>CM062293.1:521400987-521733487 GCA_031216915.1 Pictodentalium vernedei
GGAGAGTTTATAGAGAGTTATAAGGCGCTCCCATCGTTCTCACGCCTCGAAGTGGGCTAGAACAGATGAAGTCGAAAACGCTCCGTTTCTATAGAAATTCCCACTAGGAATTTGTAATTTGAGGGGTTCTGGGCAAACTTCGGACTGGCGATCTTACTTCGTTTTGCCCCGTTCAATTAAAATGGGGGAATTGCTGAGATGTGTAATTGGTGATTGATCGGTTGATCTCGGAGAGAGGAGACACAGGGAAAAATATCGACAATTTATTTTTTTTAACTTAACGAAAGATGAAATTTAAAATCAGGCAAAAAAAGTTCATATAATAAAAAATTGAAGAAAAAAAATAAAAATATTTTTCAGAAACAAAAACTGGATAGTCGAAATGAAAAAAAAAAGGAGAAGAGCGTCGCGAATTTCTCCAAGATGTCTTTTACAGTACATTAGCCCATCTCGTGAAAAAACATTCCCAGTGCATTGAAAGAAAGACATTTCGGCTGCGAGGTAGGATGTCCCATCCGAACTCGCAACCGGAACATCTGCCACGACTACCAAGGCACGGAATACGAAGACGCGATCGTTATGTTTTAAATTCCGTCATTAAATATGGTCAGCAAGCGCAACATGATGAGAATTTGGACGGAGACGGTCTTGCGCACAGGAGAACGGAGACCCACTGAATTTAAATGTTCGGATTTTTGATTGAGGATGATTCATCTCACAACTGAAAATCAAAGTCGTATTTTGCATTATTTACTGGATAAAGAATATCCGACTTTGAAAAAGGAGAAAAAAAATCCAAAATTACTAAAATAAAAAAAAAAGGGAAAATAATGGATTTTTCAAAATATGATAAATATTTCGATATAATGATGGAATATTAAAGAGAACACAAACAAAATCATCCTAAGAGTATGATGGAATATTATAGAGAACACAAACTCGTCCTAAGAGTATGGAAAAGTATTTTTCGGAGACTTCACCTGAATGTGTTTGCACAAAGCGAAAGCAAAAAAGAAAAATATGTTTATGGCCTTCTTGGATGCTAAATAGGCACACGATAGAGTATGGAGGGAGGGAATGTGGCGCACGCTTGAGGTTCCGGGCTTGGGAGGCGAGTTTGTTGGAATTATGAAAGCATTATATAAAGATGTACCGAGTGAACTTAGCCTGGGTAATAAAACAACAAAACGTTTACCAATGGAGATAGGCCTAAAACAGGGGTGTATCCTTTCGCCAATTCGTTTTGCATTGTACATCAAAGGTACTGGTTATAATGCTTGAACCAGTCGACATAAGCTACTAATTTCTTTCGCATCACTAAATAAGTACATTACTCATCTGCCAACCCGATTCATATCTGCTCAACTCAGATCACCAAGGAATTTTTTCTTATTTTTTCTTTTTTAATTCAAGTTGGCTTCATCCTCATCTTTGTCTTCTCTTTGTTTCTTTTGTTCTATCTCTACTTTCTTCTTGTTATCTTTCTACTGGTTTAAACAGCATTAGTCCAGCAAATGCCTCATGTTATTTTCTAATCAAATACTCTATCCAACAAGGGAGACAACTTCCAAAAGCTTATAGCTTATTGTTGAATCCCTTACATTTATTTTTGAATTCTGTTGTTCTGTTACATTTTATACCATTAATTTCATGAGTTGTTCCTTTTTATCTGTTTGCGTGATTTATACAATTGTCACTTTCAGTAATAAATATTGTTTAAACTAAAGGTTTAGGAGATGAACTCCTGCATAGCGACGAGGGGGTAGCAGTTGGGGACATGAAGATCACAGGGCTATTTTGTGCAGACGATATGTAGTGTCAGAAAGCGAAGAGGGGCTAGCGAAAATGCTGGGAATTATTGGGAAATATGGGAACAAATCGCGACTCGAACTTAATGAAAGCAAGAGCAAAGTTATAGCCGTGGGCCGCAAAGTGGACCCCACTCGAAGGTGGAGAATGAAGAGTTCTGTATTCCGGAATGTAGTAGCAAACTTCTTAGTGTAGGAGAAACAGGTGACTACGAGTGTCTGGAGGTAAATATAAACATCACAGGGAGAGGCATCTACCGAAACTACACAAATAAATTGATTCTGAAGGGGAAGCGAATCCTTAACCAGAATAATGAAACTTATAGGGAGCAACAGTTTCAATAAGGTTTTCGTGGGGAAAACCATTTGGGAAATGGTGGGTTTGCCAAGTATAACATACGGTACTGAACTGGTACATCTAAACCACACGGCTGTAAAGAGCTCGGAAATCCTGAAGAACGATGCAGTCCGATAGATAACGGAGTCGAGTAATGCCATAGCAGTAGAGGCAATCATGGGTGAGCTAGAGTGGATGAGAATCAAGGACCGCATAGACTTATTGAAACTCGGGTTATCTTAATTATTTGGTAAATCTCCCCGACAGCCGGTGGTGTAAAGTAATGTTCCTGAGAATTTTCAACCCAAATATCAAGACAGGGTGGATGGTCCAAGTGAGGGGGGTAATGGAGAACTTCTCATTGGAGATCTCGGACCTAGACGTTGGGGCAAACCAGGGTAACAAAAATCATCAGAGAAAGGGTCATGGAGGATGGTAACCTTAATTGGCGAGAGGGGGTCAAATCAAAGAGGTCCTTGGGTGACCTACATGATAAAGAGAAGACTGGTTTTGAAGAGTACCTTGATGGCACCTTTGGGGGGGGGGGGGGGTTTCACTATTTTTCAAGCTGAGGTCGCGGTCCCTGGGGCTGAGGGTGAAAATTGGAAAAAAGAGTGAAAGATGTGTAATTTGGGCGTGGTGGAGACCCTGGAACACTTCCTTCTAGAACGCCCAAAATACCAGTCTAAAATAATAAGATTCACTGGGAGTATAAAAGGGAAGTGGGATGGGAGAATGAAGGACATGTGGTTAGTGAGAGACTCAAAGGAGAGGGTTAATATCCTAATTGGAGAGATTGGGAAGAATGGGGCAAGGGATGTCATCAAGCAGTTCGTCTCCGAGTGTTGGGAGGAGAGAATTAGTGTGGGAATAGGGAGGCAGTTGGGAGTACAGGGACAACCGAAGCCTTCTCATCCGAGAACCGCGACAAATCAGCGGCCGGCCAAAGTGTTATTATATTATTATACTGTGATGATTTTATCCTCACAACAGACTTTTCGAAGGAGGGGAGAATGGAATGATTTTGTATCCAATTCGTGAGAAGAAGATAAAGAGAGAAAAAAAATCCCCCCACCCAAAAAAGAAAGCAATTCAAAATAAAGGATTAAAGAAAAAACAAATTTAAAAATTATAAATATTTATTTATGAAAAAGATTAAATTCAAAATTTCTTTTTTTTTTACAAAGTCACATCTTTCATTTGTATGCGAGCTATCACTTTGAAAAGCAGATGAGACTTGCAAAAAAAATTCTTGAATAGCTATTATTTCCTTTTTTTGTTTCAAAAAATAGGTTATGACCCCTCATTGGAACACGTTCGACGAGCTCGTTCCAATGAGTGGTCATAATCTATGTTTTAGAGACCAAAAATGAAAAAATAACGAAAATTAATTGGCGATTTTGGAGAATAGCGCTGACCGTTATGTTAGGTATAGGGTTAAATAATATAATTATCATTAATAATGAAAAGTACAAAACAGGAGTAAACGCTTGACTGGACTGGTTACGTGAAATAATTCATTCGAGGCGAGGGACTATATTGTAAAACACTCGTGTACAACGTCCCTCACCTCTCATAAATTATTTCACATAACAAGTCCAGTCAAGTGATTACTCTCTATTTATTTATAAAAAAAATAAATTGAAGATCCTTTTTTAAACAAAGTCATATATTTTATTTGTACATGAGCTATAACTTTCTTCTCTGCAATTTTGTATAGATGCTGGATGACTATATCAGCGTTTGTTAATTTGTTTCACATGTTTTAGAACTTTTTCTCTGAGTCAATTTTCGGCATAAATTTTCGGACATATTTTGATTTTGCCGAAGATCAGATTAAACTTCTTCATATTTTTCTCTTCTTCCTTCAGGAGTTTTCTTCATGAATTTTCTAAATCTGAAAATAAATTGACTTGATCTTCGTTCAGTATTAACCCAAAGCTAAGATTACTGTATTTGTATTTGAAGTTTGTTACTTCTACATCATTCAGTTTCCTTGAATTAGGTTTCAAATGAAAAGTTTTATTATCATTGTAAGAAGTGATCCTTTTCAAAGTGATTTTTTTTTCATTCCCATTTTTTTTAAATTAATTTTGAAAAATTGTTTTATTTGTTTTTTTTTATTTCCTATTATATATATATATGAATTTTTTTGGACTGATTTTCAAGTTTTCTTTAAATTAAAAAAAAAATAGCTTAGTGGAAAAATAATTTTCTTTACTTCTCACAGATTTATAAAAAATTAAGAGAAAAAAATCACCAACAAAATCTGTAACTTGTAATATATTTTATTAAACGATATAAAAACACAGAAACAAAAACATCCTCACTAAAATTTAGTCAATATTCATTCTCATTTTTAATGCAATAAATGTCATTTCTGCATGTAAGACCAAAAACAACCTCTATAAATCTATCTATTATTTCTTCACATTTTTCTAGTACGTGAAACATCTCTCTCTTAATCCCTTTTTCTTATTCTTTCTTGACAAAAATTTCTTCTTCTGTAAACAATTAGAAAAAAACCTGAAAACAAAGCACCCTCTATAAAATTTATTCAATATTCGTTCACTTGTTTTCTAGTGTTAGAAATATCTCCTCTTAATATAAAAAGAAGAATATCATCTCTTAATCTTTCCCTTATTTCTTCATATTTTTGTGATATGCAAACAATCTCTTTTATAAACAATTTTTTCTTCCCTTTTTTCTTGATTGTTCTTAACAAACATTTCTTCCATAAACAATTCATTCTCTCAGTTTTCTTCTTTTTTCTAAGATTGATTTTTTTTCTTTTGGAACTCATTTTTTTAAATATTTTTTTTCTATAAAAATAATTTGTTTTTTATTTTTTTATAATGAAATAATTTTAGGTTGTACACAATATTTTTCATTCTGATTTTAAAAAAAAAAAAAAAAAAAAAAAAATTTTTTTGTATGTGTGTAATAGTTAAATCACATTTTTTCTCATGTGTAAAAAAATAATATTAAAAATTTGTTTTTAATATTCAAAACAATTTTGAAAAATTAGAAAAAAATGTCATTTTTATTAGAAGCATGCAATTTAGCTCAATTGAAGAATTTCGACATTGCGAATTTGTCATGTTATAGAATTGAACCACAAATGAACAGAGTCATAAAGGCTGAGACTGGTGAGACAAAGGTGTCAGAATTGAGATATAAAGCATGTCGGATGGGTTTTTAAGAGATGTGGTATACAGAAAACCGCGAGATGGCGACAAATGCATCATCTTGAATCTAGATGAATTCCCGGGTGGAGGCACACAATGGGTGGCATGGATCAAGAACACAAGAAGAAATTATTTTTTCGACAGTTACGGACTCTCACCACCCAAAGAATTAATGGATTATTTAAAATCGTCAATTTATAACAAAACTGAACTTGTGCAACCTCGTGATCAAGTGTTTTGTGGACACTTGTATCTCTGTGTTCTCAAGAGATGATCTTTGAAACATCATTTTCAAGAAATCCTCAACGATTTAAATTGAGAGAGAGAAAAAGTTTCATATAAATAAAAGAAAGTAAAAAAAAATAGATAAAAAAATGACAGTCGATGAATTTGGAAAAACTGATGATGAAATTGTAAAAAAAGAAAGATGGCCCTTGAAGGTGATGTCGGAATGTCTGTTACACACTGTTACAAAGGGACTGTTAAATAAGAATAATCACAAGACTTATAATGTTCTAGAACCGATAGATCTCAGCAACGCTGCAACTAAAAAGTATGCAGATCGTGCAGTTGAAGATTTCAAGTAGGGTGTGAGAGATAATTACCTGGATAAAAACATGATCGATGATGTAGACGGAAAATCTAAATGATTGATGAATGTGGCAGATCCTGTGGATTTGACTGATGCAAGCCTGAAACAATATGCTGACGAATCGCACAGACGTTTTCACTTAACTTCTGAGAGAACGCTGTGCTCCAAAAATCATGAATCCTGGAGTACGTGCATATTCTCACAAGATATCGAATCTGGAAGAACCAGTGCATCTCAGAGATGCTGCAACCAAACCAATACGTAGACGTCACGGAACGAAATATCGTCAGTACTTTGAATGAGAAAAATGAAATGAAAACCGACCTGAACGCCACATTTAATAAGATCGTCAATCTGGTACAAATCGTCGACGACGATACGGAATCGACCGCAGTCAACAAAGGCTACTTGGATTATGTTCTCACCAAATCTCAAACCTA
Organism: Pictodentalium vernedei; assembly: GCA_031216915.1. Lineage (NCBI taxonomy): Eukaryota > Metazoa > Mollusca > Scaphopoda > Dentaliida > Dentaliidae > Pictodentalium > Pictodentalium vernedei. The sequence continues at coordinate 521,407,353 of CM062293.1, forward strand.
TCTTTAAGAGCATTCAAATGCTCTCTATCTGTAGCAAACAATAGAAAGGAACGATGGAGTCTGGTATAGACATGAACGGTAACAAACTATTCGGTCTCGAGGACGATCCAGTACAGTCAGCAGAAAATATGTGGATGACACAAAAGTTGAGAAAACCGACGATGTGGTGGAAGACGATCTGGACATGGGAGGTAATCGAATCACGAATGTACTCGATCCTGAGTTGATGACGGACGTCGCACTATGATTTGGGTAATGGAATAAATAAAATCTGCGAGACAGTACTTGATAACCATGTGGTCTGAGGAAAATGCTGCATTAGATTCTAGGAAATCGGAATGTCCTTCGGAAATGAACCGCTGCACGGTCAGGTAGGATATCTTATGCCAACAGGTGGATGCATCGTTCGAATGAGTCTGACATCTAACGACTTGGAAAATAGATCTGGCATAAACTTGGTGGTAAATGGCAAAGAACACGATAGATATAAAGTCGAGAAGATGGCAAATCAATATTGCCATAGAAACAAATTCGAAACACTTTAGAGCGCTGAAGAGTGACATATAATTAATTTCAATACGAAGACGACTAATCCCGAAACTATTTCTTCTATAATATCTGTGTTGCTTGAATGCGATCCTTTGAATACATAAATAACTATGGAATGAATTTTTGATTGAATTGAAAATGTGAAGTACTTGAAGGAAAAAACTTCTAAAGTTCTCAAACTTCTTTATTTTATTATTCATCAGATAGTTGCATCTAAGCACTTAATTCTACGAACTGCACATCAGAAGAAATCAGCGACACTTGTCTTTTTCAAATTTCTCGGATGCCATAGAATTAAGAAAGGACGCTGGTTTTGTTTACATTGGCATGGCGGGGGTTCGAACCCACGCCGAGAGAGTTTCCTTTGGCACCAAGCGCCTAGCGAATCTATACTGTACCACGCACACGACTCGGCCACCGACAGACCCCAAAAAGGGGTAAAAAAATGTGAAAAAGACAAGTGTCGCTGATTTCTTCTGAGGTGCAGTTCGTAGAATTAAGTGCTTAGCTGCAACTATCTGATGAATAATTCAATAATTGAGTATTCCGTGTGTTCTGTACTGGCCTCGTATATACTTGGTTAACTAGCATTCCCTTTTTTGGGGTCTGTCGGTGGTCGAGTGGTGTGTGTGGTTTAGTATAGTTTCGCTAGGCGGTTGGTGCCGACGGAAACTCTCTCGGCGTGGGTTCGAACCCCCGTCATTCCAATGTAAACAAAACCAGCGTTCTTTACTTTATGTTTAAAGTTTTTTTGAAATATATTTATGCTATTTTAATTTTTTTAAAGTTATTTTTAAGTTTTCTGAAGTTATTTTAAGTTCTTTGGACGTTCTTAAAGTTTTTTTTAATGTTATTTTATTATTTTCAAAGATATTGAATGACATACATTTTACTTTCATCTGATTGGAATGTCAACACTCTGTCGGATATGACAACTGCGAAAGCTTCAGCTTGTCTGGGTACGTTCCTTCGTATTAAACTGTATCTTGATGATGTCCAGAACGGTATTCTTGAGTTTCTCACGCTGTTTACTGACGTCGAACACGAACAGGGGATAGGACGTCTTGTATTTGGTGGGTGTTTCGTTCGGATTGCTTATCAACTCGTCCATGTGATTATATTTGGATCTCAAGTCTGCGGAATCGCCGTGAGGGAGAATGTTCCACAATTTTGAGAATGAACGTCCATTAACCTGGCAGATATTGAACGTTAATGAAAAAGACGTAAAAAAGACGCTGTTTTGGATAAAAGTTGAAATTTTTAATTCCGACAATTACAGTTAATAAATCAGTCATCATAGTGGCAGTGTGTGGAATTATATCACTGTGTTTATTATTTACTTGGGTATGAACTTTTGAGAAAATTAGCGGTTTTAATGAAATATGTCCAAAGTGACCCTTAAATTTGAAATGATGTTAAGGGAACGTCTAACATATCTTTGGTAAAATTTCAGGTAATTTTCTCCAAAGTCCAGAGAAGTTCAGAAAGGAATAGCCCCAATAAATTATATATCAAATTTTTGGGAATGAAACAGATTTTGTGGAAACAAATATTTGCCTTGGAACCGTTACTATGTGGCAGAAAGCACTGCCTGAAAGGCTGCTATGGCATGAGTGATAGGCCAGATATTTTACAATAAAATACCTTAAATGTACTGGATAGATAAGCTCTGCAATGCTTCTAGTACAGACTCAAAGAAATCTTTTTCTCATTCTTGCAAGGAACATACAACAAGACTAATTGTGATTTAAGGTGCCTAAATTTCACAATGGCTGCCATTTTACTTGTGATTGTTTACCTTTTATGAAGTTCACCAAGGGTCAAATCCACACATTTCACACAAACAAGTATGGAGCCATGAAAGAGTGCAACAATGTAAAATGAAGACTGTCCAATGTGGCTTTGGTGAGTCTGCTGTGACCACCCCCTTCCCCCCCCCCCCCCCCCCAGTTCTATGCTATTTTGCACGAGATCTGTGTAAAAATCGGAACAGAAGATGAGATTGATACACCAAAAAGGGAAAACTGTCAAACTCCCTCATTTGGTATTATCTGTGTCCATTTCTAGGGTTGCATAAGCAATGACAGCTGCCAAGAGTGCATTTGAATGCTTAAGTGTGGCCAAAACAACCAAAAATTACTTGCCCTGCATGCAGAATACTTACATTAGTCGGCTTCGTTAAGTTAGAAAACGTAGTTTCTAATTCATTGGTGTACATGTTTTGGTATGCTTCATTTGTTTTGAAACTATCGCCCTTCTGTAGTTGCAGTGGGGCGGCTTGACTGTTGCTTTCTCGTGAGATTTAAGAACATTAAAAACCGATCTGCTAACCAATACTAATTTTATAGGCAGGGGGTTACTGGCCTGAACAATATCGGAATTATGTTGGTTATTAAATTAATTTATCTAAAAACTTAACAGGCGTTGTGGTCTCATTTCGGTAATTCGTGTGATTTTTTTCCGCCAGGCGGCTTCTTTCTGTTTCTGTCCACAGATGTTCAACACACATAGAGCTTCGCAACAATTTGGTGCCAATAGCGATCAAAATCGACGGCGATCCATCTTACACACAATGTGGTTGTGCGAGGAGAACATTCAAATTTACGATGGTATGACATTTCTCTGTATTTGGTGAATAGGAAAAAACCTTTCTGAAAACTCTCCTTGACTTTGGTCTTCTTTTTCGATTAGCAGGCTTCACCAAACCTTTTGTACATCACTAATATAGTTCGGCGACAGTAACATTATTTTTTCGTAAATATACAATTGTGAGGACAGCAATGTGTGTTAGCGTGAATATATTTTTGTTTTCAAATATAATTTTCCACTTCTATGTTTTGATCATCGGCACCAACCAGATAATAGGAGTTCAGATCGGTGGCGTAATAATCCCTTGCTGACACTTACATCACAATGTACAGTTTCTGAACTCAAGAACACATTGTACAGTTTCTGAACTCAAGAGCGCTACTAAGGAGTGTATCTCGCAATTATCAGATTGTCAGTTGAATATTTTCCAATGAATGCATCGTGGTCTGTACATTATACAGTACGTGGAGAGTGTATTGTAACTATAAATCACCCGGGAAATGGAGCTACCACTCAAAGTATTACTTTCAAATGCTGTATATGTGGACAAAAAATACAAGCAATGTTTCAGCCAATGGACATCCGGGTATAACCCGGAGGTCCATTGGCTGGAACTTTGCTTGTGCTTGTTATGCTTTGAAACAAATTTGCGTTTATTGCTTGGGTGGAATCTCCACTCTGCGGGTGATTTAGTGATAATACACTATCCACGTACTGTACATCACCTCTCAGATTCAACAAACAGCAATGAAATGTTTGAAGATTTCAGATCTTAAGAAAATCAAATCGTTTCCCAACTTGGCCCCAAAACCACTTGATCATAACAAGTAACATCTTCCAAACACAATGCCCAGTTTAAAGGTCATCCATTTTCCTCTGAGCATTCTCACATGGTTGGTGATGAAATGACAAATATGGAGTGTGGAGTTTTTTTTTATTTACAACTCAGATATTCGATTTACCGGATAAGTTGGTTTTGTGTTATTTTGTTATTATTTTGGTATATAATATGTCGTTATTCATCGCTTTAATTCGTATTTAAGGCATTGTGGAAAAAAAAGTGTCCAAAGTTATGTTGGACGACCCCTTAAAAGGTAGGAAACTGGCGATCAATAGAAAAACTACAAAAATACTACAATTTAATGAAAATTGGACGAAATTGATTTTTTGTGACGTTAACGTCAATTAATCACCGTAAAACAGCCATGACGTCACGTATAGCTAGCACAAGCAATGTTTCTGCCACTGGACCTCTGGGTTACCGGGCGGTCCATTGACTGAAAAACTGCTTGTACACAAGCCATATCATAGCCTTACTATGGTTACCGGGGGTCCATTGACTGAAAAACTGCTTGTACTGAAGCCATATCATAGCCTTATTATGGTTATAATGCGCAGATTAATGCGCAGATCGACGAGCTATTTGTGCGCATTTCATGACAGGACTTCTAGTTTTAACCGTAAAAGGTAAAACATGGCGATAAATGCAAAAACTATAAAACACACCTGTCTGTTAGTGCTTGCAGCTCTACAAAATATTACAATTTCATGAAAATCGGAAGTAATTGATTTTTTTGTGACGTTAACGTCAATTAATCACCGGAAAATTCGGCCATAACCGTCGAGAATTTCAAAGGTTGGTCCACAATTTTGGATATGGTATTTGTTGGAGATGATAGTTGCAAAATTTAAAATAGAGGGAAGTGAGGTGGGGAGGGAGGAGGGGGGTTGATACAGGTGTTTATATTAAATGTAGAATATACTCATAGTAGCTTGGAGTACCAAATGTTCACCACAAGTGGTGAAGTGGTGTTAACCGCGAGCCTCTGGATGTGTTTCTATCTTGGCATCGTGGAATCTAGGTCACCAATCTTGGTCTCCAATCTTGGATAAATTGATCACAACAAAATCTCTCAATGATGTTCTCATCTTTTATTTCTGGGTTAACAAGTGAGAAAAGTCTGTTCAAATCACTGCCATAGCTGCGTGCAGATTCATCTTTTGCCAATAAACGTTGGTGGAATTGGGTTAAATACAAACGTCGTCCCTCACAGGACTGAAACACATTTTTCAGTTCCTCAACGAGAGTTTCCTAGGTTGTGACAGAAGGGGTTAGCAGTTCAAAGCGGCTTCAGCTTGGCCTTTTAACAAAGCAGGTAGAACCTGATATCTCTTTTCAGGCTTCAACCCATTAGCAATAGATACACGTTCAAATTGTGCCACAAAGAATGCAATGTCTTCACCAGGGAGTCCACTGAATTCAGGTGGTTACACAATAGACATGGCCATTTCAACAAACAAACTGGCAAGAAAAAAGGTTAAAAGTTTTTTTCAATAACATTTAGAAGTTTAATCATTTATTACGAGTCAAAAATGTTGCATTTGCATCAGTGCCAAATTACCAGTATCCGAAAAAGTTTCTTAATATTCAAATATTCATCACTTCAAACAGTTCGCATTCCGAAATATAAATAAACCCACGTAAAAGGTGGCCAGTCAAAATAAAAACATGTGCCTTTCCGATTAAAAATACCATGAACAGCTTACTCTGGCCAATCACAAATGAAGATGTGTTGCCGCATCTATGTCACATGGCTGACTTGCTACCTTCCCCCCATGGTTCTCGAAAATGATTGGAATGCGCTCCACTTTCAGTCATTAACACAAAAACAATGCCAGCTGATTTGTCCAAGCGTTCTGCATAATTTTTTCAGTTACCGTATGTGGAACATAATGTATGCTGGCTATTTCTGTCGGTAAATCGAAAACAGGAAAGTTTATACTAAGGCTGTCACGATTAATCGATTAATCGACTGCTGATCGGTCACGGCGAAATCGATTAGTATTTTCCGTTGTCGAATAATCGGTAAATTGTATCCCGTTTTAGACGTTTAATAATTAAAAGAAAATTTGATGAAAAAACTATTGTTTCTAAAGGTAAAGAGTTAAGAACATCGATGTTAAACCCCAATAAGCTGTTGGAAGCAATTGTCTTTCAGGTTCATTCATCAAAGCTTTGATGTTCTGAATTTTTGAACCGTCAGTGTAATAATCAAGACCGGTCGGCAGTTTCGAAGTTCGCAACTGCCGACCGGTCTTGATTGTTACACTGACGGTTCAAAAGTTCAGAACATCAAAGCTCTGAATGTACCTAAAAAGGATCGTCTTCGTTGTTTCCTTGAGGCAAGTCAGCTGACTTGAACTTCCTTTTTATCGACTTCAAAGAGAAGGAGGGGGGCACTTAGGTACGATTAATCGATTACATTCGATTATTTGCGACGATTAATCGATTCCTAAATTTAAAAATTGTGACACCCCTAATCAAAATAAAGACTTTCTGAATATAATAGACAAAAGTCACATCCCACCGCTGATTTTTACGATTGCTACAATCGAATTCCTGATTGGAGACGTAAAATACTAATCATTTATCCATTCGAATATACTTTTATTTACACATATATTAACACACAGTTGAAACGGAACACATACAAAATACATTCCTACAAGTCATCTCAATAATGGAAAACAGGAGCCACACTGTCTCCAGTTTCGAACTAACAGGTTACTCTCACAAGAGTACTCGACAACATAAACATATACACTAAGTAAATAGACCGGGTTCGTGACATTCGGCCAGGCTAAATTTTCTGCCCTCAGAGAAGCAAATACATTTCTGGTATTAAACTTTAAGTTCTTGGATAAAGGTTACTCTCACATGAGTACTCTTCAAGACAAACATATACACCTAGTAATTAGACCGGGTTCGTGACAAGTATAGCTTTTAAACTCTGGAATTTGGAGACTGAATGAAAAGTAAAAAAATAAAACGGCTAGCGATTACTAACGGTCGGCGTATTGGGCCTTCCGATTAATGGGTCTTCGGAATAAAGGACCTTCTTATGAGCAGTCAGTTTTGCAACACGGTTGATCGTGTGAGCAAATATTCGGAATATGACTATAGGGGTCTGGCGACTCGTCCGTCCCTCCCCCAACCTCTCTGCAGAAAATGTCAGCAGATGGAGATTTCAAACCCGCGAGAAAAATAAGTGGTCATCGCATCTCAAGAATGGGTGGGATTTGACATTTCAACATGACATTTTTTATCACAATTTGTGGCATGGTTATCAATCAATAAACTATTGAAATACACAACAATTACAAATTTCCAAACATGCAGACAAAATTTCTAAGTGCAAACACAGCTGTTTTTCTTACTTAGACGGTACATGTCAGAATACAAAACATTCGGCTGTGTAATGGCACATTTCCAAATAGCAACTTTGAAGCGTAAGTTGGAAACTTTTAAACCTTTACCCAATGCAGACGTTATCAAAACTTATTATTTTAATTTTTTTCAAATTTAAAAAAAAAAGTCAACAAAATCATATCATGTTCTCCTCACTGGAACGAGCTAGTTCCATTGATGGGTCACATGATATGGTTTTGCTGAATTATTTTGAAAAAAATGTATGTTTTTTTAATTTCAACTGCTTTATTTGTAAGTACGTGTATGGATACCTCACAATTAGGTTTATAGTCGGTAACTAAGTCCTGGAGGGGGGGGGGGGGGAGGCCGGAGAGGGGGGGGGGGGGGGTTAAGGCTTATTACAGTTAGAAATTCGAAGGTAAGTAGTAGGAGCAGCACCGTTCATGCTGCTGTCCCCTGACCCCACCCCTGAACCCCTGCTCCCCGCGTCCAAAACGCCCAGGCCTTTTTAGGCTCCCCTCACCCCCTCCACGTGCCCAAGCCCGTTAGGCCCCACCCCACTGTGCCCAAAGCCTCTTAGGCACCCTCCTTGCGCCCAAACCCAGTTAGTCCCTCCTTCGTGCCAAAAACCTGGTAGGCGCCCCTCCCCATGCCCAGACCCTATTGGGCGCTGTGCCCAAGATGGCGATCCAAGAGGGCGGCTTCCACATGGCGTGGCTACCATAATACATGAAGTGGGAGGGATCCCCCTCCCTGTACCCAAAGCCTATTGAGAACCAAGATGGCGGCCCATGATGGCGGATGACAAGATGGCGGCTTCCCCCATGATATCTGTGACGTGGCTACCATAATACACACAGCGGGAGGGCTCCCCTCCCTGTACCCAAAGCCCATTGGGACCCAAGATGGCGGCCCAAGGTGGCGGATGACAAGATGGCGTCTTCCCCATGACGTGTCTACCATAATACACACAGCGGGAGGGCTCCTCCTCCCTGTACCCAAAGCCCATTGGGACCCAAGATGGCGGCCCAAGATGGCGGATGACAATATGGCGTCTTCCCCCATGATATCTGTGACGTAACCAAGCTACGCTGCCAGTGATTTAAATATTAAAATTAAAAATTAAAAAATTAAAAAATCTCGTTCCTGTTTTCCGAAATGTACAATGTGTTTGGGTAATATATTGTACCGAGATATTTTCAAAGTACTCAGTTAAGGGGATTTTCTTGTTTGTGTAAACACTTATTTTAATAATTAGATTAGCTAAGCTCCACAGGTGCACCTTCTTATCTTCAGGACGTGTCTGAACTTGTTTCTCGAAACAGCCTTTTATAAACGAGGGCAGAAAATATTCACTCACTATACGATTGTCATAAAGTACTCAGTTAAGAGGATTATCTTGTTTGTGTAAACACTTATTCTGATAAGTGAATTACCTAAGCTCCACAGGTGGGCGTTATCTTCAGGACGTGCCCGAACTTGTTCCTCGAAACAGCCTTTTTATAAACGAGGACAGAGAATATTCACTCTCTGTACGATTGTCATGTCGAGAAGAAGTCATGGAAAAACTCCAGATCGGATTGAGAAATACTTTTGTCACCGTTGCTCTATTTCAAGGTCAACTGGAAATTCATATTCGGCGTTATACCAAAGAATCGACAACACCGACCAAGACGGGGATTGCAATGGACGTGAACGAAATTTGAAGAGAATTATTGGTGTCATAGACAGGCAAATAGACGAGGAAGAACGGAAAATGCCCAAAAAGAGATGATGTACCCACCCTTTCAGCGCATGGGAAGAAAAACATTACGGCAGAGCTGCGAAAAAGACAGATCGAGAAAGAATAAGACAGAGCGTATGCGGATTTAATAGTAGAACAGATTCCGAAAATGGCTGAAGAACTTTGGTATGGCTGTAGCGTGGACCATCCCTTCCAAATACAGCATGACGTATGTCTGATGATGATGGACATGGATGAGCGCGTTGACAAGTGCTTCGGAGAGGTGCTTGCGAGAGTAGACACAGAGAAAGTTATGGAGCTACGGCGGAAGAATGTGGATACCATGATCCCCTCACCACGGCCATATTAGTACAGCGGCATATCAGAAAGAGAGAGAAACTTGGACGTCCTGAAAAGTATGGTAAAAGAGAACATATCACCAAAATGGTAGAAAACTGCACACTCCAGAACAACGACAACGGCCCTTTTGAGGGCCAACCCAAATCTTTAAAAAGAGAAGCTTTCAATCACTGAACATACACTATTCAAGTCTTGTTATCAAGACACTTAAAAACAGTTCCCATACCCTCACCCTTCTAGAATTAAAAAAAGGCTTACCCCCAAAATACCTTTTTGATCCATTATTAAGAAAACACACGTTTTTGGATGTGCAGACAGCTTCAGATGATAACTAGAGAAAGTCCATTAAAAACAACGAAAAACTACCTTTTCAGGACCACGAGTCAGTTACTGATCATTTAATTATGTGTTTTTGTATGATTACCAGTAATATTATTGTAAAAACCACTTATTGTTGTAAAAATTACTTATGGTGCAATTGTTAAATCACTCTTAAAACTGATTAAAACTCCATTTTAACTCCTTGTAAAACCAATTAACTACTTTGTATAAAACTGATTTTATGTGAAAATAAAAAAAAAACTGAATATATTAAAAAGTTTAGAGTTGTTCATTCCGTAGATACGCTCTCGAAAATAATAACATTTGATGAAGCCAAGTCAGAGTAATTTTGTCAATAAAGGTTACCCGAATGAAGGTAAAACCTTCAGACACAGTTTATTTTCAACGCAATCGTAAGAAGATTAACTCGAGACCCTTTATGATTGTTGATAACGTTACCAGATGCATACATACATAGATGTATTTGAAAGCCTCCCCGTTCTGTTTTAGATGAGGGAAGCCAAGTTTTAAAATAAAACTTTTGTTTTAATTAAAGTTTATGCAATCTAATACTTTGTTTGTGACATGAAAAGTACTGACTGGTTTCCCAAAACATACTAAAAACTAAGAGCACAAAGCGTCCGTGCCTTTTGAAGCGCACATTATCCCTCCCCGTACCCAAGTCCCCCATCAGTGACCGCTATGTTCCCAAATCAGTGACCGCTATGTTGTATTCTTTTACGTGAGTGCATCTCTGAAAGATTCTATATCATCATAGTTGTCACGCCTTTTATACACCACGACGCTCAAAGGGGGGGGGGGGGGGGGGGGGGCGGTAACTCTTTATTAAACGGGCATAGGAAAGGGCTTTGGACAGGGGAGGGGGAGAGTGGGGAGAGAGGGAGGGTCGCGTGGGTGGTGGAGAGGGTTTTTGATGGGGGAAATGAGGGTAAGCCTTTTTTTATTCTAGAGGGGTGAGGGTATGGGAACTGTTTTTAAGTGTCTTGATAACAAGACTTGAATAGTGTATGTTTTGTGATTGAAAGCTTCTCTTTTTAAAGATTAGGTTGGACCTTAAAAGGGCCGTTGTCGTTGTTCTGGAGCGTGCAGTTTTCTACCATTTTGGTAATATGTTCTCTTTTACCATACTTTTCAGGGCGTCCAAGTTTCTCTCTCTTTCTGATATGCCACCGTACTCATATGGCCGTGGGGAGGGGATCATGGTATCCACATTCTTCCGCCATAGCTCCATAAGTTTCTCTGTGTCTACTCTCGCAAACGCCTCTCCGAAGCACTTGTCAACGCGCTCATCCATGTCCATCACCATCAGGCATACGTCATTCTGTATTTGGGAGGGTTGGTCCACGATACAGCCATTATGTTTTTCTTCCCGTGTGCTGAAAGGGGGGGGGGGGGGGTTGGGGGGGGGGGGTACATCATCTTTTTTTCTCTTTTTGGGCATTTTCCGTTCTTCCTCGTCTATTTGTCTGTCTGTGACATCAATAATTCTCTTCAAATATCTCCATTCGTTCACATCCAATTCAATCCCCGTCTTGGTCGGTGTTGTCCATTCTTTGGTATAACGCCGAATATGAACTTTCAGTTGACCTTGAAATGGAGCAACGGTTACAAAAGTTTTTCTCAATCCGATCTGGAGTTTTTCCATGACTTCTTCTCGATATGACAATCGTATAGTGAGTGAATATTCTCTGTCCTCGTATATAAAAGGCTGTTTCGAGGAACAAGTTCAGACACGTCCTGAAGATAACGTCCACCTGTGAAGCTTAGGTAATCTACTTATCAGAATAAGTGTTTACACAAACAAGATAATTCTCTTAACTGAGTACTTTATGACTATCGTATAGTGAGTGAATATTTTCTGCCCTCGTTTATAAAAGGCTGTTTCGAGAAACAATTTCAGACACGTCCTGAAGATAAGAAGGTGCACCTGTGGAGCTTAGTTAATCTACTTATCAAACAAGATAATCCTCTTAACTGAGTACTTTGAAAATATCTCGGTACAATATTACCCAAACACATTGTATATTTCGGAAAACAGGAACGAGATTTTTGAATTTTTGAATTTTTAATATTAATATTTAAATCACTGGCAGAGTAGCTTGGTTACGTCACATATATCATGGGAGAAGACGCCATCTTGTCATCCGCCATCTTGGGCCGCCATCTTGGGTCCGAATGGGCTTTCGGTACAGGGGGGGGGGGGAACCCTCCCGCTGTGTGTATTAAGGTAGACACGTCATGGGGGAAGACGCAATCTTGCCATCCGCCATCTTGAGTTCCAATGGGCTTTGGGTACAGGGAGGGGGAGTCCTCCCGCTGTGTGTATTATGGTAGACACGTCACGGGGGAAGACGCCATCTTGTCATCCGCCATCTTGGACCGCCATCTTGGGTCACAATAGGCTTTGGGTACAGGGAGGGAGGGACATCCCTCCCACTTTGTGTATTATGGTAGCCACGTCACATATATCATGGAGGAAGCCGCCATCTTGTCATCCGCAATCTTGGGCCGCCATCTTGGGTCCCAATAGGCTTTGGATACAGGGAGGGGGATCCCTCCCACTTTATATATTATGGATGCCACGTCATGGGGGAAGCCGCCATCTTGGATCGCCATCTTGGGAACAGCACCCAATAGTGTCTGGGCATGGGGAGGGGCGAATAACATGTTTTAGGCACGAAGGAGTACCTAGCTGGGTTTGGGCGCATGTAGGGTGCCTAAGGGGCTTGGGCACAGGGAGGGTGAGGGGAGCCTAAAAAGGCCTGGGCGTTTTGGGCGCGGGGTCAGGTGGTCAAGGGTGGGGTCAGGGCAAACCAGCATGAACGATGCAGCTCCTACTACTAAAGTGGAGCGTGACTGCACAATACTTAGTTTGGCATTCTCACGGGATTAGATTTACACAAGAAGAATAATATGTTCCTTATTCCGACTGTTATCCCTTCATCAGGTTCTTTGTATTACTTGAAGATTAATTCTCAGCAAGATGGGATTTCTAGGCTGGGTCGGGCGTTGTTTTTTGAGTTTCACCACCGATTAATGATAGAACCATTAATCACAAGTAATAGAGCCTTCACAACCATTTACCCTCATCAATGTATGTCGTGGTCGGTTTTGTTTAATTTAGGTTGACGAAACTTGCTTTTACGTTTACACCGAGTTCGCGAAAACTAAAACTACCTACAACTTCCGGAAAGACGATTCGTCCGCTTATCCACTGCATTCATAGGATAAGAATTTCACTAGCTGAAAACGGCGACTGCAGGCCTGGCATTCTTAAAAATGCAGGAGGGCTAAACATCGCTCCCCTTGCATGGCCTAGGGGAATGATTACCACCCCTCCTCAGGCTTACAAAAGCTAAAAGTGGTAAAATGAAGTTGTACTATTAATGAATTCTGCCTAGTGGGCTTTATACATTTTATTTGGTGCTGCTAACAGGGCAGTCTCTGTGAGATGACTACACTGCCCCTCCCACTCCTCCGGGCCTAACCAAGGCCCGGAGAAGTGGGAGGGTTGATGTGGCCGTCTTACAGAGACCACTAACATAACAGAGCTCAGCAAAGATGTAGGTTTGGGGAATAGACTTTTTTAGTTGTCGCCCTCCTTAATTTTTTTAAGGCGAGCAGCAGTAGACGCTCGAATAAATCGCTCTCCTGAAAATGTCAGGCCTGCTTCAGAGTAGTTTTCCTTGCAAAAATGTTTAATGTGGGAATTCCCACACCACCCCTCCGCCCCCACCACGCCCCCCCCCAAAAAAAAAAAAGAACAGAAAAAGGAAATCATAGTTGCTAAACTTTGCACTGCCCGAAGCGGCTTGTCTGGGGGATATTGTTTTTTTTTTTATATCAAAAAGGCAATTCTCGCCCTCGCTCGTACCAACCCTTCTTCACAGTCACGTCGTCCCTCTTCGCACACAATCACTGGAGCGTAGCTATGGGGTGGAGGGAGTATGACGCCTCACAATAATTTTCGGATCCGCACATTTTTAGCTGGATTGGCGAGTTTTTGATACAATTGTTCTTGCTTATGGGACTAGATTTTCTTCTTGGATTAAAATCATACACGAATTCGGTCGCATGCAAATGGTGGGCTGTGGCTGATTAGGTGTGCTGGTGCCCCGAGTATTCCATGCATCTCGACTACTGCTCGTATTTAAATTATTTTTAAAAACTATAATCTCCATTATTACCACTTTAGCGGGCGTTTTCTAGGCTATTAATTTCAGTTTTTAGGGCGTTCCGAATAGCGCAGGTTTACTGAAACGCCGAGACGCCGGCGATAATGAAAAGGTTTGTTGATTATCGGCTCGCCGGCCCGGCAACTAACGGGAAGCTAGACCTACCACTCCGGTTACGTCCCTTGAACTTCCACCTTCACATATTTCTTTCGAATAAATGGTTTAAATATTTACTCTATTTTATCGACACTTTAGTCATGTCATAGTTGGAAATTATATATATACAGTACGTGGAGAGTGTATTATCATAAAGTCACTCGCAGAGTGGGATTCCACCCGAGCAATTATTGCAAATTTGTTGCAAAGCATAACCATCACAAGCAAAGTTCAAGGGCCTCTAATAGACCATTAGGCTATTAATCATTCCAGCCGAGTCGTTAATAAACTCTAACGCCATGAACAATCATGTTATTGTTCTATTATAATATTAGAACGTTTCTTTTAATGTTCTATCGGTCGATAGTACCTGAGTTTGCGTGATTTCTGAAATAAAACCCGAAGCAACCAAAAGCTGCATCAGGTTTTATTTCAGAAATCACACAAACTCAGGTACTATCGACCGATAAAGAACATGAACAGGAACGTTCTAATGATTTTATTATGCCGAACAAAAAATAACTTTCATTGTTAAGCGTTAATTGCAACATGCCATCAATCTTGCAATAGCAATGTAATCGAATCCAAAAACATTACGTCATTTCGAACGAATGACGACTCTTCTTCGAAAATGACTTGTCACAAGCGCCGTCGCTTTGAGAGTTTCTGCATCACCAAATGCCAGTGTTTACAACTGCATCATGCTGTTCATGTTATAATGCATTGTTAATGCTTGTGTGATAAGTGGTATAAATTAATGGAATATAAATTCACGTTTCTTGTACGGCGACAGTTGTTAGAATTAAGCGGAGTGAAACAATTTATTTTGAACTTGAGGCGGTGGCTCAGTGAGGTAGAGGAGTACTAAACTTGTGGAAATATAATTGATTGAAGTCATAACTAGGATTCACTAAAGTGGTGAACAACACGTGAGTTTTTAATATTTCTGATTCGTTTGAATTCATTGTTTGCAGTTAAAATTGAAAACATACCCACTGAAGATGATATATTTGTTGGAGTTTGTGTCTATCGGTGACGACAAAAAGTTAAACGGACACGGCGCCAGCGTTTGGTGTTGAGAAATTCCAATCAGGGCGTGTGTAATCAACGCTGATCAATGGAAGTAGGGCTTACATTTTCTTTGTTCTCTTGTCTCCAGGGACGAACATTCCTATAGTATAGTATGTGACCTTCTAATAATGGGAAAATACTCTTCGTTTCAGGTGTAATTATGGCGAGTGGAGACATTTGGAAACATAATAGACGTTTTACAATACACACATTGAGAGACTTTGGAATGGGAAAAAATAAACTCCAATGTAGGATACATGAGGAGATCTCATATTTCCTGGACGCCATAGAAGAGCATCGTGGTCAGCCATTTGACATCAAAGATCTACTCAACATAGCGGTATCAAATATCATTTGTTCTATTGTGTTTGGTAAACGGTTCGATTATCACGACGAGGATTTCTTAAACTATGTGCGCATAATAGATGAACTGGTTGCATCGGGCAATTTTTCAAAACCTAGTTGGTCCAGACACATACCCGGCGACCCATTTCAAGTTGGTAAGCTGCTTCGCCGCATAGCGAATCTTAAAACGTTTTACAAGAGAAACATTCAAGAGCACCTTGATGATTTTGATGCGAACAACGTGCAGGATCTCATTGGTACCTATATAAAACAAATGAAAGAAAGTGCTGCAGTGGACGAACCGTCCCCAATGAATGGTGAGTTATTCAGTGCCAAGCTCCCAAGGCTCCAGTCCAATTTTCTTCGGAATTGGACGCTGGTATAGACTGTTTGTTTGCCCAACATTCGCGGAGTTTGCGACCCTTTATACAATGTAATGCCCCTCTGCTACGGATGTTCCTTTGTACCACAGTTATAAATATTCCAATCAATAAGTATTTAATTCACCTTGAAAGATAATTAGTTGATCTGTGCAGCGTAATCATAAAACTATATATGTGGTGACTGTATATTTGGCATGGCAAATATCATCAAAGATACGACCAAATCAAGTCTAGACTGGTAAACATTTCTTGCGTTGATACAAAACAAATAAAATAAAATAATTTATCGATTTTTTTAACATTTAATCGGACAGAATACTTCAGTTGGTCGGAAAAGCGAACCGTTTGGTCGCTTTTTCTACCCATTGAAATAGTTCAAGCGATTGAACCTAAACGTCGAATTCCTTCCAGAATTAGGCTGACGGCTAAACGGCTTGGCACAGTACATGTGTCGTACCATGTATTTCCGAATCGCGTTTGAACGAATTGTAAACTGTCCTGTCTGAACGTTTCCACCCCTAAATTTTCAAACAGAATATTTATAGAAAATGTTTTTAATAATAGAAGTAGATACAGTAGCCATTGTCGATTAGTGTTTAATATATTTCCTGATATTGTTAAGACCGGAAGCGGGAATAAAATTACAGTCAGAACCGGGAACCGGGAGATTTCCCGTGTAATATCAAGCAAATTTACGAGAGTAACAAGACAGCCCTCTCCCAACGGAAAAGTTCTTTTCCTAAGAGAAGAGTGAAAACCCAAACCTCAAATCCGATCCCGTCTTTCTCCAAAATCACGATTATTATCACTTTTACCTCCTCCAATACAGGGTTAGCATTGGTTATATTGGATATGTGACCACCGACGTGTATTACGCCTTAATGCACAACGCCACATTGTCCCCACGCCGGCAATCGTAATTAAGTTTCAATCTTTTTTTTCAGAATCACGAGTATTATCACCTCTGCCCCCCCCCCCCCCCCCAACTTCAATCCCCTCTTCACTGCCGTCACCAGTCTCCTCTGCTTGAAGCAAGGTGTTCAGTGTTCATTGGAGCAGTTTTTTCTATTTAAAAAACTTCAGTTTAACACACAAACCGTGCCACACTTGATTCACGGTTCCTTCCGTGCTGTAGATTGTAGTTATCGTGACCAGCTTTCGGAACCAGAAATTCCAGTTCTCGTCATTACACCCTACTCCTGATATAATTGTTTTATCATAAAAAACACACAGAGAATGGCATCACGAAGGTGATCGGTTGGTGGGATGTAAATCTGATTTATCCCGGGTGTTATCGCACAACTCCCGACTGACAAATATCTCATCTTGGCCTACATCAACACGGAATGCCTTCGCCAAAGACATGTCTGTTTGATGTACTTGGAATATTAGTCAGCCGGGATAATACAAGCTTCCAAGAAGTTCATTAGTGAATAAATATAGAATAATCGTATAGTGTTTTCAAGAAAAAAAAAAAACTATACGAGTAGGATTAAGAATGAAACCGACGAGTCTCTGGCGATTCGGTTTCATTCTTAATCCTACGAGTAGAATATTTTTTTTATTTGAAAAGACTATACGGTTTATTTTGTTTATCCCATAAATCATTTACATGGCAGTCGCGGCGAAATCGCGTTGTTACTCGCTACAAAACAATGCGAGAAGTGAGGAGCACATTGGTCAAATTCAATCGACAAGCAAAACTGCCAAAAATAAACAAGGCGCAGTGATACCTGTCCGTCTAAATATAATTCCCCTAAAAACTTGAGCTAAACTTGCAAGAATACTTTATTAAATGAACAATGTTGATCTTATTTTCGTTGTTTATTGTTGTTTTTTCGTCGTCGATTCAACTTGAGTTTCATAAACTAAGCAAACGACACGTGCAATTGTTTATTTACACTTCCGTATTTTCGAAAATGAAACATCACTCATCATGTCCCCGCCTTTCACAATCGAACTTGTATGCTTTTCAACACTTAGTTTCGATTGATTTACTTTGTGTTTTCTTTGTTAATTGTTGTTCGCGTTATTGTTAGACAGAGTTGAAATGTGTCATATATTCTAAAACTAAACATTTCAGCGAAGGTCAACATTTGATAAACGTCAGTTCATTATGTCTCCCACAAACGTAAAACTGGTCGCGACAACACGAATGTGGTAGAGGTCAGAGGTCTACAAGTCCATCTCTAGAATAGGAATAAATTCTTTCAGTGTTAAACCTACAGGAAAAAATTATCACCCCACTAACAGCTGCTACTAGGTGAATTAAGCAAAAATTTATCCAAGACTTTTAGTTTTCGAATAAACGTCCATTTATGACAAATATCACAACTAGGCCTACATCAACGCGGAATGTCTTCGTCAAAGACATGCCTTTTTGATGTACTTGGAATATTAGTCAGCCGGGATAATATTAGTTATCCTTGTGTTTTCCAGTGTGTAAGGGAATTTACACCAGTCTGGGAACTCATACACACTGAGGCAAAGCCGAAGGGTGTATAAGTGTCCAGACCGGTGTAAACTCCCATCACCCTGGAAAACACAAGGACAACAGATTTATTTCCAAGAATTTTGGTGTACTTAATACTTTAACGTACATTGTGGGCAAAAACTGGCAGAAAATTTGTACTTTGTAAGTTTCTTAATAAAACCAGACAAATATGGATGTCATTGGAACTGGCTCAATGAGCCAGTCCCAATGACATCCATATCTGTAATATTTTATTGCACATAAATATTACATTTCTATATTTTTATTTTTGTTCTAACATAACCGAGCAGAAAGTAAAATTGGCAGTTTTTAGTCATATAGACTGCTATTGTGTGTTCTTGTTTTTACACCATGGGTAACCACAGTGTAAAGAAAAGCTACAGAGAATTGCAAGTTACACCGTTCCTCTCAGCCAATCAAAATGCAGTATTTTGTTTCATTTGGAAATAATAAAAGCTTCATAGAAGTTTATTAGTGAATAAATAAAATATACATGTAGTAGCCAGGGCGCAACTTCTTATTTCATTAGCAGGTACTTTACCGGCACTCCAAATTGGTAGTGCAGGGCCAGGGACGGGAGGAGGAAATTCAGGCCCCAGGGTTAATTCTGGGATTGGCCCCCTCTCAAAAGTATCGGTATACCGATTCAGATGCCCAAGTTCCTGACGTAAGAAATTATTGAAGTGATAAAATCGGGTCTCGTGCATATTATATAGATAACAGTCAATTAACCCTTGACCCAACGCAAGGACAAAGATCGGACTACTACTATTATGCCATCTTGATAAGGTGGAGCATGACAAACTTTCAGGCAAGAGATTCGTAAATGTACTGTAACAGAGTTCTGATTACTACCATATTTCAAGACAAACGTTCGGCAGGAGCATCGAGAACATACTGCGATAGAGATCTGACTACTTCCACATTTCAGGAGAGTGAAACATGAGAAACTTTCAGGCAAGAGATTGTGAGGGCATTGTGACAGAGTTTTGACAACTACTACTTCCATATGTTGGGAGTGTGGAACATGGCAAACCTTCGGCAAGAGCATTGTGAATATACTGAGACAAAGCTCCGACTACTACCATCATTTTTAGAGAGTAAAACATGACCAACTGTCGGCAAGGGCATCTTGAACGTATGGGCTACTACCACCACAATACTAGTGGAGGGTGGATCATGACGAACATTCGGACAGAGATGCGTCCATATTCCAGGATAGTGGAACATGACACACTTTCGGCAAAATATTATTGAGCATATTGAGACAGAGATCCGATCTCTGTCATATTTCGGGAGAGTCGAACATGCCAAACTTGCAGGCAAGAGATTCCTGAGCGTACGGCGGTAGCGATCTGAGTTCTATGACGACTTCATATTGGGAGAGTGGAACATGAATATACTGTGTGTGAGAGAGAGAGAGAGTTCTGATTACTGTTACATTTTGGGAGAGTGAAACATGAGAAACACCCAGACAAGAGATTTGTGAATGTACTGCAACATAGATCCTACTACTACCACATTTCGGGAGTGTGGAACATTACAAACGTCCGGGCAAGAGTGTCACGAACATACGGTGACAAAGATCTGACTACTATTAGTACCATATTTCTGGAGAGTGGAACATGACAAACTTTCAGCAAGAGATGCGTGATGGTACTGTGTTGAGGTAGTAACAGTGGTCAGATCTCTGTCGCAGTACGTATACGAATCTCTTGTCGAAAGCTTTTCATATTCCACTCTCCTGAAATGTGGGCAGTAAACGTAGTCGGATCTCTGTCACAGTACAGTTAAAACTAGAAGTCCTGTCAGGAACTGTACGCTTATCTAGACTTAATTGTGCGTAGGAATTACACGCAATTGCCATATCGAATGATATCCAAAGCACAGCAGGTACTCCTGATTACTCATAACAAACGCAGGCAATGTTTCTTGAAATAGACCTCCGGGGTACCCGGAGGTCCATTGGCTGAAACAGTGCTCGTGCACATGCCATATGTACAGAATTTGATAGCCTTACTATGGGCATAACGCGTGGATTAACGCGCAGATCGACGTGCTATTTGTGCGCATTCCATGACAGGACTCTAGTTTTAACTGTACGTTCACGAATATCCTGCCTGGAAGTTTGTCATGGTCCACTCCCCTGAAATATGGTAGTAAACGTAGTCAGATCTCTGTCGCAGTAGGTTCACGAATATCCTGCCTGAACATTTGTCATGTTCCAATCTCCGAAAGATGGTAGTAGTAGTAGTAGTCAGATTAAGTTCACGAGTTTTTTGCCGAACGTTTACAATGTTCGACTTTCCTAACACGAGGTAGTAATAATAGTCAGATCTATGTCGCAGTGGAGTTGCGAAACTCTTTCCGAAAGTTTGTCATGTTCCACTCTCCCGAAATATGGTAGTAGTCGGATCTCTCAATATACTCACGAATCTCTTCTCGAAAGTTTGTCATGTTCCAATCTCCTAAAATGTGGTAGTGATAATAGTCAGATCACTGTCACAGTACGTTGACAAATCTCGTGCCGAAAGTTTGTCACATTCCACTCTCCTGTAATGTGGTGGTAGTAGTAGTCGGAGGTCTGTCTCAATATGATCGCGATGCTCTTGCCGAAAGTTTGTCATGCTCCACTCTCCTGAAATATGGTAGTATTCAGATCTCTGTCACTGTACGTTTACGAATCTCTTGCTCGAAAGTTTGTCATGTTCTTCTTTCCCAAAGTGTTGCAGTAATTGTAGTCAGTTCTCTGTCACAAAACGTTCACGAATTCCATGCCGAATGTTTCTTACATTCCACTCTCCCAACACGAGGCAGTAACAGTAGTCAGATCTCTGTCGCACTGCGTTCACTGATCACCTGCCGAAACTTTGGGATGTTCCACTCTCCCTAAATATGGTTGCAGCCAAGTCTCTGTCCCAGTACGAATACGAATCTCTTGTCAAATGTTTGTCATGTATCACACTTCCAAAATGTAGTTGCAGTCATATATCTGTCACAGTATATTCACAAATCTCTTGTTGAAAGTTTGTCATGTTCCACTGTCCTGAAATGTAGTAGTAGTCGGATCTCTGACTCAATATGCTCACGAAGCTCTTACCTGAAAGTTTGTCATACTGCACTATCCTGAAATAATAGTCAGATCTCTGTCACAGTACGTTGACAAATCTCTTGCAGAAAGTTTGTCATGTTCAACTCTCCTGTAATGTCGTTCTGATAGGAGTGAGATCTCTGTCTCGGTACGTTCACGATGCTCTTGCCAAAAGTATGTCATGTCTCTCTCTCTCAAAATGTGGTTGTAGTCGGATGTCTGTCTCAGTATGTTACCGATGCTCTTTCCGAAATTCTGTCATGTTCGACTCTTCAGAAATGTGGTTGTATTCAGACCTCTGTCATAGTACGTTCGCGAATCTCTTGCCGAAAGTTTGTCATGTTCCATTTTCTCGAAATATGGTCATAGTCAGATATCTGTCACAGTACGAATCTCTTGTCGAATGTTTGTCATGTTTCACTTGTCATGTAGCAGTAGTCAGATCTCTATCGCAGTATATTCACAAATCTCTTGCGTGAACGTTTGTGATGTTTCACTACCCCGCAATGTGGTAGTAGTTGGATCTCTCTCTCTCAATATGTTCACGAATATCTTGTTAAAAGTTTGTCATGTTCACTCTTCTGACATGTGGCAGTAATAGTGGTCAGATCTCTCTCACAGAACGTTCAGGAATATCTTGCCTGGACGTTGTCATGTTCCACTCTCCTGAAATGTGGTAGTGATAGTATTCAGATCTCTGTCTCAGTACGTTCTCGAATCTCTTGCCTGAAAGCTGGCCATATTCCACTCTCCCAATATGTGGAAGTAGCAGCAGCCAGGTCGCAGTCTCAGTATGTCACAATCTCTGGTCGAGAGTTTGTCATAAATGTGGTAGTTATTGTAGTCAGATCTCTACTCTGACGCTGTACATTCATGGATCTCTTGTCTGAAAGTTTTTCATGTTCCACTCTCCTGAAATGTGATAGTAATTAAAGTCAGATCTCTGCTCTGTAGTAGTACGTTCACGAATCTCTTACCGAAAGTTTGATTGGTTCTACTCTCTCGTGGCGGTAGCCAGATCTCTGTATCATTATGTTCACGAAACTCTTGCTGAAAGGTTTCATGTTCCACTTGCGATCATCTCTCCGTAGCGGACAGGCAGATCCACGATCGATCGAACTGGAGGGGAGAAAACATTTTCTTTCTCATCCGAGAGATCTCTTCCGAATCGACCTCGCGAGCTGTAAAAGCACTGAAAAAAACATAGACGGAAAAGTTGGTCTCTTTGGCAATTTTGTTGATTGGATATCTTTCACATGCGAGAGATCACCGTCGACTCGACGAACTCCGTCACTGGAACACTTGAAAAAACTGACGAAAAAAATTACACGTTTTGACATTGAGAATAGAGATTTGCAATCCACATCCGAGAAATCCTGGCGAAATCGATAAAATGGATACAGGAAAACAGAGTAAAAATACATGGTTTGGTTTTAACATCAACTTAGGATATTTTATCTCCAGTATCTCCGGTATCTTCGCTATTATCGCTGTCATTCTGTGAAAACATGCGATGAATTCTCCGGTTGTGCTAGAACTGGACGATATCGAAACTTTGTCAAATTTTCTTAGATTTTCTTAAATTTTTATACCGCTCAATCTCGGAGATTCGATGCGGACAAAACGGAACAAATCCTAGCATTCGATTTCCCATCCGATTTCTGACTCAAAAAAGTCTCGTGGTATACTAACACATTTTGCGGGTGGTCTAAATTGTGTCAGTATCGGACTAACCGAGATCTCAAGAAACTAAACTCGAAAATTGCGCGAAATTACCTAAGAAATTTGAAGTTGAAAAAAAAACGGTTTTGCAGTGCTAGGACACTCTTTTATGCTCTACCCGTGGGATATGCTTGGCTGGAAGTACAGCATGTACTGTTTGTATCACCATTGGCTTATTATCAGCCCTTGATCATGTGTGCGGTACGGTACTTTGAACAAACATATGGGTAGTGTGGATGTCTAGGTCATGTGATGTTTTGGGGCCTGCTTGGGTTTCGAGTGTCGTAGTTGCGGTATACGCGGTCTTATAGACCTGTAACACTTGATCTATTCATTCACCTTAAATTAAGTTTGTCCGTATCTTCCTGCACAACGTTATCTCCCTTGTGTACCACAAGGTCTGTATAGTTTGTACGAATGAGTCTGAAATAAGCATTGCTCGAATCTTGTTGGTCAAATAAGCTATCAAGTAGTTGTTCGGAAGAGTGACCGCCACATACGACGCAAGCCCCCTATCGGAAAGCCGGAATTCTAATTCTATAACCAAAGACGTTTCCTAGAAAGGGATTCGGTGGAAGGGATTTACAAACACTATTCTCTTGACCTCCACTTCAACTGCCGCTTGTCTTTAAACTACATGGTACCCTCTTCACTATCTCCTAGTAGTCCTATCAATGGCTTGTATCATGACTTTAGCTATCTATTATCCTGGATGGCATCAGTTACTGTCTATTTATACGACGTTATCTCATCTGTGTATAATGGTTCCTACGAAGAAGTATGAATGTCAATCGAGCAGTCACCGGAACAGCCATTGCATGAAAGACTCGAATTTCGTCGATCAAATGTTATCACGTAATTGTTCAAAGAGTGCCTCACATACAGCACAGATTCTCACCTTCATATGTGAAGATATTTATGACACAGTGAACTACTTTTGAAGATATCTTTTGGAGAATAGTTATCGGAAGATAGATATCCGAGGATAGATTTCTTTACATAAAGCTTCCGATAGGGAACCCCGGGAAGTGAAGCCGTGCTTGTTTACTGTGGTAAACAAGCTCTGTTATACAGGAAAATATGACCCGGTCACCAATGCCCTGGGCGCAAGTCCTCTATAATTGTCAACATAGGCATTAACAATTGGCTGGACTTGCCTTCATATCATATTGCGGTCGGTATTAGCCATTATGTAGAAATGTGTGACCTAAAATAAAAAAATAAATAAATAAATAAATAAATAAATAAGTTATGTCATAAGTGCAATGCATAAGGTTCATTAAAGTGCTCACTTTTACAAACAATATGCACTGCATTAATGACACTGCACTTATTTATTTATTTATTTATTTATTTATTTATTTATTTATTTATTTATTTAGTTATTTATTTATTTATTTATTTATTTGTATAACGCGACTACCAGGACATCACAAATGATATCACATCTTGTATGATGTAACAACACTGCTTCTATCATTACTATTAACTTGTAGAACTACTTCATTCCTGTCAGCTATCTCTGACCCTGTGTCGACCTCTTCCGTCGACCAAGTCTCAGTTGGCTCCATTTATCTAAGATTTTATCAGTCTTTACAGTTCCTTTGAGTAGTGCTGGCTAGGGTATCTGATATATTAGAGACTGTCTGTTGAGTGCACACTAGCAAGTACCAGATTAAGGGACCATATAGAATGATAAGGATTTAATCATACACGGGAAAGAACACTATCGGTTTTGAAGTTGGTAGCTACAAAGTACAGATTCGCGGGACAGTTACCGTAACTGGAAGTTGATCGAAATAACTTTCTTTTTTTGGAGCGAAAAAATCCACTTGATATTGCAGTTTGTAGCAGTAAGGTCAAAGTTTATGGAATGCAATATTTTTTTTTTTTTCATTTATACCATGATTACCTAATCTGCTATATATGAAAAGCCTAGGACATAAATTTGAGCTTTAAACACCAACCGTGGTGAACACGTCAGCAATGGGATTTCAATAGTAAAAATTTACACCTGCAGTGGAACTACATCCAAGTTAACCTTTGGTGGCGTCGACCTGAATGCGAGCTTGTCTAAATTTATCGCACGTCGCCTCGTGAAGAGTGGAATGAATGTGGCAATTATTTATTACGCTTTTAAATGCGTTTACCACATAAAACACCAACAATTAACAAACATGCACTGTATCATGTCTTTTTTTCCATTTCGTTTCGGCGATAAAATTGACAGAGGAAGTACCGCCCCCTCATGTAAACAAAAACAGATTCGCACGTATGTACGTCTGCTGTTCAGTAAAATCGAGACAAAATAATAGCGACTCTTAATAATATGACAATCATGGTATAAATAAAATATATCCAAAGAAGCTTGGTGTACCAAATGTTCACCACTCGTGGTGAAGTGGTGTTAACCGCGCGCCGAAGGCTCGCGGTGAACACCACTTCACCACCCGTGCTGAACATTTAGTACACCAAGCTTTAATAGGTATATTATGTATTTACTTTACAACTCAGTAACAAATGCTACTTTCTCTAATATTTTCAGAGGATGAATTACTACGCCTTATACACGACTTATTCATTGCTGGAACAGAGACCACAACGACCTCCCTTAGATTCGGTTTGATGTTTCTGCTACGTCACCCAGACATTCAGTCCAGACTGTCTGATGACTTACAGAAAGTCGTTCCTCTCAACCGATTACCAGATTTATCTGACAAACCTGACCTCACTTTCGTAGAGGCAACTGTCTTTGAGATATTTCGACGGAGTCACATCGTTCACTTTAGTGTTCCTCATGCAGTAAAAAGGGATACAGAATACAAAGGATACAAAATACCAACCTCTGCAATAGTAATGCCGGATTTGGAATCAGTTTTAATGGACGATGCTTTATGGGACGACCCAGAAACATTCAATCCGTCCCGATTTTTAGATGGAAACATGTCAATAACAAAAACGGAAAATCTGATTCCTTTCTCCGTCGGTGAGTAAAAGAGTATTTTTTTCACAAATTCACGCCTGTTACGGAAATATCGTTCACAACGCGTCTAATAAAGGCTTGACGTCAGAGGTCAACATGTCGGTTTAACCATTTACCAAACGCAGACGATATCAAAATTTATTATTTTAAATATCATTTTTTCAAATTTGAAAAGAAAATTCTACAAAATCATATCATGTGACCCGTCGTTGGAACGAGCTCGACGAGCTCGTTCCAACGAGGGGTCACATTATATGGTTTTGTTGAAATTGTTTGAAAAATAATATTTTTTCAACTGATGAATTTGCATATTACGCGGGCGGATGCGGCCGATTCGTTGGGTAAAGGGCTAACATTGTGAGTTGGTTTCTAAAGTAGAATTCTCCTACATTTCATTAACTGTTTACCTAAAACGACCAGCAGACGACATTTGCAAAACTATTTTCTGAATGACAAAAAAAATTTAATTTTTTGCTTGTAAATTATAGATATCTAATGACCATCTCGTTGGGACGAGCTCCACGAGTTCGTTCCAATGAGTTCATAACTGTATTTTCAAGGCAAAAATTGAAAAAGTATAAAAATGAGTTCGAATTTTGTGAATAGCGGTTATCAGTTACGTTAGGTAAAGGTAATATATTTTATTACATTCCTCAGTTCGTTTTGCATTGAATTTAATGTTGATTAAAAAGTGGTAATGTCACAAGTGAATTATGTCACTTCAATAGTAACTTTGGAACGACTGACGCATATAAGCCACGCCCCCACCGGAACTATTTTTGTTTTTGTTTATCGCTGGCGCGTGTTTCGAACTGACCGTGTCATCTGCTCTTCGCAATAATGGCAAAAGGGTCAGAAATTGACGACTTTACACAATTGTTTCTGGTCACAGAATTTGACGACTTGCTAGCTGACGATACCGCTATCAAAACAACTACTTCTCCAGCGAAAGTCATTGAACAACAGCAACTGATTTTTGAAGAATCCACGATAAGTGACAAGCATCAGAACGACCGTAGTTTGACAGCTCAAACCGAAAGTAACTTTCACAGTGCAGACAATAGCACGGCTATTAACAAAAATCGTTTTGGTACTGTTGATCAGGTCGCTATAAACAATTCAATTCTAAACCAAGAGAATGTCAATACTAAACGCAAAACGGACAGTGATATGAGGTTATTTAGACTTTATTTGGAAGAACAAAATATTACCCTTCTTCCTGAACTAATGCCACTAAGTGACTTGGATCTGCACTTTGAGAATTTCTTGATGGTTGTTAAGAAAGCTGATGGTAGTAATTATGAGCTTTCAACTATTCGGGGTTTCATGTATAGTGTGGAGAGGCACCTTAAATTTTGTGGATACCCTTATACAATGAACCGAAACCCGCTATTCTCACACTCAAACAAGGCTGTGGTTGCTAAAATGAAGCAGTTGAAATCAACCGGTCATGGGAATAAACCGAATGAAAGTGAGGAATTAACTGATGAGGACTTTGAGAATCTTTTTAAATATGAACTGCTTGGTACACAATCTGAGAAACAAATTATAAATTTATTGCACTTCACATTCTCACTTGTTCTCGGCATGCGGGGTGGGAGGGAGCAATGGAACCTGAAATGGGGTGATATAGTTTTGTCGGTAGATGAGGATGGATATAAATATTTGGAGCATAAACGTGAGAGGCAAACAAAAACAAAAACGGGTACAAATATCCATCTGACATTCGAAAATTCAAACCGCGAGCGTGGAACAATAAGAAGAATCCCGAACGGTGTCCTGTAATGGCATATGAAAAATATCGGGGACACAGGCCGAAGTCTATGAATCGTGACGATGCACCACTCTTTTTAGCGAGATGGTGAGTCAAATGCCTTATGGTTCAAAAATTCGCCAGTGGGTTTAAATCACATCTACACGTTAGTGAAGAATATGCGATTGAACTGTGACAACATTGACAGTGCACGAAAGATCACAAACCATAGCATACGTAAACACCTGATGCAAAACTGTAATGACATGGGATTACCAGCAAACTGCACGATTCAAATAAGTGGCCACAAGAATGTGGCAAGCGCGAATAGTTACAGTCGGTTAAATGAAAAACAACAGAGAGTTATCTCTAACGCACTATGTCATGTAATTCAAGGCCGTTAACTGATTGCGCAGTTCCTTGTGTTTCAAAGCCATTGCCTCTCGCCCCACCATTGGGAATTACCAACACTGGTGATAATAATCAATATCAGAAGGCCATGGACTTAGCACAAAGTCAGTCTCATGTTACTACAAATGTAGCCAAATCAAACATGCAGAATCAGATGGACTCTATTTTCAGCGGAAATTGTACTATGACGGGATGCACATTTAATTTTTATGGGAATGATTTCAAACATGATACAAACAATAGCAATGCTATAAAGCGGCGACGAATCTTACCTATTAGTGATTCTGACAGTGGTGATTTTGACATCGAAATGTAAAGTTGATCCGTGAATCGTGAAATTCTCCATTGGATATTGAATACACCCAAACCGTCATCTGGCCAAACAGTCCTCCAGCCATATTTTTGAACGAGCGCACAATCTGTAATTTATTTCAATTTGGTGGGGGCTAGTGGTGGAGAGAGGGGTTGTTATGCTGTGCACAAAATATAATTCTTTCATCAGGTCTTGAAAATTACTCCTGGAAATTTTCAATGCATGTACATGTATCGTCGCCTGAGTGTTAGAATGTTCTATGTCCCCTATGGGACATAGAACATTCTAACACTTAGGCGACGGTATGTGGTGAAAAAATAATATTTGTGAACAAGCACACAATTTGCTATTACTTCACCCTTTACCCAATGTAACGACCAAAACCGGCCAGTGGTCTTCACAAAAAACACCATTCAGATTTTTGTATGTTTTCATTCTCTGTCTCCAAAACATAGCTTATGAACCCCCACTGGAACGAGCTCACTGAGCTCATTCCAATGGGAAGCCTTAAGCTATGTTTCGAAGACAAAAAACATTTTTTTTAGTTATTAGTGAAATTTGTTTTCAAGTGTCATCTGCTCTCCTTGTTGTGTAAAAGATTAGGAAATCACTACTATTTTAGTCTCCCAATAACTGGTAATAGTTAGAATAACAGACACTAAGCACAAATTCGGCATCTACATTGGACGATTCAATACTTTGGAATTGATGTTCTATGCTAGTGTATTTTTGTCATTTATTTAGCAACAATAAATGCAAAATAAATTTTAAAAAAGAATATGCAGATACATGTACTGTGTGCAAGAGAAACTCTCCTGCCTGCTTATGTTTAGCTGGGAATCATTCAAGATATGAATTAATTCCCATTATAAATTATGGGAATTAATTCATATCTTGAATGATTCCCGGCTAAACATAAGCAGGCAGAAGAGTTTCTCTTGCAGACAGTATCTGTATATTTAAAAAAAAATATTTTGCATTTATTGTTGCTAAATAAATGACAACAAAATATATAGAACATCATATAATAATAATAAAACTTTTGCCTGCAGCTGATTTGCCAAGATCCTCAAATAAGAAGGCCTCAAAGTATGATTGTGAAAACATTTATAAGTTGGGAGCAGTTAATCATAGTAGGGTACTACACTGCCATTGATTAACTGCACCCAACTTACAAATGTTTTCACAATAATGCTTACATGTAAATCAAGCAACTTCTATTCAAAAACAATAACAGACCGTCACACACAAATAAATTAATGCAAAGTTTATTCAACCTGTTGCAATGATTTGATAAATTTCTAGAAAATATTCCTTTATAATGTAATTAAGTGAAGAGTGGAATGTCACCAAATCACCTGTGGAGTGGAGGTATCACATACAAAGAATCACTTTTAAATTATGCAAAAAATGCGGAACTTGCCGGAATCAATGTTACAGCCAATGGACCTTTAGTTTCAACCCTGGAGACCAATGGCTGAAACTGTGTGCCAAATTGGGGTTTCCAACAAATTAGCAAGTATTCTCTTTGTGGAAATTACTGAATAACCACTCTATGAGTGATTTATTGATAATGGTATTGTTACAATCTACACGTACTGCATTCAAAAGTCATGTCTTTCCACTGGAGAATGATTTGGGTCTATTAGGAGACAGTTCGGATTAAAATGTAGCGAGCGGACGGTTTGGGTGAAATTGCAGAGGACGGTTCGTCCAGGGGACGATTGGGTGCAAGTCGTGTATTTGCCAAACACGTGGATTTGTTGATATTTTGTTTTCCAGTTCCACATCAGTTAATTAAAATGAATTTTCCTTCTGAATATTTTAAAAAAATCATTTCTTTCCTCTATGAACAAGGTTCGTTAGCACAGTTGATAAAATCCAAATAGAAATGTTTTATCTTATGGCTGAATGCAATTCCCCAAATGCGACTGGAACGCCACATAAAATAGTAAAATATGTAACGAAAGTCACAAAAATAAAACTGGGCCATTTCCAATCGAAGATTTGACACAGAAAGTGATGTATTCATACGCGCTAATTTCAGAAGTATTTCAGAGTTGCATTTGCGAATATTTTGTGTTGAATTATTTTTAATGAAAGACATTTTGGTCTAAAATGTAATTTACTAAAGAGAGTGACCCATTCTTACGGCAAGTTACGGTATATAACTCGCGTCGAGACAGGACTATTTCGTATTTCCTTCCTGCTAATTTTAGAAATGTTTCCGTGTTTACACTAAATTGGATTATATCTGACAATCGTTTGGGTTGAATTATTGTAGTAAAAGACCTCTTTATAGGTATCACAGAACTAAATATTTTCCCACAGGCGACCATTATAACGTTCTGGCGGAAAAAATATGATCGCATCACTTTAATTTTGTCATTCAAATATCTCTGTCAAGTTCAGACAACTTTTTCTGATCTGAAAATAGGGGGTCATGCAACAAATAAGAGAGAAAAACTGACACAAAGGGAAGTACCGGTCACGTGCACATATTTTTCAGGGAATTCCCTACAAAAATACACAAAAAGTAAATTGTATTTCTTAGGTCCAAAAGTCATCAAATCACCCTGTTTTTTATCAGGAATACTCAACAATAATGCAAGATGTCAATAAAATGTTTCAAACGTTTATTGAAACAATGGATTTTCCCAAGGCTGTTTATTTTTTAGAGATTGCATCATTTTCGAGTGCAACATTTTAAGGCGGTTCACTCTAATTTCAATATTTAGTTCCGCGATACCTATAATCATCCCCAACCCCACCAAAGAGACATTTTACCACTTCCATGAGGTAAATGAGTCATTTCTGCATTAGAATCCAACTTTTGGCTTTGGCTGAGTCAAAAACATGGAAAATTTGCTCTTTTAAGGAAAAGTGTCCAACCTTTGTCAAGTGGGCTTGAAAACTGGTATTGCCTCCAAAAGATTTTTCTATCCTGTTACTCTACAAACTAACTGAGAAGGATGAGAATTTACAGCTTTCTTTAAAAAACGACCCTGATCTCAAAATAAAACTAAAATCTGCATCAGCACAAAATATGTTTCGAAAAAATCTGTCTCGTTTAACCATACTGCAAGCAAAACAGTGTCCCAACCCCCATGAAACAATATGGATGTCAATTTTGTTTCCAAAATTGGGGATGCAACTATATATTTCACCAATATGAAAGGACTCTACCAGTTTATTCTAACAACTGATGCCAAATTTTATTCTACCATTTTATGTAGTAAAATGTTGCCCTGAATAGGACCCCCCCCCCCCCGGTGTGCCCCTTTATATCAAAATATATGATATAATTCATAATTTAATTGATATTGACCCAAACAAACCTACTGTGATATGAACTTTCCCATCTGTAATAGTTTTTAAATCACAGTCTGGCTTCTGAAGACATTTTACATTGTATTTGATGAATATTTTGCAATTTGTGTAAAGGAAAAGCCTCAGTTTTCTCAGTAAATGGCACATAGAGTCATTGGTTTGGCACTGACGAAACATAAAACAGTGTTTTTTTCCAAAAGAATGATCAGTACCTGCTACTGTGATATCTCATAACACTGGTAAGATGCCTAAAACCATCAAATATTGATTCTATAGTCCATTGCAATATTCCCGATGACGTGTCAATGATTCTTGACCACGGAGTGAATTCATGCAGTTGAGACATAAAAATATCCTCTTGTTATGTTTAGAAGTCTGCTTGGACAACAATTTACTCATATTTTTAATCCAGCAATAATGTTGATTGTCACCCTCGGAAATTAATGAGAAATTAACAATCGTGTCTCTCTCTTTGTGAGAAGTCAGTCTGAGAGGAAAGACTATTCCCTTTTAACGTCTTCCTCATATCCCAAGACGTTCACGGCCACGGCGAGATTTAGCTTTTCGAAACATTCGATGTCTTCCAATCGCGTCGGGAAAGGCACTCCCGACCGATCGTGATTTTACAAGTCCCTGCATACTTGGAAACGCTATCGCTATGCTCTTCTGCGGACGATGTGATCGCCCATTTGAAACACTCGCTATCATCTTTATTTTTCACGTTAACCAAAGTTTTCTTTATTATATAGGAAACGAGGCATTACTGTATAGGAAGACGTTCTCAAAGGGTCCACGAGAATCTCGAGACACAATATCTTCTCGAACGTCCTATTACTTCCCTCGTTTTGATAGGTAGTCATAGATTCCAACATCTTGTCTTTCATCGCTCCATAAACATCGGATAATTCGTCCTCTCCGAACACAGTCTCCATTTTAGATTGGAAATAGGCATCTCGCTTCAAGATCTTACCCATTTTCACGTCGATGTTTTTCATGAGACAATGCAAGATCATTTTTATTTTTAAACCCTTTTTTAGATATTTTGGAAATACGTCCAACACTCCATCCTTCACCCGTTCCATGAATGATTCGGGATCGAGATTTGGGAAATGAGGAGGAATCACCTCGAAAGTTTTAAAATATCCTTTAATGGCGAGGTCTCGCTCTGTAGGAATCAGCGCTTTTTGTAACAAATCGTCATTTCAAACCGCATCCTTCTTCAATGTATTTTTTCATTCTCGTTCGAAACCTGCAGGCTTACTGTTTGTTTAAACAGTCTTCTTCTTGTTCACAGTCTTTTGTTGATGTTGTTTTGTCTTCTCATTTCTTGCCACGATTCGAGTTTTTGCCTCCGTCATAGACCTTTCGTCCACCCCCTTCCCATAGCGTAAATGATCGATGCATTCTTCTTTTTTCATGTGTTTGACACATTTCAAATTCGATGACTGACGCACCGTGGCTTGTAAATTAACAAGTGGTTGGCCATATGTCTCAGCACACACAAGGTTAATCAATTTTCCTTTGATCCTATAATAGGTGTAATTTTTAATTCTCAGATTTTTACAGTACTGTTCCAACTCTGATGCGGTAGAGAAATATAATTTTTCCACGTTAGACGTTTTTGTTTTTTGCATTTTTTATGTTAAAACTTCTTATTTTAATATATATTATTTAGAATTTTTTTATTTTGTAAAAAAATGGATTTGTGATTTTTTTATTTTAATATATATATATATTTTTTTTTGTCATTAAAGAAAAAAACAACTCAAAAACAGAAAGAAACAAAAACAAAATAAATACTACCTCATGATAAGTACTTTAATGAGCTTTTCGAGTCGAGATTTAAATCTATCTATAATGAACTAACTCTCTCTTTTGTATCATATTTTCGCGTCCATGGCGAGCATGTTAACTTTAAAGCTATCGTCTCCTCGCTGATAAATCTATTGGAAAATTAGATTCACTCTCTCCAACGTTCTCTTTTCCCCGATGATCATATTCAATTTTCGACCACTTGCTCAGAGACGTTCGGATATATATTACTTCCGTAGATGAATGACCGATCCTCTGGATCGAAATTTTCTATCTTCTCCGAGAGAACGGCTAATAGATCGTCTTGACATTCGTACATTAATTCCAAGTAGTTCTCGTTCAATTTCAAAGGCAATTTATGTTTGTCGTATTCGTCTCTCAATCCACTCGTCTCCACGTCCTTCAATTTGATGGCATCGTGCGATTGTAGTCTATAAATTTTACTATCGAACCTCGAATATCTCTCGACTCTCTTCATTTTTAATGCAAATTGTTTAGGTACTGTCGATTTGATGACTGATTATTTTTTTTTTGTCGTTTTGTTGAAAATGTTTTTATAAAATATTAAATTTTGTGCGTGTGTGTTTTTTTTAAATGGTAATAATTATTAATTATTTTTTTACTTCTTATTATATATGTAAAAACTAACAACCTTTTTTCTTAGTTTTTCTTTTATGACAAAAACAGTCATTAAATTGTGTGTGTGTGTATTTTTTAAATGGTAATAATTACTAATTAAAAAAAAAATATATATTTTTTTTTTACTTCTTATTATATATGTAAAAAAAAAAAAAAATAAATTAGCAACATTTTTTACATTTGTTTTCTTTAACGACAAAAACAGTTATTATTATGACTGATTATTTCGTTGACATCGTTTTGTTGTAAAATGTTTTATGAAATATTAAATTTTGTGTGTTTTTATAAAAAAGAAAGACGTTCTTCGGTTCTGGTCGTGACCCCACCCCCACGACGAGGGTTAAACATATAATTTCAGTAATCTACTCGCCGATACCTTTAATTTGCAGTGAGAATAACGTTAAAGCTTTTAAACGTGGTTACACCCAGTTTTTTTCATTTATGTAAAACATTTATATAAGTTTGTGAAAAGTGTTATTCACGCTCCATTAATAATTTTCAATCCAGCCATTTGCTTCTACTGTGGTAATAGAAAAAATTGAATGATGTGCTGGAGCAATTTTTAAAATTCACCCTCGATCGAACCGCTCTCTTTTACTGTGGGAATCGGCGTTCGATCGTGTATTTTTCTAGGAGCAATTTTTAAAATTTACCTCGATCGAACCGCTGTCTTTTACCGCGAGAATCAGCGTTCGATCGCGTATTTTCCCAGCTCGAATTTAAAAAAAACACAGAAAGAGGACCACACTTCACAAACCGCTGTCTTTTACCCCGAGGATTGGCGTTCGATCGCGTATTTTTTTCTAGCCCCTACAGACGACGATGCTGCTTTTCGAAATATTTCGCAACGGAAGATCTCGGTGTTAAATCTCGATCGCGAGTGGTCCGAGTATTCTAGGCTGACAACAAATTCACCCGATGGACAAGATCAGTGTTACCATTGTCAAAAGATGGAAATATCGACGTTAAAATCGTCAAGGAAGCGGGGTTTCTAAAAACCCGAGGTTTTTAGCGTGGATTCAAATTCACCTCAAAGTGACTCGGAAATGTTCAAAATTTAAACATTTTTCGGGAAAAATTGAATTATTTTTTGAAAAATTCGACAAAAGTCAATTGTTTTGACGGAAAAATTCAAGTTTTTTTCCAAAAAAGTTAAGTTTTTTTACAAAAAAACTGATTTTTCTGGATAACTTTTCTGGACCACTATTCCTAGACCACATGATTCATGGTGGTCCAGAAATGATGTGGTCCAGGAATGGGGAGGTCCAGGACCAGCCAGTATCCCCTACTTGCGTGTGGCTTCGTCTAATGAAATTACCTATGACATACTATGCTTGCCGAAAACTGATGGTTTTACAAGCCCCCAAAACCTCTTTAAATAGAGCCCTTTTGGGGACATATTTTGCAAAACATTTTCCTGGGGAGGCACAAGCCTGGATAAATAGGAATTTGTATATGAAAAATATATGTCTGTCATCCGCCCATCCCATTATCCTCCTATCCCACACTCTCTCCGGACTTATCTTCACTGAAACCTTGAGAAGTTAAATTATTTTTCTTTTAACTTTTTCAAAAGGTTTCAAACCCACATCATTTGACCCCTCATTGAGCTTTTTAATGAGGGGTCACATGATATGGTTTTGTCGAATTGAAATTGTCTTTCGACTACTCAGTTTATATATTATGCGGGCGGATGCTCTGATTCGTTAAGTAAATGGTTAATGTATGAACACGAAATGAGGGAACGTATCATTTTCCAATTGCAGGTCCAAGAGTATGTCTTGGAGAAGCTCTGGCTAAAATGGAGATGTATCTTTTTCTGTCGGCAATGTTGCAGAGATTCAAGTTCCTTCCTCCAGAAGGTGAAGGCCCACCAAATTTAGACGTTTTTTATGGATCTGTATGTTCGCCGAGGCCTTTTAAGTTAAGAGCCATAAAAAAATGATACAGAGCGTGCGAAGAATATAATTCCAAAAAGAGTTCAAATAACGTTTGAATATTACTTAGTATACATGTAATGACCACCATTCTCTTTGTGGAGCTTTAACGATTTGGTATGCACACAACATTATTTTATTATTTTACTGTTCAGTCATTTTCTACACTGTAATAAGTTATTGTTATAAATAGGGTTAAATATAGGGTCCTGCAATCCACTCAAGCATTATATTCAATGGCGACTCATCTGTTTGAACAAATCAAACAAAAAAAGCGGAATATCCCAGAATGGAATCGAAGTAGTATTTTCGGGAAAGGAATCTCCTTGAACTCATCCTCTGTTATCAGATCTCCTATTCAGGAGACCAGGAGCACGTACTACAGGACTTTTATAATTGTATTTATTATATACTGGTCTGTGAATTATCGCAAATTATCTAAAAGATATTTCTCGATATTCATCGACTCCATGGATATCGATAAATATTCCTCAGTAGCTTCCTAAATGACGTCACGCTTCTGGGCATGACGTCGCCTTGAAGGAACGATCAGCTGATCTTTGTTATTGTCTTGCAATTGTTTGCACTCAGATTATGCTGAATATTGCGCAGTAAAATGTCAGGTAACATATAATAAAAATAAAATCTACGCTATTTTAGTGAATATCGGGAATTATCTCATCAGTATGGACCTGAACGTTTTATAATTCACGATAATTCACGATAATTTCTTTCAGATCCACACGTTTCGGCGCATGACGTCGCCTTGAATGAATGATCGGCAGACCTTTGTTATTGTCTTAAAACTGTTTGCAGTCAAATTGGGCTGAATATTGCGCAGTAAAATGTCACGTAGCATTTAACAAAAAGAAAATCTACGCTATTTTAGCTATTATCCTGAAATAAGCTCTCGTGGAAAATAAAACCTTCAGGTCCACACTCATGAGATAATCCCCGATATTCTCTAAACTAGCGTAGATATCCTATATTTTCTAGAATTGTATTTTCTCCCTATTAATATAACTGACTGAAGTGAATCATTAGTATTTTAAAAGGTATTAAAAGATATACGTCTTTCAAAATGCTAATGGTTCATTTCAACCCATTTAAAGTCATAACAGTAAATTGTAAAAGTTTGATAATATTGGCCCCATGTGAGAGAAGAAGTGTTCAAGAGTAGACAGTTGGTGGGATTTTAAGAACATCTGAAATATTTCCGAACCAATATGACGTATATCAAATCGTCACCCGAGTGCTAGAATGTTCTATGTCCCTTATGGGACATAGAACATTCTAGCACTCAGCCGACGAAATGTAATCGAATCGTCGAGGTAATTTTGAACCAATTAAATTTCGAGGCTTCGTAGATCTTAGTAATTGTTAACGGAATGTCCGTACAGTAACTGTAAATGGTTAGTCTCAGCTGTTACTGTCTCCAGTGTAGTCAAACGGGATACTAACTGAGGAGTGTTCATGTTCATGAACCAAACCCGTAGTTGTGACGGGCACTCCAGCGAGTTGGACTGTAGAAAACCATATGGAAGTTTCTCCAGTAATTTGTTTCTGCTAGGGTGGCGAGAGTTGGTAGCGAGCGTGGTCCATGGGTGAACTGTCGTCATAGGAGTTTTCCATGATACGCAACATTCCTAAAGGGACCCAGACGTTTGTGACGCACTGGTCAAAACATTTACTATGGAAACTCCCGAATCGATCCAATTCGCTCAAGTTATCCCCTGGCGAAAAGAAATTCCGATAGAAATCCCCATGGGATTTTCGAAAATTTCAGTTCGCTTTTTCATCCATCGCAACCCACATCAACCCACCTAAACCCACTCCACCACACCCAACCCAGTCAACCCATATTTTCAGAAAGAAATCTTGTAACTCCTTTTGTAACTGTTTTTTGGGCAAAATAGCATTGTCCATGCAGAAATATGGCTTTTCTTGGAAATGGCCATTCACCTTGAAGTAGATCAATTAATCCCATTTATAAAGGAATACAAGTAGACCATTTTCTCCTGGAATCTTTACTTGTGTTGGCCCATTAACATCAGAAATGGTTTCTCCAAGTGAAAGTATAAACGGTCAAAAGCCTGTGACATTTATTTGCCTGAAAAGCACTCCTGCATGTGTGACTCAATACGTTAATCAGGTTTTCTAATTAGTTTATCCACCATATTGGTACAGCAGATTAAGTGATTCAATTCAATCTAATTATCATTTTGCTTACAATAAAAATCAATTATTAATCATTTCAAGCTTCGTCCAGTTTGTTCTAAAATATGTCTATTTTTGTTGTATATTTTAATAATTGCTGATAGTAACCACAATGTATATATTTCCCAAGCTATTAATTCAAAACGGATAATTTGGGAAATACTAATTGCACTGTGAGTCTCGCTCTTAGTACGGAAATATCCGACTTGTGGCGAGTCGACTGGAATTCAGTGTTGTGAGAATAAATTGTGTTTTATTTGTACAAAAAAGTCGGAGTTCAAAATTTCAATCCCGATAGAAAATTTTAAGCGACCGACAACCCTGTCACAGTAACAAACGGGGTTTTCGCGTTTAGCCAGCTCCTATTGTTCTGGTAGGGGTGTGATTAGTTTCGGCGTCAAAGGGAGGCCGACTATAGTTTATATCATTTTAGTTGGGTGTTTTATGACTGGCGAACAAGAGAAATTTCTGACAATTATTTTCCAAGCTTATGCATTATTTATTATATTTAGATATCTACTACTTTTCTATAACAGGTAACAATATAACAATATTTACTACGAAACATACAATAATAAAAATGATAATATTACACAATATATATATCAGAAGCCAGTGCATCTAGAAACAGAATCTAAATAAATTAGTAAATCAATGTCTCCCTCTCTCAAGCGTCTTTGAGGCGATTTGCTGTAAGTGCGCATCTGTTTCATGTGTTGTGCATACGTCGTTTCATAATAAGCAATATTGCATTAGCACACACGGCAAAGACGCAAACTGCCGATCAGTTTGTTCTAAAAATAGAACAGCAATAGTGAGCTACAGGCAACGTGGGACTGTTGTCCGATTGCGCATGCGTGTGATGATATCAACTCTAGATGACACATTAGTAATGTTTATACTATGTATTCTAGTCTTTGGTGAATATATATATATATAGAAACATTATATATATATATTATACCTCACGTGACCTTCTAGGCTCCTGATTGGACGAATGCTGCACACCTATTTCGTGTAGTTTGCATCCACAGAACTGACCAGACACTACACCCAGGCACTACACGTTTTTTATTTTTAGCACACTACTATATCAGTTTTCTATTCATACTGGGCGAATAAAACTAATCAGGCTAAATTTAAATATCGATTCACTGAGGCACAACATCCACAAAACGACCCGGAAAGAAATCATTGTGGAAAAATGTATCGCTTTTCCTTTGTTGAAGTCTCATTTTCCAAGGCGTTCATTTTATTCCTTGAGAAGATGATCCATATCTCATTTCGAAGAGAATGATCCATACCTCCAACTTTCATGAGAACGCGTCCGGATATGAAAAATTGTTTGTTTCGCTGCTCATATTATTTCGCTATTCAATTGTATGTTTCGGGCAGTAAACGAATAAATAATGGAATTAAATTGAATCTTCGAAGTTTGTATCCCGTGCTGACCCATTCGGTAATGTATATGTGTGACAAATGTGTGGAAATTATCAAACTGCGCTGTCAAATTTCGAAAATTTTAGTTTTCATTCGCGAGTTGAGCGATTCTAGAATACACAGTTCCGTTTGGGGGAAATGTTTTGTTTACCCTTGCCGACCGATTCAAAATCTGTCTTCTGCTCATATCAATAATCCAATTTAGCCGTGTTTTGGAAGAAGAAAATGTTTTTTAAAAACTACATGGTATTTTATCTATATAACGCTGGTTGGTAGGGCTGCTACCTTGGTAACCGATTAACAAATCGGACAGATGTTTTTCTTGATGGGTGTTCGATATAATATAAGGATCAGTGCATGTCTTTTCATTGACTACGCCCATATAGTGCCCAGTGAGGTGGTGTAGTTCCCTCCGCTTCGCGGCGGGAACTACACCACCTCACTGGGCACTATATGGGCGTAGTCAACTCCAAGCCATGCACTATTCCTTAAATATAGAAACATTTGAATTTTATGCCTCTTCCCCGCTATATGCAGTAACAGAAAACTCTCCACTTGAAATCTCATACTAGTATGGCTACACAAGCTGATGGACAGCAAGGGGTGGGCCCATTAAATATATCTGTTCTCCCTTCATATAGACACCAAATGTGGTACAAGTAATGTCTATACCGAGGTTTCAAGTTTTGTATTGGTACAAATGGTTA
Organism: Pictodentalium vernedei; assembly: GCA_031216915.1. NCBI lineage: Eukaryota > Metazoa > Mollusca > Scaphopoda > Dentaliida > Dentaliidae > Pictodentalium > Pictodentalium vernedei. The sequence goes on from CM062293.1 coordinate 521,448,105, forward strand.
GGATATTATGACTGTTCTATTCTGTACATGGGCAATATATTTCCAACACCTTACAAATGTATTCAGGCATAACCTTCATTGAAGGATAGCAATCCCTCTTTGTACACCAACGACCACCAACTCCCACCCCCTTTACGAGTCTAATAAACTACACTCCTATCGTTCCGTTTACTTCATCCATCCATGCCTGGATAACATTTTTTGCAGAATACAAGATTTATCTGTGTGGTCAAAGACATTTTGCCCACGTCATTTGGCTCAACGTACAATGGGATAAGTAAAGTACCTCCGCACCTATGAAAAAGCCGAAACTAGCGTCTTCATAACAAAACATTAATAATAATAACCCACCTCTGGAAACTGTCATGTCCTTTCGCTACACTTAGTAGTGGATCGAACTAGTAATTCTAGAACGACGCACAAAATGTGTTATAATAATCTTTTGTTCTGTATAATTTGCCAATAAAGCCGAACACATCGCCCCGAACGATGCATTGATGACTGTAATTTTGCGTCAAAAACATTCATCTGAAAAGTCTCCCCGTCGCCCAGCTCGAGTAAATGGGACTATTTACTTAACGCGTTGTATCCAGTATGGCTACTTGAAATCACATGAACGGGTGATTGTAAAAAAAAACTTTCACTGAGATTGCCAGATGTACATTGATTCTATGTATACGACACAAAATAGATCTTATTTCTGACGACACCTTTTCAACTGTAGCATTAAATATTTGACAGGTAAAGCCACCCATATCTCCCAGGTAAACGTATTAGTTATGGTAATATGATTCGAATAAGCCGTCTCTGTAATAATCGCATTCTACCAATTTGAAAGTGACCTTGGCTAATATAATTGTATACACTTGGTGATTGATATTCAGAGTGAAGGTACCTACGATTTCATTTTATCATATGACTCGTCCGTTTTGTTCACTTCAAAACATTTGATATTTTGTTTTCATATTAATCAGTGTTAAATAAAGCCTTCCGTCAATTTCATTGGTCAATTTCAAAACTAGACAATTTGATTGGCTGAACAAAATACAACTGCGCCACATTTTTATAATTTGCATAATTAGAGTTGGAAGCTTTCATTGGTCAATTTCAAAACTGGACAATTTGATTGGCTAAACAAAATACAACTGCGTTACATTTGCATAATGTCAGTAGGGATAGTTTACGTTATCTGTCCTATTTAGAGTGGGGTATATTGTATTAATCTTTTACCTACAAAAAAAACGCCATTCATTTTTGTAATATTTTCACTTTTTGCTTGCAAAACATAGGTTATGACTCCTCATTGGAACGAGCTCGACGAGCTCGTTCCAATGAGGGGTCATAACCTATGTTTTGGAAGCAAAAAATGAAAATTTTTCGTTATACGAGGATGTTTTGTCCAAGTGCTGTCTGCAACTCAAATTAGGTGATGGGTTAAAAAGTCATACTAAATAATTTGTCCGACCCTGGATGGACCATAATTATTGCTTCATGTTGAACCAGGTTCGACATAAATATTTGAGGTTCATCCTATATTAATTGAGGATGAAACTAAAATAATTTGTCCGACCCTGGATCGACCATAATTATTCAGGATGATACTAAAATCCCACGATGCAATACGCTCCACGAGCCAATCAGTTGAGTCGTTACAAACGCGTACATATTAGCCATTGTGCATAAGTATGTGACCTTAAACACCAATAAATAAATATAACGCGTACATAACTGGGGGGGGGGGGGGGGGAAGCAAGATAAACTTGATGCAGGCACACAGCTTCAGACAAAGAATCCCGCTGAGAGATTGTTTTGTATGCGCTTCACACGATTTTTTTTTCGACCCTTTGTAATCACGCAAAATAAATAAGATTTTTTTCCATGAAAATGTCAAATGGGCAGTGTTGATTGTTTACTGTACTGTTACAAAGAAGTTGTGTTTTAATATTGAAATATGACTCGCTAACCAATAGTGTTGCGGACCGGACCGCAAACAAACGGTCCGGTTCCGGTCCAGGCGTGGTCCGCGGTACGGTCCGATGAGGACCGGGCCGACCCTGCTGTACCGGTACACAGGCACGCTGGACCGATCCGGGGCTGTCCAAGGGACCGGTCCAGGGAGACGCAAAGGGAAGTTTTGCACTCTCTCAATTGATACACAAACTGATCATTTCATCTTGATAGACGGTGAATACACTGAAGTCGAGTAAGTTTGAAGTAACTGTCAACTATATTGAGCCAATCTGTCACCAATCAACCACCTGCATCCTGTGATTCCTGTCACAGGTGTCGGGTGAAGGTATCAGCGATGAGCGGTTCTACAAAAAAAGTTCCCAAAATAGCGAACGCTCAAATTCGGTGACAAGAAGCTGTCATTCAATTCCGGCAAAGAATTTCAATGTGTATTGTGTATCTATTTCTATAAACCCCGATCTGGATTATGTGCACATGGAAACTATTTAGTTGGTAGTAACTTGGTCCCTGTATTTCATGTGGTAGGTTTGGTGTGGTGACCCTATTAAATTGGACCATGGGCGTAGATCATGGGGAAGGGGGGAGGGGGAGGGGGGCATTACATGTTATGTCCCCCGCGCTCCTCCCACATATATAGGTCCGAAAGCAGCTGATATTGTTCGAGCAATGCTGCAATAGGCGAAAATCGCGTATTTTCAGCTGGCTTTTTCAAAATTTCCTCCCGCAGGGCCAAACTATGCTTGGCCCTGCGCGTTGTGTGTCCGAGCAATACTGCAATAGGCGCAAATCGTGTATTTTCAGCTTACATTTTCAAATTTTCCTCCCGCAGGACCAAAACATGGTTGGCCCTGCGCATTGTGTAGCCCCCCCCCCCCCCCCGCCACCCCCCGCCCCCACACACACACACTCTAAAGAGAGAGACCTGTGCCCCTGGATTGGACCGCCTTGGACCGGTCCGTCTAGAAAAAAACGGCCCGCCTGCCCGAATATCGGACCGTTATTTCTTGGACCGGACCGGATCACCATTGGCGGTCCGGTACGGTCCGCATCACTGCTAACCAACATATCGGGAAAACGTCTCGTGAAGTTTAAAAATTTAATGGAGGAGTTCAAAAAAGTGCCTCTGTGGGGTAGGGTGGGGAAGGACAAAAATGATGGATTTCATGTGTATGTTTGTTTGTCTGTGTGTCTGCTATGGAAATAAATATGGGGCCATCCATAGTGCCCAAAATTGGCCTACTCAAAGGTGTCTAATAGTGGTGACTTCTTATCAGGAATCTTAAAGGTTTCAAAAAATTACCGGTGGTGGTGTTGGGGAGGGGCAAAACTTGTGGATTTTGTGTGTATGTCTGTATGACCACTATAAAAAGGCATACGGAGCCGCCACAGTGCACAAGCTGGTTTTGCTAGGGCTTTTTTTTTGACTCATCATTTTCACACAGGTAACAATGTTGAGAAGCAGTTTAGTATGCCAGAATGCTCGAAATGCATCCCCACCCCCCCTCCCCCCCCCCCCCCCCACACACACACAGAATTTCAAATTGCTTTGCGGCTCCTGGGTCAGCATGTTTTCGGTGTCATTGTGGGGCATGTCACGGTGTTATGTTCATGGAAGCAGGTGACTGCTTTGAACAAATCACGCGATAATGCCTCAGCTGTAGGGCCGTCGCTAGAGCCTTTTAATGGGGGTGGGGGGTGGGGGTGAGAGCCCTCGAAATTCCAAATGGGTAGTGGGCGCTTTCTTTACAAACTATTAGAACTGTAGATCTTCCTAATTCGGCGAGCACGGTTGCGCCGGGCCGACCATAGTTCGGCCCGATGTGAGAAAATTGTTAAATTTAGCATTAAAAGGAGCAATTTCCTGGCTTCTGGAGTGTCAACCCCTCACTTCAGAATACCTCAAAAAGTTTCATTAGGGCCAATTTAGGGCGGGAAAATGTCAAAATTTTCGACTATTATCCCGACAGTTTCGTAGGCTAGCGAACGTTTTTCGTCTTTTATTTTTGTAACTTGGGCACCCCGTTTATCGGCTTGAATTTGGTTTAATTTGAAGGCTTGGAAAATCGTTTTTAGGAAAAGTTTTTTTTAGCATTTCACAGGCACAAATTATCTCCCCTAGACTCTCAGCGGCTGTTGAAAAAACGTGTAACATGGAGACTGCATGTGTAGTTATATGTTCAGTTGGAATCCTTCGACCCGATTTTCACCCGAAGGTCTCGGTAGTCGGAATTTGTCCTCATTGTGGTCCTCCAGTCGGAAAAATATATGTTTGTTAGTTAATTGTATTATACATTCAGTAGTTTTAATGTCCAACTGTTGATATTTTTGCCCCTCCGATTTTCCAGCTACTGATATTTTGACAAAATATTGGGGGCGGGACGGGGTTAGACCCCCCCCCCCCCCCACACACACACACACACCGCCCCCTCCTGTCGCGACGTCCCTGCTCAGCTGTCAGTGATGAATACCCTACAAAGTAGCAAACCGTTGCAAGAGATATCGCAGGCCTGCAACCAGGGTGGGGGAGGGGTGGGGTTATTTCGGGAGGGGGCGCGTAGGGAGTGGGCGCGCCCACCTCCTAGAAAAGTGTTTGCCGTCCCCCCCAAAATTTTCAGACACTGTTTTTTTTTTAATTTCGCATCATTTTGATCCATTCTTATCCACCAATGAGCAACTAATTCATGTCTGTCATTAAACTCGTTGTAATCCTATATGTGAGTCTATATTGTGATCAGTGCGATGTTTATTCAACACACAGATTACACACAGCTATGACAATAGGAGCACATAAACTAATTAACAAAAGAAATTATGTTCAATAGCAGGTTATATTTGATGAGTGGTAATTGAACATAGGAGAAAATTGAGGCTGTAGGACAAGTGCCCCCCCCCCCCCCCCCACATCCCCGTCCAAAAATGCTCAGTCGGACAATTGCTCCAGTGTATTTGGCAGCTAGGATGACTCGCCCAAGTGTATTTGGTAGCAAGGACGACTGCCCTCCAGCCCAGTGGGTGGACAGGGCCACTGCCCCCACTCCAATTGTCAGCCAGGACAACTGCCTCCCACTCCATTGTCAACCAGGACGTACGAAAAAAAAAAAAATTACTGCATATGGGTCGATGTATGGAATACCCCAACTACCAGGTCAATCATTATTCATTTTTGTTTTCATGCGCTCTGGAACAAAAATTGTCAATGGGGCAAAATGTTTTCTGCAATGTTTTTGTTTTTAAATTAGAAGTTGAAAAGGCTGACTATTATTTTTTAAAAGGGTGTTATCAATTAAATTGGTGTTATAAGCCCCCCCCCCCCCCCGCCCCCTCCCCCACCACCACCACCTTACCCCCTGTCGCAACCCCCGGGAAATGAAGCAGTGTTTCTGTACTGTGCTGAACAAGTTCTATATTAATGGTAAAATGGGACCCAGTAATCAATGCCTGGAATGGATGGAATTCTCTAAATTGTGCAGCTTTAGTATAAACGATTGGCTAAAACTTGCAGAACATATAATTCTGCATAGTTTTTCAAAGGTTATTGAACAGAAATCGAAATTTTCGAAAGATGAATTTTGTTTTTTGATCAGAAGAAAACAAACTTTTCGGGGTATGTTGAAATGGGAATTGATCCCCCAGAAGAAAGGAAATTGCTCCTTTGAATGCCAAATTTAACAATTTTCTCACGTCGGGCCGAACCATGGTCGGCTCGGCGCGACCGTGCTCGCCGAATTAGGAAGATCTACAGTTCTAATAGTTTGTCAAGAACGCGCCCACTACCCAGTTGGAATTTCGAGGGCTCTCACCCCCACCCCCATTAAAAGGCTCCAGCGACGGCCCTACAGCTGAGCCATTATCGCGTGATTTGTTCAAAACAGTCACCTGCTTCCATGAACATAACACCGTGACATGCCCCACAATGACACCGAAAACATGCAGACCCAGAAGCCGCAGAGCAATTTGAAATTCTGTGGGGGGAAGAGGGGGGTGGTGATGCATTTCGAGCATTCTGGCATATTAAACCGCTTCCCAACATTGTTACGTGTGTGAAAATGATGAGTCAAAACAGGTTTTAACAAATACGGGGTGGGGGTGGGAGGGGGTGGGGGGGTGGGGGTGGGGGGTGGTCTACACAATGCGCAGGGCCAACCATGTTTTGGTCCTGCGGGCGGAAAATTTGAAAATTTAAGCTGAAAATACACGATTTCCGCCTATTGCAGCATTGCTCGGACACACAACGCGCAGGGCCAAGCATGGTTTGGCCCTGCGGGAGGAAATTTTGATAAACAAGCTGAAAATACGCGACTTTCGGCTATTGCAGCATTGCTCGAACAATATCAGTTGCTATCGGACCTATATATGTGGGAGGAGCGCCCCCCCCCCCGAAAAACTTTGTGGGGCACACGCCCCCCTCCCCCACCCACCCACCCATGATCTGCGCCCATGGTCCAATTTAATAGGGTCACCACACCAAACCTACCAGATGAAATACAGGGACCAGGTTACTACCAACTAAATAGTTTCCATGTGCACATAATCCAGATCGGGGTTTATTGAAATAGATACACAATACACATTGAAATTCTTTGCCCACAAAGGAATTGAATGACAGCTTCTTGTCACCGAATTTGAGCGTTCGCTATTTTGGGAACTTTTTTGTAGAACCGCTCATCGCTGATACCTTCACCCGACACCTGTGACAGGAATCACAGGATGCAGGTGGTTGATTGGTGACAGATTGGCTCAATATAGTTGACAGTTACTTCAAACTTACTCGGCTTCAATGTATTCACCGTCTATCAAGATGAAATTATCAGTTTGTGTTTCAATTGGGAGAGTGCAAAACTTCCCTTTACGTCTCCCTGGACCGGTCCCTTCGACCACCCCGGACCGGTCCAGAGTGTCTGTGTACCAGTACAGCAGGAGCGGCCCGGTCCTCATCGGACCGCACCGAGGACCTGCCTGGACCGGTACCGGACCATTTGTTTGCGGTCCGGTCCGCAACACTATTGGTTAGCGAGTCATATTTCAATATTAAAATACTGCCCATCTGACATTTTCATGGGACAAAATCTTATTTATTTTGCGTGATTACAAAGGGTCGAAAAAAAATCGTGTGAAGCGCATACAAAACAATCTCTCAGCGGGATTCTTTGTCTGAAGCTGTGTGCCTGCATCAAGTTTATCTTGCTTTTTTTCCCCCAGTTATGTCCCATTGTTCGCGTTTGTAACGACTCAACTGATTGGCTCGTGGAGCGTATTGCATCGTGGGATTTTAGTATCATCCTGAATAATTATGGTCGATCCAGGGTCGGACAAATTATTTTAGGTTCATCCTCAATTAATATAGGATGAACCTCAAATATTTATGTCGAACCTGGTTCAACATGAAGCAATAATTATGGTCCATCCAGGGTCGGACAAATTAGTTCAGGTTAATCCTCAATTAATATAGGATAAACCTCAAATACTGATGTCGAACCTGGTTCAACATGAAACAATAATTATGGTTCATCCAGGGTCGGACAAATTATTTCAGGTTCATCCTCAAATAATATAGGATGAACCTGAAATATTTATGTCGAACCTGGTTCAACATGAAACAATAATTATGGTCCATCCAAGATCGGACAAATTATTTCAGGTTCATCCTCAATTAATATAGGATGAACCTGAAATATTGATGTCGAACCTGGTTCAACATGAAACAATAATTATGGTCCATCCAGGGTCGGACAAATTATTTCAGGTTCATCCTCAATTAATATTGGATGAACCTCAAATATTGATGTCGAACCTGGTTCAACATGAAACAACAATTATGGTCGATCCAGGGTCGGACAAATTATTTTAGGTTCATCCTCAATTAATTTTGGATGAACCTGAAATATTTATGTCGAACCTGGTTCAACATGAAACAATAATTATAGTCCATCCAGGGTCGGACAAATTATTGATCGCGTACGAGAGGGTCATAAATATTATTTTAGGATGAACCTGAAATAATATAGGATGAACCTGAAATAATATAGGATGAACCTCAAATAATATAGGATGAACCTGAAATAATATAGGATGAACCTCAAATAATATAGTATGTACCTCAATAATTATTTTCGAACCTGTTCGTACGCCATAATAAACAGCTTAGTGATCCAAAGGATGTCGTTGAAAAATACAATTCGTTTTTTCGTTGACACTGAACGACCAGGTGCGCCGAGCAACACGCCGTTTTTTATTTAACCGATAATAACATTAATCAATTGTTTTTCGTTGCCAATCTAAAATTATGGTTATGAACATAAATTTAATATCTACCGACCAAAAAGTACTTTCCCTTCCTTTTCCAAAATTATAGAGCAAATGATGTAAACGAAATTGACCAGACTTTTGGAAAACCACGACAGTATTACCAATACCAATTCGGTTTTAGAAAAGAACATCGAACGATTCACCATATTTGGACCTCTAAACAATGTCGGAAGGATGAAAGATAAACCTACAATAGAGTGTACTCTAGCGGTATATTTAGTTCTCTTAAAAGCCTTCGATTCAATTGACAATACTATACAAATACGCCAAGAGCGCTATGGAGCTATGGTATTAGAGGTACAGCCAACGCACGCGTTGTTAGCCAATTCCTTGACAGAAAGAAATCGACTTATGGTCTTCTGAATTTCAACCAGTCACATCCTGAGTCCCTCATGGATCCATACTCGGTTCAATTTTGTTTTTGCTATATATCAACGATATACCCGCATTAACAAATTTTGTCGTTGCGGATGACATAACAACCTTTAGAAGCAATTATAAATGAGTTGTGCCCTGCTCAGAGAATGATGCTAAATGTCAGTAAATACTAATTATATCCTGCTTCATCCTCTCAATGACTCCTATAATATTTTCAATAGTCTGCTCCAAAATTCAAGAGCCATTTATGCCATCAATAGGGCAACAACACATTCTTCTAACAGCGGTATTGAACGCATTGCATTTTCTACTTATGCATAGTAGTCATCTGCTATATGGTCCCTGCATGGGTACACGTTTCCTGAACTGGTTTACTCTCGATAACTGTCATACGCGTCGTAAACAGGACAGAACGGAACTCCCATCTCGACCTGCTCTTCAGGAGATACAATATCCTGAAATTGGATGACTTGTATAAACATAACGTCCTTCTATTCATGTACTCTCTGTTTAATAACAACATGTCAGTATCATTCTGAAGTAGTTGTAATATATACACTAACCCATCTGGTATGAAATCCTGACCGACTGGGTAAAGGCAAACCCTCACACCAAGATCCAGATTCTCCTCTGATCTGATCTTCCATTGCACACCTTGCCTAGGCTCTGGAATGAAGTCCTCTTGGAATTACAAAATAATTCACTATCAGAGTTATAACAAACAATCCCAGAGCAATTCCTGAAGTTATATCGCACTCAGGTCGAATGTAATAACCCGACAGTTCTGACCAGAATTATCATCAATCTCACCATGAGGTTATAAACACATGCATCCGTGCTCAATATATCGTTTATATAGACTTTATGCACAGTGACTTAATGGCGTTTCTGAACATGGTAAGGCCTACAAATTTATTTAAGATGACTAACCCATTTTATCCAAGTTTGAAGCTGATTCCTTTGATTTAATACCTATAATGCGAAAATTGAAACTAGATAACTGTGAGATGCTGGATGAGGAATGGGAACACTAACAAATCAATAACGACATTATTGTGCTGGATTTGCATAATTAGACTCAATGATATTGAATGTACACTTTTGTAACCTCTGCTGTCTTGAAAATTCGACTTTTTGTGGGAACTACATTGTAAAACACTCGTGCGCATCCGCGCACTCGTGTTTGTACAACGTCCCTCACCTCTCATGAATTATGGCACGTAACCAGTCCAGTCAAGCGATTACTCTCTATATATTTTTGCGCTTTCGGCTGTTGTTGGACAGTTCGAGTTAGGGTTATATGCTGTGCTACGACATTACTTCGACTATCCTCTAGAAGTGAGTAAAAATATGATTGTATTATTTGTTGTAGATTGTGTTGGAAAATTGGAGTGGAAGTAAAAACATAAATTTACTTAAAAACATCCAAAACATTAAAAAAAAATCCCAAAACACACAAATCTTTATTTTCCGGCTGTACAATATATTAAAATTTTATGAAAATCGGACAGGTTTTAATTTTTTGTGAAGTTGACGTCAGTTAAGTCACCCTAAAATTCGGCCATGACCGTTAGTAATTTCCCAGATCGGTGCCACATTTTTAGATAAGTTTTATTTGTCAGAGATGGGATTTGCAAACGTTGAACGTGGGAGGCTTGATAGAGGTGTTGATTAAAGATCAAGAACAACGCCTAAATTGCGTATTGCTTTTGATGAAGGTCGAAAATTGAATATCCGTCTTGTCATTTTCTAGCCTGAATTATAGTTAACCACTTTGCCAAATTTTATGAGTGCAGGTTGACAATTGTGGCCGACATTTGGCTGAAGAAGAAAGAAGGGAAAAAAAGGCTGCTGATAGCTATTAGTTCATTTCAACTTCGTTGAATACTTAATAATTGTAGACACGGCAGTCAAAGTTTACATGTAGAATAAATAGGTACTGTGGACGGTAATCAGACTTAATCTACAAGTAGCATAACGGTTTCAAACACAATGTTCTGCCGAGTGGTTAAAACCCTCCATTGTACGGGTGATTTAAATCTGATTACCGGTGCAAGTACCTGTTTGTATTATTTATACCATGCGGTAAATGAATAATGGACTGTGTAACTAAAAATGGAGAGAAAAATGAAACTTTATACTGCAAACACATGGGGTTTGTTTTGTTTACATTTGCGTCGGTGGGCAGTACTTCCAGCTACACGTGCATACTTGGTTGACAGCTAGACACATCGTTAAAGTTGATTGAATTTACCTCGCTTTTTCTGTCAAATTATTATTAACTATTCTTAAATTTTATTTTAAATATTTAATTGTAGGTATTTGAAACTTAATAGTAGTATATTGTACTGCAAATAGTCGTATGTTTTACTGAAACATCACGAAGTGTGAATGTATCGAAGTTGGCAATTTGGGTCATATCTAAGGTCAAGTTAGATGTAGCTCCTACTTCAGTTTTTTTGTAATGGAATTCCCATTGAACACGTTTAACCGCAGTTGGAGGTTTACGCCGGTAGTGAGGTTAAAAGCTAAAATTTAACATACGGGCTTTTCACATGTAGCAACGTAGATGAGCATGGTATAAATAATGAATAATAACACGATTGTATAAATAAATCAATCGGCCGTAAAGCGCCCCCTCTCCTACCCCCCCCCCCCGCCGCCCCCCACACACACCCTAAGACATGGTCGTATACCTTTATTTATCTAACAATCATATAGATTTTGGCTTGAAATTCACGAGAAACGGTACGTATCACATAATGTGTTCCGATTCCATCATCATATAGACGACTCATTCTGATTCCGTATCATCTAGACGACTCGTTTCCGGTAGCGCTTCGGGCTATCATTAACAGGCGCATGGATACATTCTAGGTGCGTTTCAGACATCAGTGGTCGACCGAACATTATGTCCCAAAAATGTTTGAAAGTAATTTAACCGTTTACCTATCATGAAAAGCAAACGACACTTGCAAAGAAAATTCTAATAATGACTAATTGTTTTCATTTTTTGTCTCAAAAACATAGGCTATGACCCCTCGTTGGAGGGGTCATAACCTATGTTTTTGAGACAAAAAATGAAAAAATAATGAAAATTAATTGGCCTTTTTTTTTGAGAATAGCATTGGCCAGTTTTGGCCGCTACGTTGGGTAAAGGGTTAAGATTTAATCTGTTTATGTGACAGAATTGTTAGATAAATGAATTATCATGATAATGTGCATGTCCTGTGATTTGTATCAGATTCTCAGATTCTCGGTGGTGTCCAAAAATGGGATCACAACTCGCCGGCAAAGCCGGCTCATTGAGATCCCATTCCGGACACCACCTCGAATCTGACACAAATCACAGGACATGCACATTATCATGATAATCTGTATGTATACCTTTTCGAAGAGTGCCCCAAAATCACAGCTGGCCGTGAAGGGTTCGAAACTTTATGGATCGTGATGTGGCGGAAAGTATCTGTGCTGTATGAGCTTTTCATTTTTTTTTTATTTAACAGGCCTATTTCCCACATTCATTACTACTCAGGATAAATATATAGCTTTATTCCACGATTGCTGGGTCTATTCATTATTACGCTACGAAATAAAGACATTGAAAAATATTATAGTTATACGGCGCGTGGAATTCGGATTTCCTATAAGAACGTCAGGTAAGAACATATCTAACTGGATGTTGCGCGCCTGAGTGGCGCTATATGACGTGAAGGAAATGTTTCGGCATAAAACAAGCAAGAACGTTATCTGACTTCCGAAATTGATATTTTCTTGCAAAATATCAGCTCCATTCATTTAATTCACGTTCAATTGTGGTATAAATACAAGACACCCAACTCATGGAAAGAACGCAGGACAGAAATCAACGACCCCTGGAGTAGGTTTTCCTGTATTCCACATGCGCCTCGATTTCACATGAAATACAGGGAAAACTCCACTCCTGTAGGTGATTCGAGCCCCCTCCTGTATACCACGTTCGTTGTGTCTTAGCAGCCCTCATAATTTTCATTAACGTGTGTTAAGAATTAGATAAACGACCTCTTAAGCACGTGAACCCGAAAAGCCGCGTATACATGTAACCCTTTACCCAACGCAGACGATATCAAAATTTATTTTTGTTGAATGCTAATGATGTCTGATTTGAAATGAAAGGGTGACAAAACTATTCATAAAACAGTTTTTTTTTTTGTTTCCTTGACTCATCATGTAAAGAGTTAAAATATACGAGTAGAGCGTCCATGTTTAAACACATTTGTCTTTTCTTTTGGGACTTTTTTTTTAAAAAAGTCATGAATAGTAAAAGGAGATCGTCGAATTATTCCATAGTGATTAGCATGGTCGAGTATTGAGATACTTTATCGAGCCATGAACAAACAGCCGCCATCTGTTGACAAACACCAACAGCCAGAGTTGCAATGACATTGTTATATTAATGATTCGGTGCTGAATGAGTACCAAGGCAAAGCAAAGTGGCCCAAATGGTGATTTTGTAGCTGTCTCAAAAATAAATTGACACTAATGTGATTGAACGAAATGAAAGATAAAGTCACAGTTGTGATTATTTATTTATTGGTGTTTAAGGTCACATATGTCTGCGCAATAGCTAACCATGACCGTGACAGTTTTACGGGTGGAGGAAGCCGGAGTACCCGGAGAGAACCACCGAGCAACGGCGAGCAACTGTCAGCTCCCCAACATACCAACTCAACACAAGCAGGGTTAGCATTGGTTGAAGACAGGTGCACCATCGACGTGCAGTACGCCTTAGTACACAGCGTCATCGTGCCCCCACGTGGGCAATGGGGGTGAAGTGTCTTGCCCAAGGACACAACGCGGTTGCCGCAGGTGGGATTCGAACCGAGGACCTCTCGGCATGCAGCCTGCACCTCTACCAACTGAGCCACCGCCCCCCCCTCCCCACACACACAGTTGTGATAACAATGCGCTTAGCAGTGGTGGTAGAAGGCTGTATTGATGATAAACATCATCGAGTCATTAAATCAATATATTTTCAACACCGTACTGACCATGTGCTGTTTCAGTGTATCTTTACCTTTAAACAAATACTTCCCCCACACGCATTCACCGTGCTGTTTAGAAATTTTATCTCTGTGGTGATAACGAACTAAATAAAATAGCAGACCTTAATTCCAGTATATGTGTATGTTATTTAACATGAAGATTATTCAACTACAGTTAAAACTAGAAGTCCTGTCCTGAAATGCGCACAAATAGCGCGTCGATTTGCGCGTTAGTCTACGCGTTATGACTATGGTAAGGCTATCAAATTCTGCACATATGGCCTGTACACAAGCAAAGTTTCAGCCAATGGACCTCCGGGTAACCCGGAGGTCCATTGACTGAAACTTTGCTTGTGTTTGCTATGGGTAACAAGGATAACCTGCCATGCTTTTGGTGTCATTCGATATGGCAATTGCGCGCAATTCCTACGCGCAATTAAGCCTAGATAAGCGCACAGTTCGTGACAGGACTTCTAATTTTAACTGTAAGCATTCCCAATTTGTAACGGAAGTCCACCCGTCCGTCTGTTGGTCCGCTTGTCTTTGAATATTTGTTTCTCTCCGATGCATCATTACCTTATACCAACAAACGATGAGCCCCAGAAGCAGTTTTGGGATACAGACAGTTATTGGGTCCTCCCCAACCCATGTCGCACCTCACAGTCCGGTTTTGCAACACTCCGAACAAAAGTAAATGCTGATGGGCGTACCGGCCCATAAACCTAATCAAGACCCGGCGTTCAGTAATAAGAACAGAATATCTTTTTCGACAGCTACAGCTTTCGAAAAGTAATCGATGTGGCAGTTGATGCGCAAACCTGCACTCATTTGGAAACAGGATTGCCACACCTCAAGCATATAGGAATGTTGCTGATGTACAAGAGTGAAACTATTTATATATAGGATTGCAACTATGTCAGGCAAAGCAAATGGCCACAGCTAAGAACATATTGGCGTGGGAACAACATATTGGAACAGCGAATAGCAACAACATGATAGGCGCAGTATGATACGGAAGGAACGCCATCGAAGGGTTCTCCTCATGCATCACCTCGAGTGCCATTGTCATCAATGCAGCACAAAACCTGCATGGCGTAGGAGAATCAAGTGCTTCGCAACCGTCAACGTCTGTAAAGCGAAGTTGTGGAAGTGCGTACACGACAAGCAGCGGCGTCATCTGAAAACGTCAATGTACATCCGTGGTTAAGGCTACAACAAAATCTGGATATCGAGGTCAGCAAGTACAGCTGTAACAGTCCGTCTAACCTGAGACAATAGAAAACGAATCAGCGTACTAGATCTGTGCGAACCCGCGAACGCCGTAGTGTGTTGACTGTAATGCAGCGACTTTTCTGAATGGGAAACCATTAAGTGGAGAACGCCCGATTGTGGACAGACATCTCTGTAGCTCACAAAATCATGGCGGCAGAACGAAAAGCTATGCTAGGAACAATAATTATAACGGCGGATGAGCAGCTGAAAAGTTAAAAAAACTGCAATCTGTGTTTTCACCCATGGAAGAAGGACCTACGAACAAACCTAGCTATCGTGGAGGGACGTGCTTTGGGTCTAGAAGCGCAATTGGAGTATATATAGGGCAAGAACGTCAACTACGAACAAAACTCCACAGAGTTAGTGCCGACTCGACAGTAGAGAAGATAGCAGTGGTTACCAGACTGGCGGTAGTCATACTGGAAACTGAAAACGAACGTTTGAATGTTCTCTTGGCATATCGCAGCTATTCCTCTTGGCGTTGAAACACAACGAACATGTGGCCCATTGGACGAACGGCAAACCCATCAATCACACATTGCTTCGCCATCTCGCGCAATTCATTTGGAAATACATTTCAAATGTTCATACTCCGTGGTGGTAGAACTTTCTGGGTCTGCAGGCCACGCCGCTGAAATAGAATGTAGGGGATTCTTCTTGGCTGTCGGCCCATGGTAACGGTTGGCCTTCCACTGCAGAGGTTCCTCGTTCTGTCGATCTCGAAGTACCAATCACAGCTGTGTCAATGCCAAATCAGAGCGAGATTTGGCAAGCAGCTTCCATGTCAAGAAAATAGCGAGAGAGACAAAGGACCAGTTTTGAGATTGCTCGAACATATGTCCCACGTTTTGCAAATGCAATCATGTTGCTGTTCCAACTCCTTGCATGCTATTGTTCAAGTGTCACAGAAACATACACTTGTCCTCGTTTTTGTTTGCAATCGCCCTGTGTTCCGACAGACGCCTGTTGAGTAGATCTACGGTAAGCTAGTCGCCTTGCTCTGTTCCAGCAAACACCGCAAACGAAGACGCTATTTCGGATATCTCTTCGAGCTTCCGTATTTGCGCACGAGGAAGGTTGACAGTCATGGTGTGGAGAGTCCTCAGCTGCCTGTAGAAATGTTCGACAGCCAGGTCATTCGTTGCAGCACTTGCTACAGAGCAAGCGTCCCCGTTGGAGTTCGCGGTGCCGACAGCAAGGTTCAGTAGGTAGACAACTGCGATTCAAAACGCATTGTTCTCATTGCGTTAATTTCCAGCACTTCGAACGGCGACCTTGTCAGACTACAACACGGCAGGACTATTCCAGATCTTGTATATCTTCGAGGATCATTTGTGGCCTCCGTTGTTCGAACCTTTTTTCGTAGGAGCTAGATTTCCTGATTTTAGACTGGAGATAAAGCTCTCTTGAGTACAAGTGTTTCATCTGTTTTGGAAACTGTGGGCACATCAGTATCCAAATGTTTGGCCAAGCTTCTTCAAAGTAATCCTAAGAATGTGTGGTGCAATACTGTAGATACTCATGGATGCGCGGTGCTGTTATATGCAGACCAAGACAATCGGTGGGAAATATTGTGCAAACGCTAGGCACATCCATTCAATACCATTTCAACACGCTTGGAAAAACATTGAGTTGTCTGTTAAGTAATGCTTGTTGCTGTTTATTTGAGAGTGCTCAAGGCCACTCCCAGGTGGACTTTTCTGGAAGAATATGTATAAACATTGCACCTATGCATGCATGCCGTCCGTATTTTTTAACCTATCCCGAGCATCATAACATAGATAGATAGATACTTTAGTCAGCATAATTTGAATAATACAGAGTAATAAGTTTTGTTATATACAAAAACATTTAATACATGCTGGTGGGAGATGGCATAGCCAGATTGGCTGCCTATCTGCCAACATGACTGCAATAACACTACTTTTTAGATGAATACGAAATGGGATTTGACAGTTCTAATCACAACAACGTTTTTCTGAATAAACCGATAATGGTGTTAATTCCAATGCCATGTTGTATCCGCAATACAATGGTAGCGTATGGAGGTCAATTCTTGCAGGTGTTATAATTTGTTACATGTTGTTGGCTGCCGCTGGACTGTACTCTCTTAAGGGATGCAAACAAACAAATATATTTGTCCCGCACATGTTGTGTATCTCCATTTCACATATTATAAGCCGGTGAGTTTCAACTTATAGGAGGCGGGCCTCGTTACACCCTCCCTGTGGACTGTAATAATACAATTTCATTCAGTTTGCAACTAATAAATACATCCATGGTGATTCCAATTTATGCCTCGATTGACTTAAAGGGGAAGATTGTCCAATCAGAACGCTGGAATACTATCTAAGGGTTTCGCCATATCAGGTAACTCATCTTATATTATTTTATCTCGTATGAGTAGCCGCCATTGCTATTTTGATGCATTTCTACTCGCTTCGAATGTATTCGAAATTTTAATTAAAACAAATTTAAAGAATTTAAGTACCAAAATGTTTTATAGGTACTGTATGTATTGATTTAAAACGTTAAACATTTAAAAAAAATGGGCAGAAAATATTATTTGTAGCCCCAGAAGTTCTTTGTTGTTTTTACAACTCTATACATATTAGTCTATAGTCTATCGATTCTTTTATGCTGAAGGGAATATTTTCTTTACAGTTCATACAACAGATTAAAAGTGATTTTTTGAACATTTAAAAGTGCTTTGTGAACCATTTTCAGATGGTGATGACAGTAAATGTATGTAAGAGTATTTAGATATTCTTGTAGCAATACATTTTATTTTGTAAACAAATATCGCATTTCGAACAGCAACGATTGATTACTGTCACCATGGATAAAACTACCAGTGCCAGTTATTCTTGATGACACTGCATGGTGCTGTCAACAAGCCTGAAAATAAGCAATCTGTCATTTGCAAAATGAGGTCCCCAGGGGGTGAATTAGCTGATGCTACCCCATACAGAGGGCCAATCTATCCTCTGGGTAACTCTTTCTGTTTATGTTTGAATGTTTGAGACCTTGATTCAGATTGAGGATCACCGAGGGTAAATTTAGTGATGCTACCCTGTTATGCAGGGTAGCATCACCACATTCACCCTCTGGGGACCTCATTTTGCAGATGACAGTCTGGTTATTTTCTAACTTGGCTGTCAATAGCGGTTTCTAAAGAGAATATGTTCTTTACAATTTACTCAACAGATTAAAAATGATTTTTTCAACTTTTAAAAGTGCTTCTTTTGTAAACCTTTTCAGGTGATAATGACAGTAAATGTATGTAAGGGTATTTCAGATATGATGGCAGCGATATGTTTTATTTTGTAAACAAACTTCGCCGTTCGAACAGCAACGATTGTTTACTGTCACCATAGATACGTACTGGTGCCAGTTACTGTTGGTGATTCTGCGCGGTGATGTCCATAGCAGTTTCTAAAGAATAAACGTCCGGTCGTTCTTTGTTTCTCGTGAAAATGAATTAATCCATTGATTTACTGTCGAACATCATTGTCCAAAGAAAAATCCCTCGAAACAAAATTCGCTTTCTACCGTGAACTTAGTTATATTCTATCAGTTTGAGTTTATCTATAAGGTAACGTTTTGTTGCAGTTTATTGTAGATTGTATGTACTGTTATTAGAGGTTATTACTTAGTTCGTTTCATAGCACTGAGGTAACTCCATATCACTCTGAGGCTGAAGGTTGAATGCTGATGTCGAGTTGCCGTTTGCCGATATGAAACTTATCAAGTAATAGCCTATTTATTTATTAAACTAACACAAATAATTCCAAACTGTTCTTAGATATGTCACCGTTTTCTGAGAGAGTTGTATTGTTTCTTATTCTTTTCACCTACCCTTCGCCTAATTCAGCTATCCGAACTTGCTGGCTTCCCCATTGGGATAGCCGCGATGTACAGATAACTGAAATATCTCTTTTCCCACTTCAGCAAATATACAGTTGAAACTAGAAGTCCTGTCACGAGATGGGCACAAATAGCACGTCGATCTGCGCGTTAATCTACGCGTTACGACCATAGTAAGGCTATCAAATTGTGTACATACAGTTAAAACTAGAAGTCCTGTCATGAAATGCGCACAAATTGCACGTTGGTATGCGCGTTAATGTACGCGTTATGGCCCAAGTAAAGCAATCACATTCTGTACATATGGCCTGTGCACAAGCAATGTTTCAGCCAATGGACCTCCGGGTAACCCAGAGGTCGATTGGCAGAAACATTGCATGTGTTTGCTATGAGTAACCAAGAGAACCTGCCGTGCTTTGGATGCCATTCGATATGGCAATTGCGCGCAATTCCAACGCGAAATTAAGCCTAGACAAGCGCACTATTCGTGACAGGACTTCTAGTTTTAACTGTATGGCCTGTGCACAAGCAATGTTTCAGCCAATGGACCTCCGGGTAAACCGGAGGTCCATTGGCAGAAACATCGCCTGTGTTTGCTCTGAGTAACCACCAGGATCTGCCATGCCTTGGTGGACGCCATTTGACATGGCAACTGCGCGCTTATTCCTATGCGCAATTAAGCCTAGATAAGCGCACAGTTCATGACAGTACTTCAAGTTTTAACTGTACCAATCTGTATCTTAGTTTGCGTTATATTTTCTGGACAACTGTCTTCGTTCTTCTCTTCATCTATCTAATCGGTACGTATTGCCATCTTTAATTCTTCCTTTATTTCAAAACCTAGCTAAACGTCACTCCATTCTATCCACTCCATTCTGACAAGTAACGCCAATTTTCTATAATACGTTCGGCAAAAACGATGAAAGATGTTCATGTAAACAAACTGGTTGCGCCAAGTAACACATCAATGTGGGAAACTCTAGCTTTGTTCATATCGTCTGAGTTTGAAGCCATATCAGCCGTGATGATAAATACTTATAAATATTCATTCTGTTTGCATCTGTGTTTACGGTCTGACCATTCCACATATCAGGAACATGTGGACTACAGTGTATCTATTTGTTTGAATTAACTTGAAATGGGATTCCAGAGTGCTGTTTTACAGTAGATTGAGTAATGCACATGGGAAACAGCAGGTGGCTCCCTTTGACATGAAGCTGTGAACAAAAATGTTGAAATCAAAAAAAATAAAATTACGCCGACCTCGGCTTTAAGCTTTGGTTACAATAATTCATCAGCAGAATCCCATGTAATTTTTGACAGAAGAAGATATATGTCCTACGTTTTGAAAATGCAAACGCGTTGCTATTTCAGGACTCCTGGCATACTTCTGTCGAAGTGTCACAGAAACATGCACGTTTCCTCTTCTGCGCCTACCACTTCCTCTCTGTGTTCCGGCAGACGCTCGCTGGGCAGTTTTCCGTTCGGCAAGTAATCTTGCTCTGTTCCAGCAAACAACGCAAGCGAAGCCAATATTTTGGATATCCCGTCCAGCATCCTCACGTCCGCACGAGACAAATTGTCAATCAGGGTGTCGAGATTCCTAAGCCGCCTCTAGAAATCTTGAATGGTTGGGCCATTCGTTACAAGAACGTCACTTACCTCCACATTCTAAATAACTAAAAGGAAACAAATTCTTTTAGTGCTTTGTTCCCCTCTGCTGATTATTGAAAAACCGCGAAATACAAAATACAACACTTATACGCTCTGACTAATTTGAAAACAGCGTTGACAAACTGGATGATAGCACTGAGTATTTGAAAAGTTCACATTTCATTGATTGAATTATACATATGCGATTTTATCCAAATTCAAAGGTTTTGCCACAGTTACATTCTATAATCAGTTGAGTTAAAAATCAACCTAAATCAACTGGGTTCAGTGAGTACGAATCCAGTGATGAAACTGCTTCAGCATTGTTGAAATTCCGAACAATAAATATCTACAGGGTGGGTGAATACGAGTCTTGGTTAGAAACGGGCATACATAAACAGAAACATTCGCTCTACGACAATGTTACAGTTGATGTGAATATCATATGATTCTTCAGTGTTATGTACTTCTAGAGCAAATAGAAATTTTTTTGTAACCCTACTTCAATAAATAAAACTAAATAATCAAGCTGAAACTGTTTAACCCCCTCCACACCGATGTCGAAATATCTAAAGTTCAGGGTGCAAATATTTCCCATAATGCAACTAGAAATTTAACCAATTCAATCTTGTTTGACAGAGCTCAATGAGCTCTGTCAAACAAGATTGAATTGGTTAAATCCCCAGTTGCATTATGGGAAAAATGGCTACTTCAAATCTGGATATTTTGACATCAATGTGCTGGGGGTTAAATAGTTCAAGTATTTCTGCACACCAAAACCTGTATACAGGTTATTATGACCGCACCCCATCTAGTGCCCGGATGAGAGACGACCAGTCGTATTCCATGAGTTAACTTCGGTGACTCGTTGAATATGACTGATCTTCGTCCATCAACGAATATATTATTTTATTAATCTTTGTATTATTTACCTCTATAGACAGATAAAGCACATACAAAATAATCAAAATAAACCCAGACACATAAATAAATTTCTGAATACGTTTCGCGAATGCTATTCTATTTTATTATACCTCACGTTTGTAACATCAGCCGTGATTGGTTAATTTGACACCTTCTAAAAGTCATAGTACTGGAGTTTTGGGGCAAAACACGGGTACTATCGGAACGTTTTTCCCTGGAGACAAGAGAACGAAGAAAATGTGAGCTCCACTTCCATTGATCAGCGTCGATTGAAATTTCTCAACACCAAACGCTGGCTCCGTGTCCGTTTAACTTTTTTCGTCACCGGTAGACACAAACTTACCAACAAATATATCATCTTCAGTGGGTCTGTTTTCAATTTTAATTGCAAAATGAATGAAAATGAAAGTGAAAATGAAAATTAATGAATTCAAAAGAATCAGAAATATTAAAAACTCCCGTGTTGTTCACCACTTCAGTGAATCCTGAATATGAGTTATGACTTCAGTCAATTATATTTCCACAAGTTTAGTACTCCTCGACCTCACTGAGCCTCTGCCTCAAGTTCAAAATAAATTGTTTCACTCCGCTTAGTTCTAACAACTGTCGTCGCCCAAGAAACATGAATTTATATTCCTTTAATTTATGTCACTTATCACACAAGCATTAAAAATGAATTATAACATGAACAGCATGATGTAGTTGTAAACACTGGCATTTGGTGAGAAAGAAACTCCAAAAGCGACGGCACTTGTGACAAGTCATTTTCGAATTTGTTGATCTGGAAACTCCAAAAGAGACGCCATTCGTTCGAAATGACGTCATGTCTTTGGCTGATGAAGGTTTTATTTCAGAAATCACACAAACTCAGGTACTATCGACCGATAGAAGATGAATATAAGTGTTCTGATATTATAATGCCACTATCTGTACGTTATTTGATCATCAATTGAATGAAAAGTCAAAATAAAACGTCAAAACAGTACGCCATTCATTCTTGAAGGTAACGTAATGCTCAATGTATTTATCGTTGTCAAATCTATCATAGAAAACACAAACTGTTCGTATTTTATACGATTTTAATTGATGGTGTTGAATGTATTGTTATTATTCACCCATGACTTTCAAACCTCTAAACCATCTGATAATTGGAAACAATTGGCTATTTCTAGAACATGGTCATTACTGCCCAGGAACCAGTTGGTATGGACCGTAATGGCAACATAGACGTAATAGTGTTATTGCCTCGTTTGAGAGGGTAGGATATTAGTTTTGAAAAATACACCCTCGTTTTCTGCCAGATCGGTTTGTACGGGTCCAAAGTGCCATCGGTTCATTTTTGTAATGCCACCAATGCCTGTATACGAAAAAGCACAAGGTGCTACATAATTGTCGATTTTCGGGAATAACGTAAACTTTTACCACCAGACATGTCGATTGAATTATTTTGGATGGAAATACAGACACTTGCAGAGTTCGAAGTCGTTTGGGTCCGTAGGGTCGGGAGAGATAGGGCTTGTCACGGCAAACAGAATAAATCAAAACACAGTAGGATTGACAACAACTGCAAGTCGTAACCCAGTCATAATCCAGTAATAATATCATTACTTTGTTAATTATTACCATGTCTGTGTGAAATTTGAATTAATGAGTTCACGGGACAAACCTTTATTCTGCAATCTTTGTTTTGGTTATTCTGGTGACGCATTTCCGTCCGTGCGTTAGTAATAACTCAACACCATGGTTGAAGAGACAGAATCAGTGTACATAAAATAGTAGTTTTCTCCACATCCACCTCTTATCGGTTAGGTAGTCCTGTCTTAAAAACATGGGACCTATCTGTGAGCTGTTTAGTTTCAGAAACGAGAAACCCGTGCCAATTCAGCAAAATGCACTAAAAATTAAGATTTCGCTAAAAACATGTAAGATTGGCACAAAATAATAGGTGCTCTTATGATGAAATGCCACCACCCACAAACATGATGCAAACGGTTGAGAACAAACAAAATACTTATGTTATAACCTTCCATAAAATGAAATCATCAGCTGGCAATCAAGGCTGAGACAATCACATATTATCACGAAATAAAGTACAGCTCTGCGATTTTGTCATTAAATTAGGTTGGTTGTTCTACATAATTGACACAATGTGGCTGAAGTGACAGACCAGTATTAGCACAAAGACTTTACTTGGTCGCTTCCTAAGTCATGTCAGTTATCACTGATTGTGAATCAAACCCTTTTCATAGAACATTATATTTAAATCGGCAGTTTTACAAGAGTCATGCGCCACAGTAACACCTCTGATAAAGCTTCTCTTGCTATAGGTGCAACTATTTGGTAATGACGTGCCTCTCAACTGATACTACCTGCCCTCAAGCCATAATTCTCGTTTCCAAGCCACAATTCAAATTATTCGATACTGTTAATGTTTGGAGCCTGTCTAGCTCTTAAATGCTCTACTGGCTATGTTAATATTCATTCGTTCGCTTTTCTCACCAACTTTGATCTTCGAGATGACTGAATCGAAAACATACCATAAACATTCACTTTCACCGAATCAATGAAGGAAATATTGCTCAGTCGAGACTTGATTTGATCGATGAAATTACCATTAGGGACGAAGTCTCACCACAGCTGTAGTTTTATGATTGCGTAGCATAGCTCCAGTAATTACGCTACTATATTGGTGGTTTAACAATGACTTAAACACTTATTGGTTGGAAAATTACAGCTGAAGCGCAAAAGAACATCGTTCCCAAGCCATCATTCAAATTATTCGGTACTGTTATGGTTTGGAGCCTGTCTAGCTCTTAAATGCCCTACCGGCTATGTTAATATTCATTCATTCGCTTTTCTGACCAACTGAGATCTTCGAGATGACTGAATCGAAAATATATCTTAACCCATTACCTAATGAATCGCCATCATCCGCCCGCGTTATTTACAAACTGAGCAGTGGAAAAAATGAAATTTCCCAAAACATTTCAACAAAACCATATCATGTGACCCCTCATTGGAACAAGCTCATTAAGCTCGTTCCAATGAGTTGACACATGTTATGGTTTTGTTGACATTTTTGGAAAACTATATAAAAATAGTAATTAAAATAATAAATTTTGATTTTCTCTACGTTGGATAAAGGGTTACACATTCACTTTGACCGAATCAAAGAAATAAATGTTGCTCAGTCGATTTGACCGATGACATTACCATTAGGGACGACGTTTCGCCACAACTGTAGTTTTATGACTGCGCCGCGTTGTTACAGTAACTTCACAACTATATTAGAGGTTTAACGATGAAGTAAGCACTTATTGATTGGAATATTACAGCTGAAGCGCGAAGGAACATGTGTATATATCTGTGAATGAAGGGACATCGTATTACATTAACGGTAGCGTGCGCACAAACTGGGTGAATAAACAGCCCATATGGGTGGCTTTATCACAAGGAATGAACACTCAACACTGATGTACACCGACTGGGGGTTAAACAGCCCATATGTGTGGCATTATCACAAGGAATGAACACTCAACACTGTACATTAACGGTAACGTGCGCACAAACTTGGTGAATACACAACCCATAAGAGTGGCATTATCACCAGGACTGAACACTCAACACTGATGTACACAAACTCGGTGAATAAACAGCCCATATTAGTGGCATTATCACAGGGAATGGACACTCAACGCTGATATACACAAACTGGGTGAATAAACAGCCCATATGTGTGACATTATCACAAGGAATGAACACTCAACGCTGATATACACAAACTGGGTGAATAAACAGCCCATATGTGTGACATTATCACAAGGAATGAACACTCAACACTGATGTACTCAAACTGGGTGAATAAACAGCCCATATGTGTGACATTATCACAAGGAATGAACACTCAATACTGATGTACGCAAACTGGGTGAATAAACAGCTCATATGAGTGGCATTATCACAAGGAATGAACACTCAACACTGATGTACACGGACTGGGGGTTTAACAGCCCATATGAGTGGCATTATCACAAGGAATGAACACTCAACACTGATGTACACAAACTCGGTGAATAAACATCCCATATGAGTGGCATTATCACAAGGAATGGACACTCAACGCTGATATACACAAACTGGGTGAATAAACAGCCCATATGTGCGGCATTATCACAAGGAATAGACACTCAACACTGATGTACACAAATTGGGTTAATAAACAGCCCATATGAGTGGCTTTATCACAAGGAATGAACACTCAACACTGATGTACACAAACTGGGTGAATAAACAGCCCATATGTGTGACATTATCACAAGGAACGAACACTCAATACCGATGTACACAACCTGGGTGAATAAACAGCCCATATGAGTGGCATTATCACAAGGAATGAACACTCAACACTGATGTACACCGACTGGGGGTTAAACAGCCCATATGAGCGGCATTATCACAAGGAATGAACACTCAACACTGATGTAAACCGACTGGGGGTTAAACAGCTCATATGAGTGACATTATCACAAGCAGTGAACACTCAACACTGATGTATACCGACTGGGGGTTTAACAGCCCATATGTGTGACATTATCACAAGGAATGAACACTCAACACTGATGTACACAAACTGGGTGAATAAACAGCCCATATGAGTGGCATTATCACAAGGAATGAACACTCAACACTGATGTACACCGACTGGGGGTTAAACAGCCCATATGTGTGACATTATCACAAGGAATGAACACTCAACACTGACGTACACAAACTGGGTGAATAACAGCCCATATGAGTGGCATTATCACAAGGAATGAACACTCAACACTGATGTGCACCGACTGGGGATTAAACAGCCCATATGTGTGGCATTATCACAAGGGTTGAACACTCAACACTGATGTAGTTTTATGACTGCACTGCGCAGTTCCAATAATTGTGTTAATATCCTGATGTTTTTAATCTGAATTAGATACTTATTGAATGGGATATCTACAGCTGGAGAAGTGGGTCGTCTGTAAATCGTTGTGTGCGAAGAGACATCACATTGTATCAACAATAGTCTACGCGAAAATGTTCTCAAAAACTCGATAAAAGACGGCCCATAACACCGTCGAAGTCTTACAGAATAAGACTAGTGGCTTGAGAACTTGTTGCATATCGTTGCCCTATAATTCTCACCAGCTACTCTGGATTTCTACATACACATTTCCAACAGTCGATTGTCCATGAAACATTCTGCTGGAAGTCGTAACATGGATCGAAAATACACTCTTGATTCATGGTAATGCAGGGGGTGCTTAAAACTACAAGATATATAAACATTTTTTGAAGGGCCAAGGCACATACATTTATAATTAAACGGCAACATATTTTAAACAGGCATTAATCGCCTTCTTTCATCAAATTCTACGCCCAATTTCTCGCCCAATCATTACAAAATGACAAGACTTGCCGAAGTGAATTCATAACATTATAAGAACCTTTCTGGCTTATTTTTCGAAGAAATCAATTGACAAAGTAAAATGGACTTCCCTGCGAATTGCATTAAAATAACGAACACACAAAACATAGAGTACTTGGGTTGAATTGCGAAACATTGAACAAGATGTTCCATTCATCTAGTCACATGACAGGATCTTAACAATGCTAAGACCCAATTGGTTGGGAGACTGACGCGTTTTATAGATCCCGTGATAACTTGCATGGAATATTGATTTCGTCATAGTTACTCAAGCGAACGTTATGTAGCACACTAAAGTCAAACCATTACACAACACCAATTGCAACGTTAACATGAAGACTTTAAAATTATTTGTATGTGTGATGGTAGTAGCGCTATCAGAGAAGATTCACTGTGATGACATCGTTGAAAAGCAGTTTTTCAAAGGAAAGGGAGGCACAATATGCAATAGCACTATTCAGACTTTCAGAGTGAGATCAAAGCTAGAATGTGCTACATCATGTCAGAGAAACTCATTATGTAAACTATTTCACTACAATGTAAGCGACAAAGTTTGCCATCAATCAGACAAAGATGTCTGTCATGCTAATGACATTTACCACCTGAGAGAGTCAACAGGTTTGTAGAACAGTAGCTAACTATACTATAAAACTGACGCTAAATGCTATGATTGTGTAATATTAGAAATGAGTGGTTACATTGTATTACATTGTGAATGGGGTAGATTATTATTTAACTTCGCTAAAAGTGACATTTCGACCAGACTCAATATTTGAAGTGCTTGTAAAAATATATCATATGATCACAGATCTCTATAAAACTAGATTACCAGAGCCTGAATTGGTCACTTCTAATGGACCTTTCGTCATCACTGGTGACTTTAATTTCCACCTCGACGACATGAACAACAAAGACGCACTTGAATTTAGCGGGCTCCTGGAATCTATGGAGCTAACTCAGCTTGTAACGGCCCCCACCCATCACAAAAATCACACCCTCGATTTGGTAATCATTCGTACCTGTGATCAAAACGTGGTACACAATCTGGAGGTTCAGGACATAGCCATATCAGACCATTACAGGGTGAAATTTGACATCAGGCTACCCCAGCCGCAACCATTTAAGGAGAAGATTACCTTCCGTAAACTCTGGAACATTGATCCCATTGCATTTTCACGTGCAATATCGTTATCGGCGGATGAGATCCATCGCGAGTCGACAGTAAATGAATCTGTTACCAAGTTTACTGATCTTTCACATAAACTTATCGATGATTTCGCGCCTGAAATGTCCAGAATTGTGTCCAGGCACAACCTTCCCCCCCCTGGTTTAGTAGTGAAATCAGAGATGCGAAACGCATGCGGCGAAAATTTGAATTGCAATGGAGAATTTCGAAACTCACCATACACAGGGAAATGTATGTGAGCCAAAAGATAGTGGAACGCTTGTAAGCGTGTATTATTATACACTTGGTAGGTAAGTGTCCATATCCAAACCAACAGTCAGTATTTCGATTCAGTTGTCAAAAGTTAGCTCAAGTATCTATATTTTTCTTCCAGGTGTTCTGTAGATATATATATATATATATATATATATATATATATTGTTTTAGGGCTGTATAGATGTGATTTTTAATAAAAGATAGTTATATTAGTGTTTTGTTTAGTTTCTTTATCGGATATCAGTGGCGTGTTTCCTATCTTCGCGCGGGTCATTTTCGGTGTTTTGTTTGTTTTGTTTACGAGTTCGACCGCTTATTAAAATTCAATCTTCTCATTCTAATTTTGGCTATGGATGGTAAGTGTTTCGTGACGCGAGAGGCTCAGACCAGCAGGGCAGAGACTGTTAGTATAGGTGTCCAGGTGGGGGGAGTGGTTGAGGCCAGCACAGGGGGTGCTACTGCTAGTGAGTTACCAACGGACGGTCAGCGGTCGGATGTGTGTAGGCACTGCCATATGGTGTATGTGGATGGGTGTGAGCTGGGGGAGTTGGGGATGTGTGCCATCTGCGTAGAGCTAATGCAGCTGTTAGAGGCATATGTAAAGTTGGAGGAAGGGGTGCAGGTGGTGAGGGGGAAACTGGGGAGGGCAGGAAAGTCTGGTGTTACCCCAGTTAGGGTGGCATTCGATGGGGGATGGAAGGTGGTGGGTAGTAGGAAACGGACTTTTGACGTGGATAGTGGGTCGTTTGGGAATAGGAAGGTGCGTCGGGTTGAGGTTAGAGGAGAAGTAGGGGCTAGAGTGTCAAATTCCCAGGCTAGTAGTGTGAGTCGGGGGGCGAAAAGGCGTATTCTTATAGAATCGGATAGTGAGGGAGATAGCGATGACCATGTGGAGTCTGTCAGGGCAGGAGTCAGAGGGAAGGTTAGGAAGGTGGTAAACGAGGACAAGGTGGCTTGTAGTGGGAGTGGGCAGAAGGTGGGATGCAGTGTCCAAAATAGATTCAGTGTGTTAGGTAATTTCGAGAATTCTGAGGAGCAGGATGGGGCCGAAGAGGTGGAGGTGGAGGTAGGCATGGGGGTTAGTGTGGCGAAGTGCAAGATTGCGAGCCGGCCCAGTGGGGACAGAGGTGGTAACAGGAGTAGTAGGGGTAGTAGGACGGGAAAAAGGACAGGAAAGGACAGGAAGAGGCAGTTGGTGGTTGCAGGGGGTAGTATAGGGTGGTGTGTAGGCCCGACAGTGTCAACAGGACCAATTTGTGCTTTCCGGGGGCTAGGGTGGATGGCCTAAGGGACAGAGTGGATGGATTAGTAAAGGGGTCAGGCCCAGACCCAGTGGTTGTTGTACACGTGGGGACCAACAACATCAGGGAGAGAAAATCAGTTCAGCTTATTGAGACTTACAAGGACCTAATAACTCAACTGGATGCCAAGAATGCACAGGTAGTGGTTTCGGGGCTTCTCCCACTACTAGGTGGTGGGGGCGAGCGTAATTCGCGGATCATTGGGACCTACGAGGAATTGGGGGAGTATTGTAAGGAACTTGGGATACCCTTGGTAGACAATTGGGGATCGTTTTGGGGCAGAAATGACCTATATGGAAGGGATGGTCTCCATCTTAGCCCAAGGGGTACAAAGGTTTTAGGAAGAAATATGTTGCAGGTGGTGAAGCCTTTTTGGTATAGGGAGGGGAGGGGGGGGTCTGTGAAGGGGGGAATAATCATAGAAAATGTGTCACGAACCATAGGTGTAAAAAATGGGACAAGGGGGATAAGGAAACGGGACCAAAAATCCAAATCAATAGGAATAGCTTCCCAAGGAAAGAACAGGTACACAAAGTGGGATATACAAACATACAGGGACTAGATAATAAAGGGACCAGTAGGCGGAAGCCAATGAACCTTGACACCCTGAAAGTGGGTTATAGCAACACCCAGGGTCTTCACCGGAAAGTAAGTGAAATTGCTACATTGATTGAGGCAGAGGAGTTTGACGTCATAAGCGAAACGTGGGTAGGACACGAGGAACGGGTAGACCAAGTAAGGGGGTACGTATGGATAGGTGTAGGGCGAACGGAAGGCCAGAAAAAAGGGGGAGGGGTAGGCATGTACATTAAAGAGGATTTAAAACCATCGCTGATCACAGACCTGGAAAACATCAGCACCCTGGCTGAGGTATCGAAAGAAATTGGATGGGTAAGGATCAGTCTGAAAAACAAAAGTATTGCCCTTGGGGTTGTGTATTGTGCGGTGGAGGGAAGCAAACCCGAATGGAATGATTCGATATACTCAACACTGAGGTCCAATATCACCGAATTACAAAACAAGGGGCTCGGTATAATTCTGATGGGTGACTTTAATGGCCACTTAGGTAATGATGAAGAAGGCATAGAGGGTGTGGATAATAAAGTCAACAGGAATGGAAGGAAGCTGTTGAACTTCACAAACGAGCTCGGTCTGAAGATAATGAACAGGGACGCGAGGTGTAAGGGGAAATGGAACTGGGAGAGGAACGACAGAAAATCAATAATCGACTACATCCTCACAGATATTAATTTATGGAGGGAGGTGATAGGGGTAGAAGTGGATGATGAGGGTAAAATGGAGGTGGATAGTGATCACAACTTGATTACAGTGACGATCAGGGCCAAAACTCTAGTAAAAAGCAAAGGAAGCTCTAAGGAGATTTGGGAACTCAAAAAAGATGCTGACTGGGCGAAGTTCAACGAAAAACTGAAACCAAAGCTTGCAACCGTACCCAAGAGGGGCAGTGTCCAGAAGATGGGCGACGTCATAGTTGCGAGCCTGGTGGAGGCAGGAAAGGAAAGTGTAGGAAAGGTCAGGGTGCTAACACGGGAACTTGGGTACAGAGTGAACGAAGAACTGAAAAGGGCCATAAAGGGAAGAAAAGCTAAATGTGCTGCATACAGGAGAAGTAGAAAACTTAAGGGGGCGGAAAGCAATGAGGCCACAGTTGCTAAGGAAGAATACCACCAAGCACGAAATAAAGTAAATAAGATTAAAGACGATAATCGGAGAGTACGAAATAGCAGTCTTATTAGGACGATAAGAACGACAGGGGGGGTCGAGTTCGAACGTATTTTGGAAATGGGTGAATAAACGTAACAAAGGAAGTAACCCACAAAGTATTAAAGTAGATGGCAGAGTTACAGATGAGCAAGATCAAGTCGCATCAGAACTAGTCAAGCACTGGGAAAGGGTAAACGATAAGCTATGGGGCATGGGGAGCCCACCAGAGTGTCCGAATCAGGTCGAGGAAAACCTATCGAGCTTCGTGTGCAGCGAAATTGAAACGGAGGAGGTGCGAAAGGTGATATCAAAATTAAGGGATAGAAAAGCGGGAGGAGTGGATGAAATTCCTAACGAGTTTATCAAAAAAGGGGGAGAGGAACTCGTGAAAAGCCTAACTGCCCTATTCAATCTAGCCATAGAAAATCAAGAGGTCCCAAAGGAGTGGAGAGAAGGTAAAGTGACATTTATTCACAAAAAAGGGGAAAAAGACGTTTTGGATAACTATCGAGGGATCTCTGTCAGTAGCAACATTGGAAAGGTTTTCTGTAAAGTCCTGTATGGGAGACTAGAGGAGGTGATTGATGAGAAGGGTTTTTTGGGAGAAATCCAGAATGGCTTCAGGAAGGGAAGGAGAGTTACTGACCATCTTTTCACACTCTCCCAAATGATAGAATCCGCGAAAGCAAAAAAGAAAAAGATGTTTATGGCCTTTTTGGATATCAAAAGGCATACGATAGAGTATGGAGGGAAGGTATGTGGCGCAAGCTGGAGGCTGTGGGCTTAGGAGGCGAGTTTGTTGGAATTATGAAAGCATTATATAAAGATGTACAGAGTGAACTTAGCCTGGGAAACATTACAACGAAACGTGTGCCTATGGAGATAGGCCTAAAACAGGGGTGTATCCTTTCGCCGATCCTGTTTGCATTGTACATCAATGGTCTAGGAGATGAACTCCTGCGTAGCGAGGAGGGGTAGCAGTTGGGTCTTGAAAATCCCAGGGCTATTTTTTGCAGACGATATGGTTCTAGTGTCAGAAAGCGAAGAGGGGCTAACGAAAATGCTGGAAATTGTTGGGAAATATGGGAGCAAATGGAGACGCGAACTTAATGAAAGCAAGAGCAAAATTATACCTGTGGGCCGCAAAGTGGACCCCACTCGAAGGTGGAGAGTGGGTGAGTTCAGCATTCCGGAAGGGAGCAGCCAACTTCTCAGTGTGGGAGAGACAGGTGATTACGAGTATTTGGGGGTAAATATAAACATTACAGGAAGAGGCATCTACCGGAACCACACAAATAAATTGATTCTGAAGGGGAAGCGAATCCTTAACCAAATGAAACTTATAGGGAGAAACAGTTTCAATAAGGTTTTCGTGGGGAAAACCATTTGGGAAATGGTGGGGCTGCCAAGTATAACATACGGTACGGAAGTGGTACCCCTAAACCAGACGGACGTAAAGAGCTTGGAAATCCTGCAGAACGATGCAGGCCGATGGATAACGGGGTCGAATAATGCCGCAGCGCTAGAAGCAATCAGGGGTGAGCTTGGGTGGATGAGGATCAAGGACAGGATAGACCTGTTGAAGCTCGGTTATCTTAATTATTTGGTAAATCTCCCCGACAGCCGATGGTGTAAAGCAATGTTCCTGAGAATTTTCAACTCAAATATCAAAACGGGGTGGATGGTCCAAGTGAGGGAGCTAGTAGAGAACTACTCATTGTAGATCTCGGACCTGGACGTTGGGGCAAACCAGGGTAAAAAAAATCGTCAGAGAAAGGGCCATGTAGGATTGTAACCGTAATTGGCGAGAGGGGGTCAAATCAAAGAGGTCTTTGGGTGGCCTGCGTGATAAAGAGAAGCCAGGTTTTGAAGAGTACCTTGATGGCACCTTTGAGGGGTCACTGTTGTTCAAGCTGAGGTCGCGATCCCTGGAGCTGAGGGGAAAAAATTGGGAAAGACGGTGAAAGGGAGTGCCAGATGTGTAACTTGGACATGGTGGAGACCCTGGAACACTTTCTTCTAGAATGCCCAAAGTTCCAGCCTAAAAGAATGAGATTCACTGGGAGTATAATGGGGAAGTGGGATGGGGGAATGAAGGACATGTGGTTAGGGGGAGACTCGAAGGAGAGGGTTAATATGCTAATCGGAGATATTGGGAAGAATGGGACAAGGGATATCATCAAGCAGTTCGTCTCCGAGTGTTGGGAGGAGAGGAGAAGCGTGGGAATAGGGAGGCAGTTGGGAGTACAGGGGTAACCATGGCCTTCTCGTCCGAGAACCGCGACAAATCAGCGGCTGGCCGAATTGTTATTAATATTATATTATTATGAATAATAGGTATCAGCTAATGTTGTTTGCATGTAAAGTGCTTCCAAGCGAATATATTAATACACCGCCATCTGGGTCCAGAACTATTAACCCTTTACCCAACGTAACGGCCAAAACCGGCCAGCGCTATTCACAAAAATTGCGAATTAATTTTCAATATTTTTTTCATTTTTTGTCTCAAAAACATAGGTTATGACCCCTCATTGGAACGAGCTCGACGAGCTCGTTCCAATGAGGGGTCATAACCTATGTTTTTGAGACAAAAAATGAAAAAAATTAGTTATTCAAGAATTTGTTTTCCAAGTGTCGTCTGCTTTTCATGTTAGGTAAAGGGTTAAATAACAATAAAGGTGGAATGTAACATTTGTTACTTATTCCAATATCGATTTTCATCATTCATGGACCATCCGACAGCGTTTTGAAAACTACGCAATCAGCGGTCTATTTGTTTGAGCTGAAAATTATGACCCACCCGGGAAAACATTTAACAGGCTAGTTTTGGTTTTATTCGATGCACGAACAACAAACATATCCAAAATCCGCTGAAGTCCACCTCAGGCAAATTGTTTTGCTGCTCTTTGAATTTGGGTGGTGCTCGCGCACTTCAGGAACTTATGGGTGATCGCATGTTATGTGATGTGGCGGTGTATTTTGGGTGTCGTATGTGCTGCCACGTTAGCCCTCTTGAGCGGCCTTGTTATGATACCACTACCATGTTGAAACGTGGTGCCGGAGCACAAGCTCACCATGAATTGTTGGGTTATGCATGTTTTTGTCTTACTGTCAGTGTAATACAGACCACAATTTCGATTTATTTGGTGGTACGTATGGCACTGAAATGACTTAGATGAACAAGGGGTGTGTTTGGTGAAATGCTAGTATATGTAATTGCCAGAAAAAAAAAACGGACAACAAACGTAAATTTTCCAAAAGTACCTTTTCAAGATTGATATCTTGGGTAGCACATTATACTATAGGGTTGTTAGCTAAATAGGGTATTCCAGTGCTCCGCTCGATTGGTCCAGATAGTACTCTAGTAGATAAAACGAGCCAAGAAGCGTTGTAGAATCGGTACTTTGTTAGTGTTGTTTTCACTGTATGTTTTGGAATCTCTTGACCCTACCATCTAATGTGATCGCTATCTCAAACTCTTTATCCAGTACAGCACATGTTTGACAGACCGAGATTTTCTGATGTTATAAGTCGTAATGTGGCTCAGCATCGTTTAACGTATGGACACATACGGGTATTTGGGGATATTTGGTGGCTTTAGACTGCTGATTTGGGGACTAGTCTTCAGGTAAAGGTGGAATTAGGACCGATAGGAATTTGGACTACTGTGGGCTGATGTGGTACTACTTGACACTACTGGGCACTACTGGACACTACTGGACATTAGCGCATAAACAATCCCATATATCCAGGTTACTAGATAGCCGATTGTTTCACTGCCAAATACCCCTCTCACTATTTCCTAGTCGTACTAACATACGCCTGCTACTACTTCCTACCCCTACCACACACTCACAGATGGCTACTACAGCTCAACATAGCTATCATTGTCACCGTTCACTACAGTTTGTCCTACAATACTACATTCTATCACAGCGGACACCCCAACCCCCACATTTACTAATATACTCTTTGTTAAGGTACTGAGTATTATCCCTTATCACTGCCAATGCTAAAACCCCTCAGTCCTATGCTTAGCATTTTCTACAACTACTTCTAACGTCAATATCCTCGTCTGTTGATGATCATATGGACAAGTTTACTAGGCAGTGTTCTCTGTTAACTATCACCAATACTATATGGTGTCATTTACACCTCAACTAACCATGTGTGGGGATTGGTTATCCTTCGTTGAACTCTACCCTCATGGTCCACACACTGTGCTACTGTAAGTGCCATAGGTTTCTGCGGGCAATATTCTTCGATGACAGCTCCCACAAACTAAAACATCATGCAACAAGTATCCCAACACCCCAATAATGCTATACGTTATTTCTAACTCGGATATGACTTCATGGCATTATGCTTTCATACGACTTTGCTGTAGGAAGCATTGGCTTCTCCTGGCAGTGTCCTTTGTTAAACATCCTCTTATAGCACACTATCTTACCACACGTATCCTCAAATGCCCAGATGAATAAAAGGGTCGTACGTGTAAGGTTTGCTTCATGTTTTAAGCTCTAGCCACCGTGGAACTCGTAGTGACAAGTTCATTGCCGGCTATGGATGATAGGATTGGCAGCTGCAGCAGGTAGTGTTAAAAGTAAAGATGATGCGAGTGCCTCTACTAATGATATAAGCCAGATAAATCTGTCACTCTAGTGATGGGAGTAGATCGCAGAATGGATAGCCGCCGATAGTAGTTTTACAGACCATTAGTAGCTTTTCGTAGAAATGGGTGCTGGAGGTTTGTGTAGGTAATCTCAAGGTATCCCAGTTAGCAATGTCTGCAATGATCGCATTAACTGTCCCCTAAAAATATCTCCATATAACTCCATATAACTATCGTCAGACTAGCATCATCAGGTAGAGCACTACATTGTCATAAGTACCACCAGCTATCCACGTGTGACCAAGTGCAATATGCCTGGAGGCATATTGCTACCTGTCACAAAGACACATGTCGGTTACTCAAGCATGTGTCTATGTTTTGTATGTGTTGTGTTTGCATTATCAGCTTTCGCGTTAGCACATATCGATATAATCAACATATAGTATCTAATACGTGATAATTCTAGCATACATCGGGACTGTATTCGACAATCTGGATTCAGACGAAGGGCGGAATCTGACTAAGCATGCCAAGAATTGGTAAGGTTAAAGTCGAGAAAGGTTCAGCGATAGGCGCCTATAGTAGTGCTACAAATCGGTAGTAATGGCAGGCGCCTTAATTACATTATAGATAGTGGTAGCCAAAGTAGCTGTAATAATCACAGGAGATGGTGTATTTGGGGTGGATCGTGCTCTACTGGAGAGACAGCTAGCAGGCAAAGATCACACCTAGTAACAGGAATACGGGAAATGGAGCGATCTGACCGAATCTACTAATACAAGGTCAAGGACAGAGGTCAGCACCAGGTATACCTAAGACTAGATCAAATTTTAGGATCATGTGTGACTACAACAGGCCAGATAAGCTAAATGTAGTAAAAACACAGATTCTTATCTATGATCGGGGATCTTTTTCTCTACCGCAGTACACTCCGAGCCAATCGGGCGGACTCTTGGACCTACCTTATCTGGTTGACGGCCGAGAAGCATTTCGTGATACTCAAGATATCAGTCTGGAAAGGTCCATTTTTGGGCAATATGTGGCAATATACCCCCGAATATGCTCCCACTTCACCACGGCCCTTTTAGTGTCATGATACTCACGCGCCACAATAAAATCAAAAAGGACGCCTCTATCATATAGAATGGACGACAGATACGCATACCCCACCAAGCGTTGTACATGCGCACTGTCACCCACATTAATGTGGTATTGATGTCACAACTTGGCCACCCACATTGGCTTCACGGACAACACCCATGGCACCCTTCAAACACCACCACATGACGTTACACGAGCTCGCCCAGAATATAGTTAAATAGTGCCAGCGATACTACATACCACCCAAATTCAACCTTTTGAATATGTTGTTTATTGGATTAATCTGCTATGGTAGCTTGTTCAAGTGGGATCAAGCCTTCAATAACAAAACTATATATGCACAAACGAAAACTGGTTCAATTACGTGTTTATTTCTCATATCTATATCTGTATCACGATTCCCCAAAAATCTTCCACTTCTGCCACTATAATATTGGGTCGATATCCGTTGATCAAACACATCACTGTGTGGCACAAATAGTTCAAGTGTTAACTACATAAAATACACATACTGCACTCACCTGCCAGTATGGCCACAAATTTGGCACAACCAAAGAAATAATGAATCCACGATGTTGTCCAGACACACATCATTGTCTGGTGATACGAATAAATAGAATAGATGAAGGTTCGCCTTACAATCTACATCACGAGATCTAGGACCTCTACTCTAGTTTATCTTGGAAAATTGTAATTTTAGAACAGTTTTCGTTGAATGCATACCATGTCAAATTAAAACAACTAGGCGTGTAAAGAACTATACTAAAAGTATCACCACGAACCTTCAGGCTATCGAGCCATCCGCCCCTCCCTCCAACCGTCCGGATTTGCTCCATCAAAAGGACACACTTTTGAGTGTTTGTGTTCATGCAAACAACATCATAAAATCGTATCAGCACAATTGGATTTTTGATCATGCTCATTACAAATGGTATCCTCGATCCAGGAAGACCGGGACAAGAACCCAAAAATCCGTATATGTTAAACATGTTAGACATGAAACAACGAAAAATGACACACACACACAGATTCCCAAATGGACTGTTATAAAAAAATCAACCCGGACCACTGGACCATAACTAAAAAAATGGCCCACTTAAGAAATTCACATTTTATAGAAATGTTATTTAATGTTTAACCCAATAGAATAACCGGGTAGCGCAACCTGGCAAAGGGAAGGGTGAAGTGGGAATTTCATAGTGACAGTACAAAACAAAATGCACAAAATAGCACTACTATAGAAATATATATATGCCAGTATTTCACAAGACAGGATGTTTGTGGGCGTGTGGGGTGGGGGGAAGGGGCGTGTGTAATTTGATGGTGTGTGTTAAATGGAATCATCAAAAAATTACGTAATAAAGTTACACGCACCCACACAACGTGGACGAGGGAAAGTGGCAGAGAGATAGGGAAAGAGGGGATGAATGACTGAAAGCCAGAGTTGTGTAGGTGAGTAAATGAGTGAATGAATTGTGTAGATGAATGAAGGCAATTTTACGTGTTCAGTGTTGACCGGGTGAATGGATCAATGAATGAGCGAGTGGATGGATAGAGGCTATTATACATATCCGGTGTAAACTATCTATATCCTCTAATGGGTGTATTATACGTATGGTAAGTTGTGTGTTGACAAGTAGGCAAAGTGTTGCAGGCATTGCGTGAAGTTGAAGTCCAACTGCGATTCACTGTGATACGATTACATTAGCTTTAAAGGGTCTGGGTTGTTTGTCTTTTGTTATTTTTAGTTTATTTATTTATTTATTTTTAAAAAAAGATTATTATTTTTTTTTGGTGGGGGTGCGCGTGCTCCTGTCTGTGGGTATGTGTGTGCGTGCGTGTGTGTGTGTGTGTGTCTATGTTGGGGTGTTTGTGTGTGTGTGCACACGTGACTTGTCTGAAGCTAGGTTGTAGTTTAGGTCTTCAGTTGCATGGGGTTTGAGGTGATTGCGGTAGGCGGGAGACCTTGTACAATAAATATTTAGTAGATGCTGTTATTAACCAACAAAGAATTGCCGTCATGTCTGTTTCGCTCTAACTTTTATATTTCTTTCTCCGTTCTAAATTTATTAATTTGACCCTCACCGGTTTTTAAGAATAGTTTTCCATCCACTAACCAAGCATTGGAGTCGACGTCGAGCGAAAAATCCATTTTGAGCAGAAAAATGTTTAGTTGTGTCAGGTACTCTGTGATAGATATACCAGGGCCTTTCCAGAGTTTTCTCACATCAGTTTTGTGTGTTCGGGAAATAAATCTCACTATTATAGACTTTTTTTTAATTATTTGAATTTTTTAGTTTATGAGCTACTGGTATGCTAGACGGGTCTCTGCTTAATTTAAGTTTGTCGCTCAAAAGTCTTGTTACTTTTTTAGTTGTTTCCTCTGATATTTCTCTCGCTTCACAGTCCAGACCATGTATACGGATGCTGTATTTACGAGAATACAGTTAAAACTAGAAGTCCTGTCATGAAATGCGCACAAATAGCACGTTGGTATGCGCGTTAATGTACGCGTTATGGCCCCAGTAAAGCTATCACACATATGGCCTGTGCACAAGCAATGTTTCCGCCAATGGACCTCCGGGTTACCCAAATATTGTTTTTGAGCAAAACTATTATTTCAAGTAACCACTTGGAAAACTTCCATCGCAGTGCAGGGACGAAAGCGATAATTCTGTAACCTTATCAGGAGTATAAGATAGTATTTATATTATATACACTGCGATGTTTTCATTGTAATTAAAGAAACACAAACATTTTAACATACGAAGTTATATCTTTCTAAACTTATTGAGTGGTGCACATAATTATCCGATAGATACTCAGTTACATACAGTTAAAACTAGAAGTCCTGTCCAAATAGCACGTCGATCTGCGCGTTAATCTACGCGTTATGACCATAGTAAGGCTATCAAATTCTGTACATGTGGCCTGTGCACAAGCAATGTTTCAGCCAATGGACCTCCGTGTAACCCGGAGGTCCATTGGCAGAAACATTGCCTGTGTTTGCTATGGGTAACCAGGATAACCTGTCGTGCTTTGGATGCCATTCGATATGGCAATTGCGCGCAATTCCAACGCGCAATTAAGCCTAGATAAGCGCACTATTCGTGACAGGACTTCTAGTTTTAACTGTATTGTTCTATGTCGTCAAACTTGTATGTTAACTCAGTTTTGTTTATTTCTACTTCCTTATACTTTTCCTGTAACCCTTCATTTCCCTTTAACAATAAGTCATTATGTTTCTGAACTTCGAATATTCTGGTTTCCGGTACGTCTATCTGTTTTTCCAAAGTGTTAATTATTGACTGTTTCGTGGATGTTAATTCCTTTATGATTTCCTGTCTATTCATTTGTTCTTGAAATGCAGAATCCAGCTCATGTTTTGTTACTTGTTTATCGAACCTGGTTGAAATGTCACTCAATCTCGCACTTATGACAGGTAGGCTTAATGATTCACTCGATTCACGAGAATCGCTTCCTTGTGTCATTTGGCACATATCCGATACTGACACTGGGGTCCTTCAATGCTGCCTGCTTATTGTATTTGGGGTTATATATTCTTTGCAACTTGCTTAACGGTTGATATGACCTTGGGCTTTGTTTTTCCTTCTTCTCCCCAGTTTGTGAATTATGTTTTGCTCAGGTCTATGATTTATTTATTTTATTAATTATTTATTTATTTGTTTAGTAACGTTCGATCGTTTTTGTAAATCAATTAATCATCAATCACAAACAGGTAAAATCTCATTACATAAAAAACTTCTCAAGATTCGACTTAATTTTTGAATACGGCTTATAGTTGATATTCAAATTACGGAATTCGCCAGTCTAGTTTTCTACTATTGTGATAGAATATTGTGGGGTAGTAACAGTTCATACATGATCTATTGATTTGGTCTATTAATTTCTAAATGCGACGACCACAATCACAGTAAAGTGAGTTGTTTACAGCACATTCAGAATTATGTCGTTAATTAATAAGAATGTTAATGGCACTGCCTCGAAATTTGGCA
Source organism: Pictodentalium vernedei (assembly GCA_031216915.1). NCBI lineage: Eukaryota > Metazoa > Mollusca > Scaphopoda > Dentaliida > Dentaliidae > Pictodentalium > Pictodentalium vernedei. The sequence goes on from CM062293.1 coordinate 521,489,160, forward strand.
ATATAGAGAATTTGATGGCAAGATTCTTGGAGAACTCAGTAGAAATGAATTAAAATTCTTACATCTTTGCGAGCATCTTGTGTATACTTCCTTTATTCTCGATTCTAATCTCCTAGCGTAAAAAATGTTTTTAAACTTATACATTTCCATACCCAACCGAGAGCTTCTCTTATGTGCGCCCTTCCATGCCAATCTTACTCTACAATGGGAAAGACGAATCCTTGCATAATTAATGCGAAACATGTATACAGACGTCCTGTCACCATATTATATTTACCGAAAAAATGAGACCTTTTATTAGTATAGTACGGAATTTTCAATTCTATTAATCTCATCACTATCGGTATGCACTTCCGTGATCTGCAGTGGGAACACAGAGGGTACCACGAGCTGGAAAAAAACATGTTATTTTGTATATCGCATAACCATCTCCCTGGTGTATGTGTATAGACACAGGACGATTTGTTTCATTTTATTTCCGTACAAGAGTAATAGGTTTCCTCACTAGATTTAACCCTGACCAGCATTATAATACTGTGACGCCCCAAACAGCAATACCCTTCTGCATCTACTTTATAGCACTCTGCACACCCTATAATAGTAAAACACAATCTAAAACTTTTCTTCGTGCATTTTGCTTATTGGCCCCAGACATCGTAGAAAATAATATTAGTTACCCCGTGTCTGATCACGTGGTACGGGTTTTTACCTACCAGAAGCCAGCCGTATCCCATGAGGCCGAAGCCTCATGGGATACGGCTGGCTTCGGGTAGGTAAAAACCCGTACCACGTGATCACACACGGGGTAACGAATGTATCTATTGACTTTCCGTTTTAGAAGTACAATCTATTTCATGTGTGAACACACACAGCATGAGATATTTTATCTTCCATTGTTGAGCCATACAGGTTTCTGTGGATTTTTTGTGCAAAAGAGTTTTTGTGAAAATATGCCGATATGACTAGTATAAAAAAAATTATTGAATTTCTTTTTTTTCTTTTTTGTCTCAAAAACATAGCTTATGAACCCCACATTGGAGGGTCTTCTACGGGGTATGGACAATTTGTAGATTTCGGAACGAGGCTTCCACTGGGTATGGGAAATTTATCAGTGGCTGGGCGGACGTTCAGTGGGTTTCAATGAATATGGTCTCACACCACGTATCTATCAACCAATCAAAACAAAAAACTCACATTAGTCAATGGATAAGATGTGATAACTAAAATGAATATGTAAAGTGCGTTAAAGTTGTTATAGTCACACTCGGGCAATAACCTATTTTTCCGACACTCGTGGGTTAAAAACTGAATCCAATACATGGGTTTAAGAAACACTTTATTCTATATATAACAATTGTTTATTATAAAAATCAAATTTATAAATCTGTAAGGGGCTCTCTTGTATTACTCAATTAACTCCGTAGACACACTATTAGTATTTTCAGCACCATTCGATTTCACTAAATTTTAAACTAGAAGTCCTGTCATGAAATGCGCACAAATAGCACGTTGATTTGCGCGTTAACGTACGCGTTATAGCGCCAGTAAAGCTATCACATTCTGTACATATGGCCTGTGCACAAGCAATGTTTCAGCCAATGGACATCCGGGAAACCCGGAGGTCCATTGGCAGAAACATTGCATGTGTTTGCTATGAGTAACCAGGAGAACCTGCCGTGCTTTGATTGCCTTTCGATATGGCAATTGTGCGCAATTCCACCGCGCAATTAAGCCTAGATAAGCGCACAGTTAGTGACAGGACTTTTAGTTTTAACTGTACATATCACTCTGATTAAACACGAAGACAAAATGTCAGAATGATCGAGCAAAATAGTTTAGCCTTCTTGATATTTGGATGGGAAAAGTTTCTAAACTGATATTTCTTTTCGATCACCATCTGCCGAATCATTACGCATGTATACACGTTCATTGCATGCATATTGTCAATATAACAAATTGAAATAACAACATTCAGCAAATTAATTCAGCAAACTATTCAACAGTATTGGGCAACACAAATCTGTCTATAAATTCATATTTTCACATCAAAACATTCCTTATAAAGTCATTCATCATTTCAGTTGTTTAAACATTTCCAAACGTTTTTTGTGAATCTCATGGTGTTGGACAGAAATATTTTCCTGTCCAGTTGAAAGAGAGCTACGTTCGAATACTGAACTCAAACAATGAGTTTGCTCATACAATAGCCAAGGCATGGTTTCCTCATACAATAGCCAAGACATGGTTTGTTCATACAATAGCCAAGGCATGGTTTCCTCATACAATAACCAAGGCATGGTTTGTTCATGCAATAGCCAACGCATGGTTTGCTCATACAATAGCCAAGGCATGGTTTTCCCATACAATAGCCAAGGCATGGTTTTCCCATACAATAGCTAAGGCATGGTTTCCTCATACAATAGCCATCGCATGGTTTCCTCATACAATAGCCAAGGCATGGTTTTGCTCATACAATAGCCAAGGCATGGTTTGCTCATACAATAACCAAGGCATGGTTTCCTCATACAATAGCCAAGGCATGGGTGTTTTTCGTTGTTGGTTTTGTTGTATTTTTCACTATTATTTTCGTTTGTATCTTACACTAACTACATTGCTTGGGAAATTTTCACAACTCATTTGAAATTCTGGCCTAACTCTTTACCCAACAAATAGGACACACCCACCCTCGTCAGTTTCAAATTAAGGAGTTGAACGAAAATTCACAAAAACTAAAAAAATCCTATCATACGGCCATCATTGCAACGATCTCGTCGAGCTCGTTCAATTGAGAGGTTTTGTGAAAAATTACAAAAAAATATTTAAATTAAAACATGATATCGTCTGCGTTGGATAAAGGGTTAATTAAGGTGTTATACATTATGACTGTTGATATACGTATTCTTCCTGATTTGTTTGTTGTTTCCTATCGTAAAAATTAGTATTTCACATAATACACGGAAAACATAAATCAATCTAGGCTTATAGTCATTACCAACTAAGTCGTCACGACAATATCGTTCATGACACGTTCACACAACGCGTGAGATCAGTCATCGACGTCGAAAGATTGTGAAAGAGTTGGTTCCGGAAGTAGAATTGAAGTAAACTGTTTACCGAAGACGAATAGCAGACAACATTTGTAAAAAAAAACATTTCCCGAATCATTTTTTTGGCCCGAAAATAAAACTTATGAGCGCGTTCCAGTGAACGGAAAGTAATAATGTGCGAACAGTTTACCAACGATAAAGGTGTCCTTTATTTATCCGTATATGATAGCAGGATTTTGAAGGCTTTGCTCTAAGCTTTCTAGTACCATGTGTTTTATTGATTATTGAATATTGACTTGGCCATTTTAGTGATCAATGCTTGTCCGTTTTAGCTGTTCCGCTACTTAAAAGATTAAATTACACATTGTGTGATAACAAAAACTTCAATTCGACACGATTTGATATGAAATTCCCGAACCTCGTTCACCCAACTGGATCACAACCTCTGCTAAGTTCGATTTTAGTAAACTCGGTTTATAAATTCTGTACCATAACTAAACAGAGATCCTCCATTCAGGGATCAGATCTTCCATACTGTAGTTTCAAAAAGTACATAAGTTTCCGTTTCTACTTCGGAAAATCGAAATTTGTAAATTGACCAGACGAAAGCAGACCAGCATAGAAAAAAAGGTGGGATGGATATTATTTGAAAAGATATAAAAATACAAACACTGAACTGACAATGAAGTAATCGACGGCTGCTTCATAAACATATATTATATAGTCAAAGAGCAGTTTTATAACCTTATATTATATAGTCAAAGGCCATCGATACAAACCTATATTATATATAGTCAAAGGGTATCTTTATAAACCAATATTATAAAGTCAAAGGAGAGCTGTATAAATTTATACTATATAGTCAAAAGAGAGCTTTACAAACCTATACTATACAGTCAAAGGTGAACTTTATAAACATATATTATATAGTCAAAGGACAGCTATATAAAGCAATATTATATAGTCAAAGGTCATCGCTACAAACCTATTTTATGTATAGTCAAAGAACAGCTATATAACCCTATATTATATAGTCAAAGAACAGCTACATAACCCTATATTATATAGTCAAAGGCCATCGTTACACACCTAAATTATATATAGTCAAAGGGCAGCGTTATAAACCTATATTATAAAGTCAAAAGACAGCTTTATAAATCTATATTATATAGTCAAATGACAGCTGTATACACCTATATTATATAGTCAAATTATAGTTTTATAAATCTATATTATATAGTCAAAGGACAGCTCTATAAACCTATATTATATAGTCAAAGGACAGCTCTATAAACCTATATTATATAGTCAAATGATAGTTTTATAAACCTATACTATACAGTCAAAGGCGAGTTTTATAAACCTATATTATATAATCAACAGACATGTCTATAAACCTATATTATATAGTCAAAGGACAACTTTATAAACGTATATTATATAATCAAATGACTACTTTATAATCCTATACTATATATTCAAGGACAGCTTTATAATCCTATACTATATATGCAAAGGACTGTTTTATAATCCTATATTATATATTCAAAGGACAGCTTTATAATCCTATACTATATATTCAGATGACAACTTTATAATCCTATACTATATATTCAAAGGACTGCTTTATAATCCTATACTATATATTCAAAGGACAGCTTTATAATCCTATACTATATATTCAAATGACAAATATATAATCCTATACTATATATTCAAAGGACAGCTTAATAATCCTATACTATATATTCAAAAGACTGCTTTATAATCCTATATTATATATTCAAAGGACTGCTTTATAATCCTATACTATATATTTAAAGGACTGCTTTATAATCCTATACTATATATTCAAAGGACAGCTTTATCAACCTATATTATATATAGTCAATGGACAGCTATATAAACCTGAATTATATAGTCAAAGGACAGTTTTATAAACATATATTATATAGTCAAAGGAAAGTTTTATAAACCTATACTATATAGTCAGCGGACAGCTTTATAAACCTGAATTATATAGTCAAAGGACAGCTTTATAATCCTATACTATATATTCAAAGGACTGCTTTATAATCCTATACTATATATTCAAAGGACAGCTTTATAATCCTATACTATTTATTCAAAGGACTGCTTTATCAACCTATATTATATATAGTCAAAGGACAGCTTTGTAAACCTATATTATATATTCAAAGGGCAACTTTATAAACCTATGTTATATAGTTAAAGGATAACTTTATAATCCTATACTATATATTCAAAGGACAACTTTATAAACCTATATTATATAGTTAAAGGATAACTTTATAATCCTATACTATATATTCAAAGGACAACTTTATAAACCTATATTATATAGTTAAAGGATAACTTTATAATCCTATACTATATATTTAAAGGACTGCTTTATAAACCTATATTATATAGTCAAAGGACAGCTTTAAAATCCTATACTTTATATTCAAAGGACAGCTTTATCAATCTATATTATATATAATCAATGGATAGCCATATAAACCTGAATTATATAGTCAAAGGACAGCTTTATAAACCTATATTATATCCAAAGGGCAGCTTTATAAACCTATATTATATAGTCAATGGACAACTTTATAAACTTATATTATATAGTCAAAGGACAACTTTATAAACTTATATTATATAGTCAAAGGGCAACTTTATAAACCTATATTATATAGTCAATGGACAGCTTTATAAACATATATTATATAGTCAAAGGAAAGTTTTATAAACCTATACTATATAGTCAGCGGACAGCTTTATAAACCTGAATTATATAGTCAAAGGACAGCTTTATAATCCTATACTATATATTCAAAGGACAGCTTTATAAACCTATATTATATAGTCAATGGACACCTTTATAAACCTAAATTATACAGTCGAAGGGCAGCTTTATAAACCTATATTATATTGTCAAATGGCAGGTGTATAAACCTTTATTATAATGTCAAATTACAGCTTTATAAACCTATACTATTCCGTAGAATGACAGCTTCATGAACCTTCATCATAGAGACAAATGACAAATTTATAAACATATATCGTATAGTCAAAGGACAGGTTGAAAATAATAAATAATGTCTTCTGAAGTGTGGTACATTCCTGATAAGTTTGTCTTACAGATATACAGTTGATCTGTGGCTAATTATTGTTGCCTCTGACTCTATATTTAGTATTATATTTCAGTGCAGTATGGCCGCCTTGGACCAGTCACTTTCCACAGGTGGAAAATATTTCAATGGATACAATAATATTAGATTCCAAGCATTAACTATAGGAAATTCATCAAACATTTAATTAATGAAACACCGGGCACAACCCGGTGCTTCATTAATTAAAATTTTGCTCTTAATGATTTTTTGTTACCCGGTAAACGCATGCGTGGACTTAACCGCCCATGCGTGGGTTACGACCAGTCCAATGTGCCTGTACTGTACTGCACATTAAGCTCTTATTTTCTGTTTGCGAAAAACATCAGACAGACTTGAGAAATGTGTTTTTATGTGTGTGTGTGTGTGTGGGGGGGGGGGGGGGGGGTAACATGGTACATGTTTTTTAAACAGAAAGTATCTTGTATATTATTTACCATTGACAGCTACATGCCCGACTGGATACACAATAGAACATGGGTTGTGTTACAGATATTACGGGGGCAGCCAAGCCTATGATAATGCAGCGAGCGTTTGTCAGTCAGATGGAGGGCACTTGTTGACAGTTCCAAGCCTCGATGCTATGAACCATTTTATCTACTGCTGCGGTAAGTATCACTTTTTCATTGAATTTGTTTTCAAAAACGCCCGAGCATTAGAGGTGTAAAGCTTGCATATATTCTAAACACATTAGCCATCGATGATCAATGCAACTCGCTATAGTTTTGCGATGTACAGTAAATTCGGCGTGAGTTATTCGTAATCCACGCGTAAGTATTGATGTCTACGCATGCGTTTACCAGGTCATAAAATCATCATCAGGAAAATTTTAATTAATGATTATTCCTGTAATTGCTGATTGGAATCTAACATTATTGCGTACGTGGAAATTACTGCCCAACCGTGGAAAGTGACCTGTCCAGGCGACCGTACTATACATGATGCATATTAACCCTTTCAACACTGGTAGCATCTTCCATGCCAGTTAACACTGGAAGTCAATACCCATTATTTGGGGTAGAACAATTAATATTTTCAACGTGCAGCCTGAAGGCTGCACGTTGAAAATATTAATTGTTCTACCACACACGTTAACTTAGTCGCCATCCTACTTAAGGAAATTCTGGCGTACCTTGTTCCTGGACCGGAAAGCGGGCTCTCGTGTTGAAAGAGTTGATATATGTTAGTTTCTGTCTTTAAGTCGGACTGTGGAGCGTACATTCAAAAGACTAGGCGCTCTATCTTTGTCGCCTTATGAAGCGCTTTCACATAATTGGGGTCAGTCGGAAGTAAGTTTACTTACCATTTATATTTTTGTTTATAAAACATTACTAGATAAACGTATATTTTAAATTTTAATGAAACATTGGTACGTGGGTGGTGTGGGGAAGGTATATGAGCAGAAGGCGTGTTCATGTCAAACGCACTTGTTTGTTTTACAATCCTCTAGGTGGGGTTACTAGTGATTAAACATTTCCAAGACTGAAAAATGCAATTCTGTGTTCCAGAAACCTTTGTCACTCAACTATTTTCAGTAAGAGACCCAACATTTTGCAAACAAAACATTTGCGCGAGTAAGAACATTTTTATGACTGAAAAATGTTTTGTATTTTCTATGTTTTTCATTCTTTGGAGAGGTGATATTTATTATTATTTTTTATTCTTACTTTTTTCCACTAAGTTTCACTGATCGCTCGTGATCTTTTCACGTTCGCAGGTGGACGTTTTACGTTCGCTCGTGGTACTTTTACATTGGAACGCGATACTTTACGTATCTGTGAGTTAATATTTCCCGTGTACATGTACACTTGATAGCCTCGTGTTCGCTCCCGACACCTCTAATATACGAACGTGAACTTATTCCGTACGGACATTTTGCCATCGCCCAAGATGTCCTTTATTTATCGATTTATGAAAGCAGACATTTTGAAGGAGTAGCTGCGGGCTTTGCCTTCAAGGTACCGTGTGTTTGTAATCGATTATTGAACGGTAATGTTTATCGTGACAATTCAGTAGATGAACCGAGCACGAGTCTATCGTTCGAAAGCATGACGTCCAAAAAGTGTTCGAATATTCTCTGATACTAGTATCCAGGCGGGGACAACTCACCCCTCAGTTGCATTAGCAATGGGACAAGATTCAAAGGGGAATTTACAGGTATTACCAAAGTTGACAAAGAAAGACCATATATCGCCCGTTAAGTTTTACAGGGCGGCATATGCAATGCTTTAGCATTGCAGGTGACATATCGTTTCACTGGCGGGGTAATATAATGTGCACAAAAACGCGTGACGCGATCTCCGCTGTCGCATCTAATGTCATTGTCAGGAATATTCTGACTAAATTTGTGTTATTTAGTGGCGCTGGACACATTCAATCTCAATTTTAAGAAAACTGTAAGATGAATTGTCATCTTGAGAAGGTCGACAATAAGGAAATATGTTAAGACCAAAACCCAGGGGGATTCGAATTGTTTTTTAAATAATCGATATAATTTTGACGAGAATCCAATCAGTGAAAAGATTCGATACCGAATCTAATTCCGATCGTTCTCTGGACCACATCATGGACCCATTGTATAGATGCTGGAGTTCGACTAGACCCGAATTGTTAAGACACATTTTTAAGGGAGATTTTATTCCCTAGACTCATCAAATTGTCGCGCAAAAATGAATCTACAGTGGCGGCGATAGCTTTTTCCTGCGCAGGTGCTGCACGATATTGTATCAGACAGACATTCGTAATATAATACAGAGTAAGGTATTTTACGACGATTTGATTGGCAGGCAAAAACAAAAAAACAAAAAAAAAAAACAAAGCCAAATTGTTGTCTAAATGTCCTAACATCCTTTAATCTGACTCTCAGCAAATATGTGTGTGTATTCCAATAGCAGGAATGAACTATTAATTAAGGGCAGCAAATCAGGCAGAGGCTAAAAGATATTCCGCGTTTCTAACCAAAACACTCGAGGTGACGTCTGTATTAACCCAGATCAGACAACCGAGATTTCTAACGTAGGCCCTTAATCCTAACGACATAAGTGTTACATGAACGAGAACTATCAGCAAAGTGATTATCCGTTCCCATTGAAATAGATTCAGGGGAAATATCTTTAATCTTTGCATACCCAAGGAAGGTGTAACTCTCTACTCGCCGAGGTAAAAAGTTTAAATTTCAAGTTGCATGTTGCCCCATAATACAACTAGTAATTTAACCAGTTTAATGTTGTTTGTCAGACCTCAATGACCTCTGTCAAACAATATTAAATTGGTTACATGCCTACTTGCATTATGGGCAAAAATACAAATTAACTGGAACTATTTTCATGGAGCACCCACAGTTGAATACACAGGTGGGTGTAGTGTATTCCCTGTGAGCACAATGAATGATCGGGTTTCTTATGGACGCACATAAAATACAACAGAAATTAAAATTTTATCACTTAATACACAGTAATAAATTAATAATTCCCATTTCAAAACAAAACATTGTGTGTCAGATGTGTATGGTACCAATTTTTAATTTGAGGTCAAAAGAGCATGCACCAAACTGACTCACACCATAATGCACTTAAATAAACCTGAACACCGAATAAACCACATCCGAATTATTTGTCCACGAATCGCGCCACAATGAGTCGAAATTATTATTGATTCTTACGAAATTCATGTTTTGCAACAGTTCGGAAAAACTATAATTCCGCACAGAATAGGAATTCTAAACAAAATTTGTGGAAAACTGACATATTCAGTAGCGCGCTTCACATAAATTAACCTCGCTATGGAGGTAAACTACTTACAGTCAAAATCCACCCAGAAGCTGGAAACAGTACGTCTAAATAAACAAATACCTCCCAAACGTTTGGAGCTATCCACATCAGTAATTTGACCATACTCGGCTTTAGCTTCCAACAAGGATGTATTTCCTCCAATATAGGTACAAATGTTTTTGCAAAATATAAATCTGTATTGAGGGTAACAGCTGCACGTGTAATCATTCGATTCAGAAAGAAAATGTTTTTACTTGAACTCATTAAAAAGTGATTACACTCGTCGAGGCTACTGTTTTTGATAACAGTAATTAAAAAAAAATAAATGCAACGTAATATTTAAGAAATAGCGCACGGCTTGGAGAAGACTACGCCCATATAGTGCCCAGTGAGGTGATGTAGTTCCCGGCGCGAAGCGGAGGGAACTACACCACCTCACTGGGCACTATATGGGTGTAGTCAACGACAAGACTGGCACTAATCCGTATATTATATCGAACACCCATCAAGAAAAACATCTGTCCGATTTGTTAATCTATTACCAAGGTAGAAGCCCTACCAACCAGCGTTATAAAGAAAGAAATACCATGTAGTTTTCAACGTAATATATGAGACTAGGTCATTTTTGCCATGATGATATTTTTAATGAAGGCCGACCATGCGTTGAAGCGGAAGAAAAAGAAACACACTGCTGAAATACTGCTATAAACCTTAGCGGCTATAGTACAAACTGAATAACCAATGGGGATTACGTTATGCAGAGCACAGGAGCACAATACCTTGACGTCATGATTCCCATTCATAACAAATAACTCATAGACGTTAAGCAATGGTCAAAATATATGCGAACATATCAAGAAAGAGAGGAATATTGTCATATAAATTGGTTATTGCCAACAGATAGCTTTCCGAGATGGTGCATTAAAACTTCGACCTCGCCTCTGCGTCATATACTTACTCGTCCTAACGGACTCGTCGTTATATACCCCGAGACGAGGTTTCGACTTCAATACACCATCTTGGAAACCCACATCATTGTAATAACTTATAATATATATAGTTTATTGCAGATGAAACAAAAACGAGCGCCACACAATACTGGCATTCTCTGTCTTTCGTGATCATTGGTTACCGACATCTGTCGAGAAGTGAGACTTTTTTTCTAAAGATTAACGTTTAGAGGCTTTAGGTAAGCATCGATACGACGGTTTATTCATACGAAATAGATCGGCGCACAAAGTGTCAGTATTTCAACACAATTTTACGATATCTAGGAACAAAACTGACAGACGAAGACGATCAGAACTCCCCTAAAATGATATGTTTCCCGATATTTATCACTGGATTATATGCAGAATATACCCATAGTAGCTTGGTGTACCAAATGTTCACCACGAGTGGTGAAGTGGTGTTAACCGCGAGCCTTTGGCGCGCGGTTAACACCAGGAGTGGTGAACATTTGGTATACCAAGCTACTTTGGATATATTTTATTTATACCATTATCGTCACATTATTAAGAGTCGTTATTATTTTTTTTCTCTATTTTAGAGAGAAGCAGCCGTACATGCGTGCGAATCTGTTTTTGTTTACGTGAGCATCGGTGGGCAGTACTTCCGCTGTCAATTTTATCGCCGAAACGAAATGGAAAACGAAACGGAGCCTTTTTCGATTTAATAACATAATAACATACTATTTCGAGTTATGCATGCTTTATTAACATGAGACATTACATGTTTGTTAATGGTTGGCATCTTATGAGGTGAACCCATTTGAAAGCGTAATAAATAATTGCCACTTTCATTTCATTCTTCGCGGGGCGATGTGCGATAAATTTGACGTCACCAAAGGTCAACTTGGATGTAGTTCTACTCTAGGTGCAAATTTTTACTATTGTAATTCCATTGCTGACGTGCTCACCACGGTTGGTGTGTAAAGTTCAAATTTATGACATAGACTTTTCATATATAGTACAATAGGTGATCGACGTATAAAAATATATACACATTTTACAAAATGCTGATAAGTCAGTTGTGGGTAACCTTATGCGACCTTATAATTTCAGTTCACCTGCACTATCTGTAATTGAGAAACAAGTATAACTAATCTTTACAACAAACAAAGGGAGTATAGATCAAAATGCAAGTTTACTCACATCTCTTTATTACAAGACGTTTGTTTACTGGACAACATGGCAAACGTTAGCTCGCCATCACATGAGGCCTCGTTCTGAGATATGGTGTCCTCGGTAATAGAGATCGACACGACCCATAATTTACATCTGTAACCGGTCCTTAAAATCTTTATGAAGTCTATCCTAAAGCACTCTGTTTAAATACACACCTTTTATAAGATACGGAATTTATAGAATTGTTAGTTTTGAAGGATATTTTATTTATTTGTTGTGGTCTAACGGCATATTCTAAAGCCAGTGTTACCTTGTGTCGGATCGTTTCATGGGTGGAGGTCCCCGGAATACACGGTAACAACCACAGAACAGCGCCAGACTCCCCAGTCTACTAACTCTGCACAAACAGGTTTAACATTATTTAAAGACAAGTGTACCAACGACATGCAGATTTTTTTAGTACGCGGCGTCTCCGTGCGCCACCAAGCGCGTTTGGGATTAAAGGCCTTGCCCTAGGACATACTGCTGTTGCCGCTGGGCGGGGGTTACCCGACTCCCATAAAAACGGATATAAATTGCTTCATCAACGAGTAATTCAAGGGCGCCATTTAAAACTTATTTTCGTAATCCATATTTTGTATTTGTTCGTTGTTGTCATTTCTGACTTCAAAACGTATGAAAACTCAGTTTGGTCGTATTAATAACTCCCAAATCCACCCTTTAATAATTTAAATACATCTTACATTCTATATAATCAGCGAGAGAAAAATGAATCGTGCATAGGTAATTTCCTCCAAGTTTCAAACTATTTTCTGAGGGACCTCTGGGAAATGTATTACAGGGAGATTGATATTTTCCCACCAAGGATACCTATGAACTGCATATTTGTTCTCAGAGCCGAACAATAATGCACATTCACAGACATACAAAACAAAATCTTCTTTGTCCAAAAATTAAAATTTGAGTCAGTGTATGATCATCCTCCCATTATGGAATTTTCCAGACTATGTTTTTTTCTGAAAGTCCAATAATTAAGAAACATTTTAAGACACGTTTGTCACCTGGCGACTGGGACGTTAAAAAGCTACAGGCGTTTGATGGATCAACTTATAGAAGCACGTGTACAAAATTTCGCGAATTCGCCTACGAGGTTTCATAAGCAGATAAAAGATTTGAAAGACGCTACCACACATAATTGACCATACTGTCTTGCCAGTGAATCAGTATATAGTTACGCCAATCCTACAACCCACTCCGCTCAGCCTGCATTTCACCTACCCAACATTGCCTCACCCCACACCATCGTATTAACGAATTTTCAAAAATAATGTTTCTGAAAATCCAACATTCAAGAAATGTTTTAAAGTTCATTGTCCAGCTGGTGCCTTCAGCTTTTATAATTTACATGCATTTCTTTGGCCTGATTATAAAACGCTGTGAACAATTTAAAAAAATCAATTATAAGCAAGCCGACCATTTGAATTAGTTAAAATTGACAATACCATCAGACCTCAACTACTGCAGAACACCCCACGAACACACACATACACACGCACACACAAAAACGACCTACTCTATACCATACAGTATCCCTTTTTCGTCGCATATGCTGCGCGCACATTGTGATTTAGCATATAAACACTGTCATATTAGCACATCCAGCATGTGATGTGTACACATTATGACACATTGTGCCCTAGCACTCAATCAAATTTCATCAACCACCAGCCTCACGTTCCAACGAATCCATTTCTAGTACCCGGCTATACTTCTAGAAGCCCTTTGACATCAAATGTGCCAATGTGCTGCATCTTGTGAGCGCACATTGTGCATAATCACACATATCGGCATATCCAGTGTGTGACAACGTGCTGTATGCAATGTGTACATAATGCGACACAATGTGTATTAAGCACATCTCGGTATGATCAACATACAGTTTCTTGTATGTAAGGTATCCCAGCTTGCACGAAGTTTACACATTGTGTGGACTAATACAGTTAAAAGTAGAAGTCCTGTCATGAATAGTGCGCTTATATTGGCTTAATTGCGCGTTGGAATTGCGCGCAATTGCCATATCGAATGACATCCAAAGCACGGCAGGTTCTCCTGGTTACTCATAGCAAACACATGCAATGTTTCCGCCAATGGACCTCCGGGTTACCCGGAGGTCCATTGGCTGAAACATTGCTTGTGCACATGCCATATGCACATAATTTGATAGCTTTACTTGGGCCACAACGCGTACATTAACGCTCACATCAACGTGCTATTTGTGCGCATTTCATGACAGGACTTCTAGTTTTAACTGTAAGGCTTAGGTGAATGGAGCAATCTGGTTACGCCTGTTAAAGTTCTGACCTTGGGAAGATTCGAGAAAGGGTCAGGCGTGACTACGAAATATGAAGTAGTGCAGCAAGTCAATACACGTAGAAAGCTGTAAGGAGACTATAGTGTTGGGTGACTACAATGGAAGCAAATCGCATGACAGATAGTTGAAGACAAGACGGAAGCTGGTGATAAGACTACCTGGAATCCCACTTACGGAATCCAACTTATTATTATCCATTGTTATTAGCATTATCACATATCCAATTAACAAAATATTCTTTCTGTACATTTTGTGCTTATGTAAAAAAGTATACATGTGAATCTTGAAAGATTCACTTCCTAATTGCTTGCCAGATTTGTTTGGCCATGTCAGTGGTAACTCTATTTAAAATGTCAGTGGCTAGTGAAATGTTTAATGTATCTGTTTTTTTCACCAACTGGTCTGCAATTTAATTCCCTGCATTCATCTTTGGACGCGATCTGATTTCCTAGGATGTGCTCTAGATAAGAGTCTTTATGTTTTATACATCATTTCACTTTCGCTTGTGTTTATTTGTTCAGTATTTGCTTTCTCTTAGAATAATTGCTCGTCAGTATCTTCTGAACTCGGGCACCTTTTTGTAATGTCAGTGTAATCCTAGTCACTTGCTCTCCTTCGATTATTCATCTAATCTCTCTATTCGCAACATATTGTTTCCTTGTTGCTCTTTACTGGTATCAGTCACGTGGGCAGCTCCACTAGAGTTTGTAAATGTTACAAACTCTTCATCTGATTTAGACTCACGTGCGACGTCACTCTGTTTTGCAAACCTTTCTCTTTCTCCTTATCAGATGCAGTATTTTTATTTCTTTTCGTCGAACTATTCCTAAGTGTAGGAATTGGTTTATTTTTATTTTCCTCCGATCTCCGGGACGTCACAAGAGCATGTTATTTCTATGTAATGCTCTCTCTTTCCCCTCTGAGGGTCGTATGTTAAACACATGTATTGTTTCATTTTGTTGTTCATTCACCACCGACACATTTTAAAATTTATCTGCAATTTTGTGTGTTTCCATCGTCTGCCAAACTTTTTTGCTAAAACTCTATCCCCAACATTAATTTTGGTTGCTGTTGATTTTCTATTATAGTATTTCTTTTCTTTCTGTCTTGTTTTACTCGCAAGGAGATCAGCGGTATCTCTTGCAAATTTCATTCTCTCATGTACATTCTCTATATATTCATCTGTACTACTGCAATGTTTTATTTCTATGGTGAATTCAAACTTTGCATCTTTGGTTTTCAACCAAACATGAGTTCAAACGTTGAGTATCCAGTAGTTTCATGTTTGGTACAGTTATCGGCAAAAAACAATGATGACATATATTTTTTCTGATCTGTTTTTTTTGTCAGGAGCAATAGTACCAAGCATATTTAGCAGTTAAACCATTCTGTAATTCAATTGACAGTTGGATGGTAGGGAATTGTTATTGATCTATCGATCTGAAACACCTCACTTTGTTCTTTATCCCCTTTACTGCCACGGCACCTTAGCCATATATGGAGTACCTCTATGTACTCCTGTGTGCGAGGAAGTTTGATAAAAGTTATGACATACTTGAAACTTTGTCATCTGATTAATTGTTGAACATGGCTCTCTGAGCCGTGTCCAACCATTATTCAGTGGTAGGTTTGATCTGTGCATACCAGAACGTACAAATAATCATCATAAAATAGGTGACAGTAGTCGTTTTCGGCAGTGTAAGTGTTCATAACTAAATTACGGAACCAAAGTTTCTGCCCTGATCTGAGTGAATCCTTGTTGGTATGCCATATTGGAGAATGAAACACTTTTTTGTTGTCTGTTTTAACTTGCGCTCGTGCAATCTTGTCAGCACTAAGTCCAACCATTCCATATGCTGTTCAAAACTATCAAAAAACATGATAAGGTCATCAAGATAAATTACACACATTTTCATATTCATCTTCCCTAAACATTCTTCCATAAGTCTCTGATACATTGCAGGACTAATTGAAAGTCCAAATGGCATACGTGTAGATTCATAAAATCCCAATAGAGCCACTGTAAAGGTTGTTCTCTCCTTGTGTTTGTCTTCAGCCTCAACCTGGACGTAACCGCTCTTCATATCAATTACACTGAAGTATTTGCTACTGTTTAAACACTCGAACACTTCTTCTATTCTTTGTAATGCATAAACATCTTTGACAGTCCTGCTTAACTTGTCATTTGTCCTCCTTGAAGTACAATATTTTCATGGGGATTTACTCTTTCACATGATTCCAGCTGTCAGTAGTGGTTACAAGTAGAATATTTTTATGGGGATTTACTCTTTCTCATGATTCCATCTGCCAGTAGTGGTTACAAGTACAATATTTTCATGGGGATTTACTCTTTCTCATGATTCCATCTACCAGTAGTGGTTTCAAATAAAATATTTTCATGGGGATTTACTCTTTCTCATGATTCCAGCTGTCAGTAGTGGTTACAAGTACAATATTTTCATGGGGATTTACTCTTTCTCATGATTCCAGCTCTCAGTAGTGGTTACAAGTACAATATTTTCATGGGGATTTACTCTTTCTCATGATTCCAGCTGTCAGTAGTGGTTTCAAGTACAATATTTTATGGGGATTTTCTCATTCTCATGATTCCAGCTGCCAGTAGTGGTTACAAGTACAATATTTTCATGGGGATTTACTCTTTCTCATGATTCCAGCTGTCAGTAGTGGTTACAAGTAGAATATTTTTATGGGGATTTACTCTTTCTCATGATTCCATCTGCCAGAAGTGGTTACAAGTACAATATTTTCATGAGGATTTACTCTTTCTCATGATTCCAGCTGCCAGTAGTGGTTACAAGTACAATATTTTCATGAGGATTTACTCTTTCTCATGATTCCAGCTGTCAGTTGTGGTTACAAGTAGAATATTTTTATGGGGATTTACTCTTTCTCATGATTCCATCTGCCAGTAGTGGCTTCAAGTACAATATTTTCATGAGGATTTACTCTTTCTCATGATTCCAGCTGCCAGTAGTGGTTTCAAGTACAATATTTTCATGAGGATTTACTCTTTCCCATGATTCCAGCTGCCAGTAGTGGTTTCAAGTACAATATTTTCACGGGGATTTACTCTTCCTTATGATTCCAGCTGCCAGTAGTGGTTACAAGTACAATATTTTCATGGGGGTTTTCTCTTTCTCATGATTCCAGCTGTCAGTAGTGGTTACAAGTAGAATATTTTTTATGGAGATTTACTCTTTCTCATGATTCCATCGGCCAGTAGTGGTTTCAAGTACAATATTTTCATGGGGATTTACTCTTTCTCATGATTCCATCTGCCAGCAGTGGTTACAAGTACAATATTTTCACGAGGATTTACTCTTTCTCATGATTCCAGCTGTCAGTAGTGGTTACAAGTAGAATATTTTTATGGGGATTTACTCTTTCTCATGATTCCATCTGCCAGTAGTGGTTTCAAGTACAATATTTTCATGGGGATGTACTCTTTCTCATGATTCCAGCTGCCAGTAGTGGTTTCAAGTACAATATTTTTATGAGGATTTACTCTTTCTCATGATTCCAGCTGTCAGTAGTGGTTACAAGTAGAATATTTTTATGGGGATTTACTCTTTCTCATGATTCCATCTGCCAGTAGTGGTTTCAAGTACAATATTTTCATGAGGATTTACTCTTTCTCATGATTCCAGCTGCCAGTAGTGGTTTCAAGTACAATATTTTCACGAGGATTTACTCTTCCTTATGATTCCAGCTGCCAGTAGTGGTTACAAGTACAATATTTTCATGGGGATTTTCTCATTCTCATGATTCCAGCTGTCAGAAGTGGTTACAAGTTGAATATTTTTTATGGGGATTTACTCTTTCTCATGATCCCATCTGCCAGTAGTGGTTTCAAGTACAATAGTTTCATGAGGATTTACTCTTTCTCATGATTCCAGCTGCCAGTAGTGGTTATAAGTACAATATTTTCATGGGGATTTACTCTTTCTCATGATTCCAACTGTCAGTAGTGGTTACAAGTAGAATATTTTTATGGGGATTTACTCTTTCTCATGATTCCATCTGCCAGTAGTGGTTTCAAATAAAATATTTTCATGGGGATTTACTCTTTCTCATGATTCCAGCTGCCAGTAGTGGTTACAAGTACAATATTTTCATGGGGATTTACTCTTTCTCATGATTCCAGCTGTCAGTAGTGGTTCAAGAAGTTCCCTAACATCATTGATCTCTGTAGGTGGTATTCTTCTGTATTTATGTTCGAATGTTTCTCATTAACTAAATCAATTCCATGTTTAATTAAATCGCAGTTTTCAATATTCTTTTTATTATTAGGAAATGTACTTTCATGCTTCTTCAGAAATGATTTCAATTTCAGTTTCTGTTCTTCACTAATGTCAGATTCAATGTTTCAATGATTCAGTGTCTATATGTTCTGCTCCTTCTGATTTCATTTTTATTGCCAGGTTATTAAATACTAACTTATCTATAGTAACAGGTTGCATTACATTTCACAGACAATGGTATTTGGTTGAATACTAAGAGTTTTGGGGCTGAGACTGGATATATTTACAAGAAATTCACCATTGTTTTTTTGATCAAATTTAATTAATGTTAGAGTGATATCTATGAAACTAGGAAGAAGACTTGATTCGTCAGATGAAGTACGGCACATGTTTGGGAATAATTCAACTCCTTGTCACAATAGCCTTTCACACTGGCAGATTGATTTTGGCCCTATTATCGTTTGAACAGGCTCTGTTGATCTTACAACTGCAATCCGATTCTTATTGTTCTTCAGTTCTCTTTCTCACAATGTTATACATCTAAACACAAGATATCAAGAGGTGTCTAAACTTGTTATTTGTAAGTACTTTTCATGAAACATTTCCTTGCAATCAGTTGTGAACAATTCGTCCAAATACATGTGCTAAGAAATACAAGTGTCTTAGAAATGTATTTAGTTTCATATATTACTAAGGAAAGATTGTTTTTCTTGGCAATTGAGAATGCCATTAGATGATAAGGTTGCAGTAATGTAACCCAAATAGGTTAGTTTATTCCCATTTTTTATAGTTGAATTAATGTATGTTTTATGTTTTGTTCATAGAATGACTTGCTTATCATACCAATGCAACTACCAGTACCAATAAGTGCTCTTGTCGATTAACCATTTCTCATTACATATGTTTCTAGATTAAATATATTTTATTTATCTCAAACAGGTATCAAAAGGATTGGAGAATAAGCGCTTAACACTTAGGTTACTCTTTTCTGTTGAACTTCCAATTATTTTGGGGTCTTTCTTTTTAAAAGATGTGCCACAATTCAACCCCACAACAGAGGCACAAACTAGTTTGAACAATCCTGCATTTTGTGGTCTAATTTTGTAGCAACAAAGCTTAAAACAGATCCTGATGTTGTCATAATGGGTGTATAACCACCACGGCCCCTGCCTTGGGGGTGGCCACATACATTTCCTCAATTTTATCAGCCTTGATAACATCTGTTGAAGCCTCTAGCGAAACCTCTCTGGTAACATTGCATGGCTGGCTCTACAACTTGTTTCTCTTATCTTTCTTTCTCAATCATCTCCAATTTGTCACTAAATTTTTGTAGCTTTAAACCTTTACCCAACGTAATTGTCAAACCAGCCAGCGCTATTCTCAAAAATCGCCAATTAATTTTCATTATTTTTTTCATTTTTTGTTTCAAAAACATGGGTCATGACCTATGTTTTTGAGACAAACAATGAAAAAAATTAGTTATTCAAGAATTTGTTTTGCAAGTGTCACCTACTTTTCATGCTAGGTAAAGGGTTAACTTCTCTGAGCTCATTCGTGTCTTCAGTCTTAGTCACTGCCTTACATTTTGCATTCATATCTTTTGTCATATCTTCCTGCATCTGACACTACATTGCTCTAACTTCTATTTTGAATTTATCATATGTCAAATTTAAAGACTGCCATCTGTCATACATGTGGTTTAAATTCTTCAGAGAAAACATTTCTCGACATACCATCTTGAGTGGGTGCTACTGCATTGAGCTCAACGGCTTGTGAAAATATATCTTCCACTCTTACAACATAAACTGAGACTTATTCATTTGAATCTTGCCTGCAAGCATACAACTTTCCAACATAGAATATGTGCCATTAAACGTCTTCAACATATCAGTCAAGCTAGCTTTGGCACCAATTCTCCATAATATGTCACCTGATTTACCTTTACAATATCGCATTACAGTCACTATCAACTGATCTTCAGAATATGTGCCAAAGGCCATTAAACACTCCACCTAGTATTTTCGAGTGACGTAATTGACTTCACGCTTATTCGTTTCATCATAAAATGCAGTCTTTGGTGTAGGACCACTTAGAATCATTTGCTTATCATGGTATGTGTTTATTTTAGTCATTTCTTGGACATAATGTTTCATATACTGTTCAAATTGCGCAGAGTTTTCAACCTTAGGATGGGAGTATATTCAATCCTCTTACCATTTCAATTAACTTTAAGTCATTGTATGTTATATATTGTCCAGTGACAGACATTTTTTTCCAGTCTTAAACATTATTCTGAGACAAAAATAGTTTATGTATATTGCTGTTAATCTATTGTTCAGTTACTGACATCAGAACTTGGTAGTAGTGAAAATGGAAACGTGTTACATGTTTAGCTTTAACATTTTCAGTGAAACTATAATGTCACTTATTTTATGATCCAATATAATTTATGTCACATTTGAAATACTAATCAATTCCTTAAATAATTTATTTGCTATGCCAGAAACTCTTCACTTAATGCTTAAACTATCTTAAAGCTAAAATATATTTGTAATATTAACATGTATCAATAACGGTAGCATTGAAGTCATCAAAATTCATGAAGTAAAAAGTTGTATAGTTACAAATTAGTTTGTCACAAAAATTCACAATCAAATTATCTCACTGTTATATTTGGATATGAAGCACAATTTTTTTTGTAACTGTTTATCTTACAGAGAAACAATATGAGTGAATATTTGAAAAAAAAACAATTTACCGAGTTTAAGAGAGACTGCTATGATTTTTGTCTACTCAGAAATGAGTGCCAAAAAAATTATGTTCACACACTAGTTGTACAAAGTTTGAATCTAAACAAAAAATTGTGAAGCTCACAAAAAGTTAATGTGAATCAAACGGAATACGCATTTCTTCATTTCTTCACTTTACAAAGTGTCAGAATCACAAATTGATATTGATATTGATTTATTCACCAGTATACTATAAATTTCAATAAGATATACATCAACATATATTTACAGTATTCATATAACAATGGCAAACTATAACAAACTATTATGTATAGGATACACGTGTGTACTGGCAGGGGAAAGCATAGCCAGATTAGCTGTCTTCCTGCATTCCCCTATTAAAGAGAAAGAAAGATAAGGAAAAGTTAAAAAGGAAAAGTTATAGAAGAAGAGAAAGAAAGAACATGCGCGTGTAACATTGAAGCTTCTTGTAATTGACTCTAGTAAGTTTCCACTATAGGGAGTAAATGTTTGATGCATCCACTAAGACATATGCACATCGATCAGATGATGGCTGGTGCCTCCAACGGCCTGGCTCTCTTGAAGAGATCTCAACCATTCAGATATATTACTATGGGGAATTGATATATCCTTGGGTATTTATTTACTGGTGTTTAACGTCACATGTTTAATCGTGACCACACAGTGGAGATAAACTCTGGCTCAAAGACCCATTTCTACCCAAGCTCCCCATTTTAGAGGACTTCCACTCCAAAGCATTGATGATTGAGTCCCACTTTACGAGTAAGACAGATCTTGTTTACCCCAGTGAACAAGCACTGCTTCCCTTTCCCCGGGGACATCATTAGGCCATTGCGTTCCTTCAAATATCGCAGAGACCAAATCAAGAGGCCAACAGGACGAGAATACAGACCTTTAGATGGCACAGTCAGGACAACACGGATTAGATTGCACAGTCAGGACAATACGGATTAGAACATGAAATGTTGTCTAAATAAGATGAAATAAGCTAGGTAGTTAATATTTTCTTAAAGTCTATCCTGTTAGGCGATCCTCGAATATCATTTCCTAGTTCATTCCACAGTTTTGGAAATGCAAATGCCGGAAAGTTATCTGGAGTTTTAATTCTAATTCTTTGTCGGTGAAGGAGACCAGTCTGGCGCGTATTTATAATAGATTCATTGTTCATCGTAGAAAAAAAAAATAGCAAAAGATGATGGAGGATTTCCATTGTACCAGTCGAACATGAACAAAGAAGCATGTAATTTGTGTAAATCTGTGATCTTCAGTATTTTATCTTTGATAAATAAGGATCGGTGTGAGAATTATACTTCTTATTATTTATTATTCTTAATGACCGTTTCTGTATTTATATAGACGACTACACGCATTTGATGCTCCCCATATGGGAATTCCATAAATTAAGTGACTTTGTACAAGCGAAAAATATAAGGTTTTCATAACTTTGTGTAGGAGAACTTTCTTTACTTTATTGAGAGCGAAGTTCGTGAGGGCTACTTTCGAACAGAGCTGAGATATGTGTGCGTTATACGATAGGTTTTCGTCAATATGTATACCAAGAAATTTAATTGATTTTTCACTTTCCCTACTACTGACTTTGTTTATAACTTCATTATTTATACATATGTGTTGATGTGTAAGGCTCTTGTCTTTGTGGGATGGGTTCAGTACGATGTATTTTGTTTTTTTGGCGTTCAGGACTAAGTTGTTCGCAGCGCACCAATCAAATATGTTTTGCAGTTCCTCGTTGAACTCCGAGACTAATCGATCTATCTCTGAGCCCGATTTGTATACCGAGGTGTCGTCTGCAAATGATTGAAGGTTCAGCTTTGGTGATTTATTTATATCATTTATATATATGAGAAAGAGGACGGGACCAAGGATAGAGCCGTGCGGTACTACGCATGTTAGGTCTAGCAGATGGGATTTACTGTCTCCGAAGGAGACGTATTGAGTCCTATTCTGGATGTAGCTTTTAAACCAGTTATTAGCATTACCTCTTATCCCATAATACTTTAGTTTTCGAAGTAATATATGCCTTATTGTATCAAAAGCTTTCGAAAGATCTAAGAATAGAGCTAGAGTACTATCTTTACTCTCTTTGTTGTTCTCTACGGCCATATATTTTAAAAGGTGCATTGTCGGATGAAGTGTACTATGATGTTTTCTGAAACCGTATTGGTGTTGGTATAGGATTTCGAATGTATTCAAAAAGTTTATAAGTCTTCTCGACATGAGTTTTTTCTATAATTTTAGAGAAGACAGGCAAAATACTGATTGGTCTGTAATTTGTAAAATTGTTTTCATTACCTGATTTAAAGATTGGAATTACCTTAGCGATTTTCATCCTATCGGGAACTTTTCCCTGACAAAAAGAGTTATTTATGATGTGCGCGAGTGGATCGGCAACGAGGTTTATTGAGTGTTTAAGGATGTTAGAAGTCATATTCTCGCAGTCTTGACTTGATTTGGGTTTCATAGAATTTACAATCCTTGTAATTTCATAAGGCGATGTTGGGTTGGTAAACATATTATCTGGATTTGTACCATTCAGGTACTCAGCAAAGGGCTTCCGGGATTTGGATATTTGTTTCGAGGTCCGATTCCCTATATTTGCAAAAAAAGAGTTGAATTCATGTGCAATCTCATTTGGTGCATTTATTGTCCTGTCGCCAAGAGCAAAGAAAGAGGGACATTTATGTTCGTTTTTATTAATATTTAATGCATCATTTAGGATTTGCCATGTTTTCCGCATGCAATTTTTATTTTCTAAGATCTTTTTTTCATAATACATAGCTTTGCTTTGTTTTTTCATTTTGTTAAATAGCCTACAGTATTTTTTGTAATTACTTGTGTTCTGTTCGGTTGGAGATCTTAATTTTTTTGTGGAGAAATTTGTTCTTATTGTTACCTGAAATTAAAAGTCCCTTTTCATCCATGGCTTTTGTTTTATAAATTTCTTGTCAAGTTTGTGTTTTTTCAAGGGAAATGCAGTTTCAAAAGCAATTGAGTAAATGTTTAGGAAAGTTTCGTAGGCTACATTGGGACAATCGGATTCCATAACTGGAGAAAAATCACATTGGGACAGCAACGACTGAAAATGTTTTATAGATGTGGAATTGATTTTCCTGGTAAGAATCTGTTTTGAGCTGTCCGGTTTGATGTTTGTCAGTTCGATGTAAAAGGTACCAAAATGGTCAGATACATCCGTAATGATTATTCCAGATTTAGAAGCATGAGCCACATTATTAGTGAAGATGTGATCTATGAGTGTTGCAGAATGATCTGTTAATCTAGTTGGTTTTGTGATAACAGGTATGAATCCTTCACTAAACATCAAATCGATAAATAAACTTGTTTTGCTATGGGAAGCTACCTTTAATAGGTCAATATTGAGGTCGCCCATAATCAGGGTTGATTTATTTTCTTTGTTAAGCAAATCAGTTAAATAATTGATTTTTGATTGAAACAGATCCAAGTCCGCCTTTGGTGCTGTGTTAGGTCTATATATTGTACCAATTATTCTCGATGAGTTTTTGTACTTTAATTCGACAAACAACGATTCAAAGACATGTGGTATGAATATGGAGAGGACATGTCGGATACAAAAGTTTATATCCGACTTTATGAAGAGCCCAACACCCCCTCCCCCCCCCCCGACCATCATCATCACCGGGTCTCGTATTTTTTAATAAGGGGTGATACCCATCCAGAGTATAAGTTAGATTGTCAGGAATTTGAAATATTTCTGTGAGACCTATGACGCCAAATGTGTTCTGTTGGCTGTTCAGTTCGGTGAGTAAATGGTGTAGGGAGTCCAAATGTGCATGGATACTCTGGCAATTAATACGGAAAGCCAAGAAGGATCCGGGTACATCCTCAAGCACCGAATGCACTTCACTGGGAAGAAAATACTTACAATCTACAGAGTTGTATATCGACGATAGGTTGTCTTTGGTGTTGTCGTTAAGAAGGTGACTAAAATGATATTCAGGATTGGTCTGGATCTCGTCCAGTGTTATACTACCCGCCATTGTCAGCAATCTGGCCACCATTAACACCAATGCACATAGAGATATTAGTGGTTGTTAAGGATATGAATACATTATATGCTGCAGTGTATTTCATGAATCTAAAGGAAAGACCACACAGGAATGGTGTGATGACATTGACTTGAAAATACAATGTTGCACAACAGAGAGGAAGCATTATTAGTATTGAGAAGACAGAAACAAGAAGCAGTATAGACAAAAAATATGAGTAAGAGTGAGTTTCTATCATTCAGGGATGGTGTTGGGAGTACAATTGTTCTGTGGTTCTTTATACATGTGTAGACAAATTAGCCATTAGGGTAAAACCGTAATTACCAATTTCCACTTCACATTTTCCATCTGTGTCATTGTAAGTGCTAATGTTGATTTTGACCCAATGGCTATATAAACGGTTATTGGGTTGACTAGTGGGATACTTTAATTCAAGTTGTCAAAGAGTAAGATTCTTAGTAGTCTCAAGTGTGTTTATTTTATTTATTTTTTGTATAATGCTTAGATGCAATGTAATAGGGAGTGCCAACAGCCTCTCTCCACCAGATTGCAGAAAAACAATTACCCACAATAATTCAGCAAACATGACATAAATTCTTCACATAAAATTAGTTTTATAATATTATTTAATTATTCCACCAGACACTCTTCACAAAATTTCAGCAAAACAGGATTGTTTATTTACAATCCATTAGAGATTTGTTGAAAATATTTCCAAACAGCTAATTTGAAATATATCAATGACTTTTTCTATGATAATGGATCAAAGTCAATAATATTAATTCGGAATTTTCTAAGTGGACAAGGGGGCCAATATGCAACTGGATTAACTGTCAAAAAAAGTGCTGACATAAAAATATTCAATGTTAACAAGTTTGGATATATTCAACTTGTATTGGCATGGTAGGACACAATGAAACTAACATTAATGACATGAGCACAAGAGGGCGCGGTGGCAATGATGTAACCGGTTCTCATCAGATCACTGAAGTAAAGCAACGTCGAGCTCGGTTAATCCTTGGATGAGTGACCGTCTGAGTAATCCATTCGGACTCCCACGTTGTGTCCTTGGGCAAGGTTCTTAACCCCGATTGCCCACATGGGGCACGATGACGCCGTGCACTAAGGCGTACTGCACATCGATGGTTGGTATGGCTTTAACCAATCTAACCCCGATGTGCTGCAGTGCACAAAAAGACTGAAATTCATCTCGTGATGGCAAACAGTCAGGCTAGAAAATACATTTGAAACCCAGTTATAAACATGGAACCACCTTTGGTGAAAATCTAGTGGCCATTCACATGAAACAAACACGTCTGACATTTGACGCCCCAACGTACTTGGGAACGTGCATCTTGGACATCAGCAAGCAGTTGATTTTATTATGGACACATCAAGAAGAAAGAAATAGGATTCGATGGTCAAGCTGTTGTTTACCAACACACATAGCCTGGCTTATGAGATAGAGACCAAAGACTTTTGCCGAGATATATGTCAAGATGTCAATGCGTGGTTTGACTTGAGCAATTATCCCTGTAATCACAAATCTAATATTCCCTATTGAGTGAATAAAAAGGTGGTGAGAAAATTCAAGGACAAGGCGGGAAGAAGACTGGCCATGGAATTCGCGAGTTTAAAGTCAAAACTGTACTCTTACCACTTAGATGGAAAGGCAATTAAGAAATGTAAAGGTGTTAAAAGAAACACTGTGAATAATGAAATGACTTTCGAAGATTAAAAAACTTGTCTGTTTGAAAATGAAGACATGTACAAATGGATGAACGCTGCGATGATTACAGCAACAGGCATGATCTCTACATGGAAATAATCAATAACATAGCTTTATCGGCTGACAATAAGATATAATTGTGTGCATATAAGCTGTGTGCTTACCACTTAGATGGGTGGGCAATTAAGAAGTGTAAATGTGTTAAAAGAAACATTGCAAATAACGACATCACATTCGAAGAGCAAAACAAATTGTGTGTTCAAAAATCGAGAAGTGTACAAATCAATGAACACAGCAATGATCAGAGTAACAATTACAATCTCTGCATGGGAATTATCAATAAAATAGCCTTATCAGCTGACAATGATAAGAACATTGTGCAACCAGATAGAATCAAAACATTAGCCCATGGTCATTATTCCACAAAGTTGATGATTCCTCAAAATCAAGAAGGATTAGATGAGTGCCAAACATTGCAAATTGATAAAGACATAGAACAAATCTAGAAGATAATTAATAGCAAAAGAAAAAAAATAAATAAAAATGCTTAAAAAGAAACAATAAAACAAAATGCAACAACAACAAAAATGTACGGTTAGTATTGACAAAATGAAAACGAAAATATTCATTTGGGATTTTACATACAGAGAATCGCAAAAAGGAACTTGACAACAAAATTATTTGGATTGTATGATATATAAGAGATGAATTGATGAGATGAATAAAATTTTGAAGGAAATAATGAAAGGAAAAATGATTAAAAATGTCGAAGAGAACAAACTATGATAAACCAATTAAAAACTATTTTTTTAGAAGGAGAAAATAAAATACACATAAAACCTAAAATAAAAAAAATTAAAAAAAATACAAAATAAATTCAAAATAAATTAAATTCAAAATAAATTGAAAAAATGGAAAATATAAACATATCGGTAGAATATGTCATCTTACCTAACAAACCTCTGTCTACCAACGATCTTTTTGATGCATTCAAAGCATTGAAAATGAAACATTTTCATAGTGTCTTTTCCAGCGACGCATTGCCCAGAAACACATGAGAATGCGATGAAGGTGGAATTTTGAATCTAGATGATTTCTCATGTAAGGGTAGTATGGTTCAAGAACGTGAGAAGAAATTATTATTTAGACAGTTACGGAATCTCACCACCCAATGAATTGACTGATTATTTAAAATTTATTTCCCAGGTGAAGTCACATCTTGGGTGGCACTAAAATGCTAGAAGAAATTGTCATTATGACAGTTACATAATCTCACTACCCATAGATCTGATAGATTATTTCAAATCTTTGATTTATTGCAATACTGAATGTGCGCAACTTCGCTGTCAAGTGTTTTGTGGACACTTGTGTCTTCATATTCTCAAGAGATGGTATCGTTTTCAAGACTCAACTATTTACACTGAGAGAGAAACAAAACAAAATTCATAAAAAATAATAGAAAATAAAAAGAAAATTAAAATAATAAAATAAATAAATTAGATAGAAAAATAAAATGACAGTCAGTAAATTTGGAAGAACTGATAGATAAAATTATGAAAAAAGAAAAATTGCCATTGAAGACGATGGATGAATATCTGTTAAATACTTGAATGATCATTCCATGATGAGATATGAACCTCGAAAGGAAGTGTTGAAGATGAATAATCACAAGCTTTATAACATTCCCGAACCAATAGATCTGAGCGATGCTGCAACTAAAAAGTATGCAAATCAGACGATTGCAGATTTTGAGATGCGTGTGAAAAATAATTACCTGGATAAAAACATGACCGATGATATAGACTTAAAATCTAAATGATTGTTGCACATGGCATATCCTGTGGATTCGAGTGACGCAAGCACGAAAAATTATGCTGGTGAATTGCATAGACACTTCACTCATTATCTGTGAGAATGTTACATCGTGAATACTGAAGTGGATGCGAATACTCAAAATATATCAAAACTAGGAGAACCAGAGCAACCCTGACATGTTGCCACCAAAAAAAATGCATAGTTATTGCAGATCAAAAGATTATCGATGCTTTGAATGAGAAAAGTGAAATGAAAACCAATCTGAATGCCGTTAATCTAGCACAAATCAACGACTACGATATTGAATCGACCACAGTCAATAAATGCTATGTGGATTCTGCTATCACCAAATCTCAAACCTATCTGGATGAGCACGCGGATGATCTATATCTCACCAAATACATCCTAACAAATTATTCGGTCTGGACGATGATCCAGAGCACAATTTCAGTGCTGTCAGCAGGAAATATGTGGACAACACTAAAGTTGAGAAAACCATCGATATGATGGAAGGCAATCCGGACATGGCAGCTAATTGAATCATAAATCTACCTGATCCTGTGACGATGATGGATACTTGAACTATGATTTGGGTCATGGAGAAAATAACATATGTGATACAATTGATAACCATTTGTGCAGAAGAAAATGGTGCTTTAGATTCTGGAAAATAGGAATGTTCGTTCAGAGATGGAGGAAATGGAATGCTACCAAGCTGAAGAATAGAGCTGTTGTCAAAGTTGTGGTAAATGGTATAGACAATGATGGATATAAAGTCAAGAAGATTGAGAATCACTGTCCCAATACGAGCACATTTGGAACACCTTTTAGAGTCAAAGAGGGAGATAGAATTAATTTCAGGATGAGGATGAATAATCTCAAAGCTACTTCTATAGTGTCTGTGTTGATCGAATGCGATTCTTTAACCCTTTACCCAATGCAGACGATATCAATATTTATTATTTTAAATATCATTTTTTCAACTTTTTCAAAAATATTCAACAAAACCATATCATGTGACACCTCGATGGAACGAGCTCGGCGAGCTCGTTCCAACGAAGTGTCACATGATATGGTTTTGTTAAAAATTTTTGAAAAATATTTTTTTTCAACAGCTGAATTTGCATATTACGCGGGCGGATGCGGCCGATTCGTTGGGTAAAGGGTTAAATGCATAAACAAATGGGATAAGCTTTTTAATTCAATTGAACATGTGAAGTACTTGACGGAAAGTTATAAGGGGGTTTGAGAACTTTATTAAATACTTCTAAAGTTCTCAAACTTCCTTTTCTAGTTTAATCTTTTTTTAAGTGCTTTTATGTCATCTTAAGTTTTGTTTAAAGTTTCTTTATGTTACCTTTATGTATTTTTTAATTTTTTTTAAAAGTTTTTTATGTTATTTTAAGTTTTTTGGAAGTTGTTTTGAAGTTTGTTTTATTAATTATTTAATAACAAACATTTTACTTCTGTCCAGTTGAAACATCGACACTCTGCCGGATACGACAACTGCAAAAGTTTCAGTTTGTCTAGATACTTTCCTATCAAGCTGCATCTTGATCATGTTGTCCAGAACGATGTTCTTGAGTTTCTTGCTCTGTTTCCTGACATCAAACACAAACAGCGGATAGAGAATCATGTATTTGGTGGGTGTTACACTTACTTATCAATTCATCCATGGGATGATATTTCGATCTCAAGTCTGTGGCATCACCGTACATCCTAGAAAAGTTGTTCCTCTCAAACTAGACATTGTAATCTAAGTCTGGATATCTCGTACAACTGAAAAGCTCCTGCGTGTTTCTCAAGTTGCAATGATCAAATAGAGATGGATTCTTTTCTAGAGATCCGATCCTGTCTGTCTGAAATCCTATTATGATGAAACTCCGTTTTTTCCGAAAATTTCACAGACAAAATCCACTCAAACTAAGTTGATGTTGGAACATCTGCGAGATCACACTGTCTTATACCTACACGTAATCTGTTTTTTGATTCGATGCTCTTGAGAAGTTTCATTCTTTGCTGGTCATTTGGTAGTATGTGAGGCATGAACCACGACACTTTGCTCAGGAGCACTTTGCTGCATCTGTAGCAGCAACTCTCGTGATGATATCGTCGTCAGTTTTAAACATTAGAGTGAGATTTTGTTTTAATCTGAAGACAATTTTGCCGTCATCTTTGGCAAATCCAAAAATGTGTTTCAGAGGAAACCTAAACAAGAACATTCCTCCAGACATAGACGTTTGAACGATGTGTTTAAATCTCGTGGTTTCCCCCACGTTGTCGGCAGGTGCATTGGAGCTTGTGTCTTTCATCCACAGTCGTTTGTGTCCTTTAGTTTTGGAAAAAATCACCTGGATATTTCAAAAGTCCTAACATCGTGTTTCCTCAACCAGAATGAGACACGTTTTTATCTCTTGACCTGAGAGTTTATATGATATACTGTTGAAAAGATACATTATGTCATCATGAGCTAAAGTGATGATGTCATCTTCTGCATAGTCGCCGCCATCCTTTTTCATCAATCATCCTTCTATCTAACTTTTGCTCAGATGGAGAAAGAGATTTTGTGTTTCGATATTAAATCAATATCTCTCCTTCATTATTGCGATTAGTTCCCGCTATGGGCAAATATTCAAGCACTTCATACTCATGAGTATTTTGTCTATTATTATACCTTCCGTTATGTCTAATATATTCCTATTTTTTATTTCACTCTAATTTTCTAATTTTTCTTATTTCTTACTTATATACTGTACGTGGAGCGTGTATTATCACTAAATCACCCTCAGAGTGGAAATTCCACCCACGCAATAACTGCAAATTTGTTTCAAAGCATAACCAGCAAAAGCAAAGTTTCAGCCAATGGACCTCCGGGTTAAACCCAGAGTTCCGTTGGCTGAAACATTGCTTGTGTTGTTTGTCCATATGTACAGAATTTGAGAGTGATAATCTGGGTGATAACTCCACTCTGCAGGTGATTTTGTTACAATCCACTCTCCACGTACTGTATACATATGTGACCAAAAATAATTATTGTCCTGCCTTTTTTTCTTAAAGCACAATCTTTTGAAATTGCTGTTCATAAAACTTCCTGTGATTTCTGCACCGTCTAAAGTTTCTATCTCATTAGTGATGTGATTGGAGTAGAACACTAAGCCGAAGATGTAGATTTCTTTCAATCATCTTGGTGTATTACCTTTTCCAAAATGAAATTTCCACTTGCAAATTGTCACTCGATTTGTGTTGACTTCCCTTTCGTTTCGTGGATCACTGGCGTTCACAGGTGACATCTTGATGGAAAATCATCTATGACATTCAAATATTTCTCAGTCGAGTTGGCCGTGAAATATCTTTGCATTTTCTCTTTCATGGTTCTATTCCATCATTCGTCCACGCTCACCTTCTCCTCATTTTCTGTGAAATAGATGTCGTCGAGTCGACGAACATGAACGTTGTAAAATTCTCGACCTTCATCCATCCACAATTTCTCAGGTTTTCGTGAAGAAGTGGTGAATATATTTTCCAAAGCTTCAGCCACACTTGTTCCCAATTTATTGGTCAATGCCTCTCGTCCATCTGTATTCTGAAGGCACATCTATGACCGTCAATAGATATTTCCCACCGTTGATGTGTCTAAACAGCAAACGCATGCCCACTAGATCGGCTGCCCACACCTGATCCAATCCTTTCACGAATACTTTTCTCTTTCTGATTAGTGAATTGCGTTTTTTTTATTTTCAATTCTGAATCGACGTTTCATGCCGATGTGTTTACTGACTAGAGAAGAATTTCTCTCTCATAGTGGGATTGAATATATTTTTTAAATCTATCAACATGTTCTTGTTGCACACATCATTTCGAGTCAGGATGCCTGCGTAACAGACATCGTGACTGTAGGCAGCTCGATCAACTCTATTGGTGTGTTTGCTCCACGATTTCGGAGTCAGATCTTTAGTCAATATGTTGTTGAAATTCGTGCCCTTACCGTAAATGGATGTCCAGTTAGTTGCATTTCAAAGGGAAGATTATTGATGAGTCTGTTGACAATTCCCCCAGCTATTCTGATGATTTGAGTTGTAGTAAAACCACACATTTTAAAGTGCTGCAAAGCATCTGACTATTATTTTTAGATTTCAGTTTTAACAAGTTATCCCTATCTGTAGAGTTCTTATATTTTATGTGATACATAATTTTTGTTTTGATTATTTTATTCTTTTTTTGTTTAATTTTTTAAAAATTTTCTTATATATATAATATCATTTTTTTATTGCAAATCTGTAACTGGATCTTTATCCCAAGAGTTTACAAAAAAATCTCCTTGCTTCTTCTCGACCCTTTTCTGTTAGATTATGTTTCTTCTCCTCTTTGAGAATCTGACGAGATTTTATTCTTACATGTAAGTGTATTTGTAGTATCACTAGTGCCCCGGTCTATAAGGGTACCGGTTAAAACGTAGATGTTCATCAGTTGTCTGACGTGATTATTAAGGACAATACAAACCTACAGGTTTCGAAATATTTCAACAATGACAGGTTTATAATATTGACAATCCCTAGAACAAACTACGGGTTGCTGGAGAAAATGCCATCGGTTTAAGCAATTTATTATTTAGGTACATTGCGGATATTCGTAAAATGATCGAAGAGAAAGCTTGGTCTAATGGTATTCTTCTTTAGCTGTGAAGGACCTCTCCTTTAGGCTGGAAATGATGTTCAAAATTATAAAGCATGTTTTATTGACTTATATAAAACTGATGGTGCGCCAACTAATACATCCTATTGATTTCTGTGAAGAAATACAACTGTACGGGAACAATCCATAAGACATAAACAACGCGGCCTATTACACAACTAAACAATCTAACATCTTTCAAGAAAAATTGTGTTATCTACGCGAATGTTATAAACTCCCGACCTAGGGGGGTTTGATCATCCCCTACTAGGCGGGTCCTCAGGTGGCGGATAGAGGACGGTCTGCTCAATTGGACAGGTTTGCTAATTTCTAATTGGCAGGTTTGCTCAATTGAGTTGGTTCGCTGCGAAATACACAAATACGCAGTCCCGGACCAAAATGATCAATGATCAATGCTAATACCATCTGGCAGGCACCGTGTTCTCCAGTGAGGTGCGTTCCGACGGCCCCGGAAGAAGGAATCCTGGCAGATGAGGACTCGGGCCCCGGTTAGGGCAGTCTCCAAGATGGGGTTCAGGTCGTAAACTCTGTTTGGCCCTGGTCTCCATTCTTTCAGATAATGTCTTATTAACTGCTTTGGCCCCAATTTCGGGAGTAGAAGGATGATCGGATGGCCCGTTCTGTCCAATCGGGAGCCTCCACCCCAAAAAGTACTGGGTGTCACGTCGGGGGGCATTTGGTGGTCATTCAATCAGTCATTTCTTTTAATCACTTACCATAATTGCCATTGTATACCGTTTTTCAACATTCCTATTTTTAACAACTATTAAATTTTGCTGCACTGTCTGTTTCAGTTTTACGTGACAATTATTATTTTAATGCTTTGTAAAGTGATTGGTTGGATGATCGCCATCTGAAGACCTGGCACTTCCACACATGGGTCAATCAGCCAGTGGCATACTTCGGTATCAACACTGGCTGAGTATACTGCTCCATACCAGGTATGTGGGAAATACCAGCAACCCGGTGGGTTCAGTGCGAAGCAGTAACCCTACCCCTTGTTGGACTCCGCGGTGGGTGGGAGCCGGGGCAATGAACTTTAAAAAAATAAACATGGCTAAAATACCACGAAAAAAACAAAAAAGGGAACTTGAATTGAATACTTCTGATTCTGACTCGGATTATGGAACCTCACAAAGTTTAAATCATTGGCCAAATTTCATTATAATTTATGCTGCTGAAGAGGGTAAAAAGGCAACGGATATAAACCCGTTTGCCTTGGAAAAAGCAATTAAGGGAATAGCTGGAGATGTGAAAGATGTAAAAAAGTTAAGATCTGGTGGAATTTTAATTGAATGTCGAAGAGAAATGCAGGCACTCAATTTATTAAAAATGGATAAACTGGTTAATCAGGAAGTTAATGCCTTTGCTCACAAAACACTCAGCACAAGCAAAGGCGTTGTACGAACAAGAGAGCTGTCTGGCATTCCTGAGACTGAACTCCAGAATGAATTACAACTGCAGGGAGTGAATCATGTCAAAAGAATTGAAATCAAAAGAGATGGCAAATCGATACCAACTAATACTTATATTTTAACTTTCAACACAGCTCAGCCACCAAAGTCTATAAAAGTTGGTTACATGAACATCAAAGTGGATTTGTACATCCCAAATCCACTTCGATGCTTCAAATGTCAAAAATATGGTCACGGCCAAAATAATTGTAGAGGACAAAAAAACATATGTTTTAAAAGTGGTGATGAACATCAGGGCCCCTGCACGAATGTCATCAAATGTTGTAATTGTCAGGGCAATCATGTAGCTTCATCTAAGGATTGCCCTGTTTGGAAAAAGGAAAAGGAAATTCAAAAAGTCAAGGTCGAAAAGCAAATTAGTTTCAAAGAGGCCAGAGACATAGTGTCATCATTGCCTGGTATGAACACAATATCACAATCATATGCAACGAAATGGTCACAAAAAGCACCCACCCAGTCAGTGGAATGCCAGACCCAATACACATGGCTCAGTGGAACAATTCCTTCTTTAGTGAAGGCCTTTATTATAGAACCGACCAAACCAAAATCAACCCAAACACATCCAACAGCTCAAATAACAACAGAGGAGATACCCAAGAACAAACAACAACCAGAACAAAAAAATCATAACAAAGAACAAAACTCTAAATCAGAACACAAAAACGAATCAAAGAAACCAAAACCAGATCAAAAACACAAAGCACAACAACAAAATCTAAGTCAGAATCAGAGACGGCAGCAAGAGAGAGAGAGAGCAGAAAAAAATTAACAAAGAAAAACAGATACTAGAATCAGATCGCTTACCTAAGAGACTTCAAAATGTTGTGACAAACAACATGTTTGATGGAATTGAGGAAATGTCAGTCGATGAGTGTATCGATGACACGTTCTCTACTAAACTACGCCTGAATTCTTCACAGGGTAGGTCGCCCCACAGAACGTCACCAAAGAAAAACACGGGGGCAATATCTCCCATTCGTCCACCTTCATAATCACCTACTAAACATGGGTAATAAACCCAAACAAAACATTATACAGTGGAATTGTCGAGATTTTAGAGCTAATTTTAATGAACTTGGTCTTCTAAGCCAAAAATACAATCCTGTAGCTTTTTGCCTGCAGGAAACTCTTTTAAAGAAAACTGAAGCTCAAGATCATTCAGCTTTTAAGAATTATACTTCGCATAATACGTGGGCTGACAATAATGATCTTCATGTTCGTTGAACGACTGTCTTAGTTAGGAACGACATCATTCACAGTTCTGTACCATTACAGACGAATTTACAGGCTGTGGCGGTACGCCTTACTTTAGACAAAACAGTTACACTTTGTTCAATTTACGTTTCACCAAGTAAAGTCCTACAACTAAATGATCTTGAGCTACTGGTCCAACAGCTCCCAACTCCATAAATTTTGTTGGGTGATTTTAATGCACATAGCCCTCTTTGGGGTGTTTCCTGCAGTCAAGAAGATGTAAACGGCCAAACTGTAGAAGAGTTCATTACTAAATATGATCTGTGTTTGTTTAATGATGGTTCAGACACTTATCTGCACCCCGCATCTGGTTCGTATACATCGATTGATCTTTCAATTGCATGCCCTTCTATCTGCCTCGATTTTTCTTGGAAGGTAGAAGATGACTTGTGCGGGAGTGACCACTTTCCAATTGTGTTGGAGAGTGTAGTTCCGGCGGACGATGAGAGAGTGCCCCAGTGGAACTTCAAAAAAGCTGACTGGCACACTTTTTCGTCGCTTTGTTCTGAACGCCTCACACGGGAGAAATTTCAAGATAGTGCTGATCAAATAGAACATTTTACAAACGAGCTGCTTGACATTGCAAACACAGTCATCCCTAAAACCTCGGCAAATCCGAAATGTTTCAACAAACCATGGTTTGATAATAAATGTAAAAAGGCTATAGAGGATCGTAAGAAAGTTGAAAGGGAATTTAACAAGTCACCAACTACATATAATTTAGACAAACTTCGTATAAATCGGGCAAAAACAAGACGACTTTTAAAACAAAAAAAGAAAAGTTCTTGGGAATCTTACGTTTCTAAGATTAACCAAAACACTCCCAGCACTAAAATTTGGAAAATGATTAAAAAGATTAAAGGAAAAGAAACACAATCAACTGTACAACCCCTGAAGGAAAACAACACCTTAATTACATCTAAAACAGAAATTTCAAACACTTTGGCCTCCACATTTTCGAAACAATCATCGTCTGAAAATTGTATTCCTGAATTTATCAAAATTAAAAAAACAACAAGAAAACAAAAGATCAAATTTGCCTTCAACAATTTAGAGGATTACAATGAACCTCTTTTTATTGAAAACTTTTTAAAGGACCGCCAGTTTCAGGTTCGTGTTGGGTCAACGTTATCTGATCCTCACGAGCAGGAATTGGGGGTCCCTCAGGGTAGTATTTTATCTGTTACCCTATTTTCAATTAAAATTAATAGTATCATCGACGCAATTGAGAATATGGTAGATTCGTCATTGTATGTCGATGACTTTTTTGCTATAGTAGCAAAAACATGAATGCTATAGAGCGCAAACTTCAGCTGTGTTTAAATAAGATTCAAAAATGGGCTATCGAAAATGGTTTTAAATTTTCAAAGACCAAAACAAATTGTGTTCATTTTTGCAAACTTCGGAAACATCACCTCGATCGGGGGTTGAAAATCGATGGTAGTCCTATTAAAGTTGTTAAGGAAGTGAAATTCTTAGGTTTGTTGTTTGACAACAAACTGAATTTCACTTCCCACATAAAACAACTGAAAGTTAAATGTAAGAGAGCACTGAACCTACTGAAGGTTGTTGGTAGCACTGATTGGGGTGCTGACCAAAAAACTTTGCTCCATCTGTATAGATCACTTGTTCGATCAAAGTTAGATTATGGCTGTACAGTTTACGGTTCTGCAAGGAAATCATATCTCAAACCACTTGATGCAATTCATAATAGTGGTATTAGAATTAGTCTAGGGGCTTTTCGAACATCCCCAATAGACTCGATGCTTGTTGAAGCAGAGGAGCCTTCTCTTGAGAAGCGTAGACTTAAATTATCTCTACGGTATGTGTCTAAACCTTTCGCCAATCCTTCAAATCCTGCTTATAATTGTGTATCAGACCCTCAAAATGTTGAATTTTATAACCGCCACCAGAAACATATTCCTCCATTGGGAATTAGAATCAAACCCCACATGGAGTCTGCCAAAATTGATTTTGATTCTATAAAAGAAAACCGTAAATCACATATTCCTCCTTGGCATCTTAAAATACCTACAATTATTTTTGACCTTGCTTCTACCAAAAAATCTGATACAAATTCCTTGCAGTTCAAACAAAAATTTGCCGAAATAAAGTCCAGATATAGTGCATATACAAGGATCTATACAGATGGATCTAAAGATGGTGACCAAGTATCATCAGCTGCTGTTACTGGTGATCATATCACCTCAATCAGAATATCGAATCAGAGTTCTATTTTCACAGCTGAAGTTAAAGCTATTCACCTCGCACTTGAGCACATCGAGAATGCACAGGAAAGAAAGTGGATCATCTTCTCCGACTCTCTTTCCTCTTTACTTGCCTTACTCAACCCCAAGTTGAAGAACCCTCTCATTTTGGAACTTCGTGAGAAGTTAACAACTCTCATGTCTGGCCAATATGATATCGTGTTTTGCTGGTTACCTGGACATGTAGGTATCGCTGGTAACACCAAAGCAGACAGTGCAGAAAAAAACAGGCATTAACAAAGCCTCTCACTGATTTTAACATCCCTTACATTGATTTTAAGCCTCATATTAGTAGTTACATCAAATCTATGTGGCAGGCGGAATGGGATGGGGCGACAAATAGCAAGCTTCATCGCTTCCGACCAACTATTTCTGATCACTACCCATCCAATAACCTTTGTAGAAAAGATCATGTTATTCTGACGCGGTGTCATATTGGTCATACACGACTAACACATTCTTTTTTGTTGGAGGGTTCTGTGCGACCAGAGTGTGTTCCTTGCCAGCAGGTGTTGTCAGTGGAACACATTCTTTTACATTGTACGGATTTTAATCATGTCAGAGGGCAGTATTTTTCTGTAGGATCTCTGAGAGATCTGTTTTATCGTACGAGCCCGGATATAATTCTCTCATTTTTGAAAACAATCAACCTTTTTAGTAAATTTTAAAATTGTTTTTATCAACTTAACTAGAGTCATTAAGACTTAAATTCACCAGGTTGATTTGTGAAGTATTCATATTTCTTGTTTCTCACGCTTCACTGTTCATATTACATTGAGTATCATTTTTATTATAGTTGTTTTTACTCATCTTTGAATATCGTTTCTGCCATGTTTTTTTTAATGTTTTCTCGCCACGATATAGCCTTAGCTGCTGATGTGGCGTTAATCACCAATAAATAATAATAATATAAACTCCCGACGCTGTACATATGTATACAAAATATCTCCGAGCGTTCATTGGACTATTTCTCACATAACAGACAACCCTACTTCGCCAACAATCATTTCTTGAGAAAACCCTAATTCCTTTGGTTAGCTTCATGGACTCGATCACTGGGGATGGGGCGGGGGGGGGGGGGGTCACACAATTCGAAGGAAAATGAATTAATAAGGCCTGCGGGTTGAGAGCGCGATTCAGAAGCTGAATATTTCGAATCCACGTTTCTGAAAGATTTCAAAAAGACATTGTGAAGGAGGAAAATGTGTCCAAGGATGGCTTGTTTCCTTGGGGCCAGGTTTGGCAAAGTTTGATTTCTGAGGCGGAATGAGCGGTATATGTGTGAGTGTGTGCGCGTGTGTGTGTTTTGGTGGGTGAGGTGTTTTTTTCCGATTCTGCGAGAACCCAAACAATCGTTTGATTTGTTTTCCCAGGGTCCCGGCAAAGAATACAATGGATTAGGGTTTGTCTTCCCGATTTTGTATGCAGTGACTTTTTCTAAGTGAACAAAAGGAAAAAATTAAAAGTCCACCGCAAAAGAAGTTTGTGGGGGAGGGGCGGGGTGGGGCGGGGAGTGGGGGGGGGGGGGGGGTATGTGTGTGTGTGTGTGTGTGTGAAGTACAAAAAAAAAGAAAAAAAAAAACGTTCTAACAGTCATTTCCTACTGAAACGTGTTTTATTGTAATATGCCAGCGAAATAATGTCATGTTTTTTAAAAATATAAATTTATTTAACCTTGATGGGTTTCAAAACATAAAAAATTACACAAATTTGCTTTAAACCAAGTTTTGGTCTTAGGAAGTGGTTAAACTGACTGGCAATTATTGGTGTTATTCATCGATATGCTCCAATGTAGTCCTTACAAATATTTTACGCAATCTTTTGTGTTTTTTTTAGACCAAAGATTTAAAGGGACATTTAATTTAGAATTGGTAAAATAAGATTCACTTTTTACTATTTTTGCTAGATCGATATTCATTCTGATGTCTGTTGAAGTGAAAGAAATGATGGATCTCCCTACGCATTCGCACTCTAATATGTTCATACAAAATGCCTAGAGGGTTTGAAGCGTATTGATCCAAAAAAAACATCACACTTCACTGTAATTCCATCTCTTTCATCTAATGCATTTTAATTTGTGGTTATTGAGTTGGTTTCAAAATCGTCCAAACATTGGCCAGGGAGGTTCAAATGCTGTGCTACGTGGGCATTAACATTATGATTTACAGTACGTGGAGAGTGGATTGTAACTAAATCACCCGCAGAGTGGAGTTATCACCCAAGCTATAACTTTCAAATTTTGTACATATCGACA
Organism: Pictodentalium vernedei; assembly: GCA_031216915.1. NCBI lineage: Eukaryota > Metazoa > Mollusca > Scaphopoda > Dentaliida > Dentaliidae > Pictodentalium > Pictodentalium vernedei. The sequence continues at coordinate 521,530,215 of CM062293.1, forward strand.
AAAAACACAAGCAATGTTTCAGCCAATGGACCTCCGGGTTAAACCCGGAGGTCCATTGGCTGAAACTTTGCTTGTGCTGGTTATGCTTTGCAAAAAAATTGCAATTATTGGTTGGGTGTAATCTCCACTCTGCTGGTGTTTTAGTGATAATACACTCTCCACGTACTGTATATCCTGTTTCTGTCAAGTAGCACGTATTTGGAAATGATTCTGAATTTGACCCACATACTGCTTCCTACAGCGTTTACATGTGACTGGTAAGTTAAATTGGGTGAATCAGAAACCAGTATGGGGGAGCTTCGGATCTGATACTGATTTTTCGTTTGCTCTGAAGAAAGGTCCTCTTTCTAATCAGGCATAAAAGCATGCAATGTACTACTCGGCTTTTTGCAGTTTAGTATCTCGCCATTATAATTCTGGAACGGTCTGCTGTGTTCAATTTTCAGTGGCTCGAAACTAGTAACTTCTGCAGGACTTTTCAACTTTTTCAGAGTTTGAGATTTCGCACTACGCAAAAAGCGCGTTGAGTACCCCTTCGATCTGAGGGCACCAAATTGGGTAGAAAGGGCATTGTTGAAATTTATCTCATCACTCGAGTTGTGGTTGAAACGAATAAGATGTGATTTTGATGATACTTTTAAATGTATGTGGTGGATGAAAGTACTCTGTATGTAACAATTGATGCGAATCAGTTGGTTTAAAATACAGCTAATAATCTAATTGTTTGCCTTTATAAAGGGTCAGATCGGGAAAATCTTAACCGACACATGCTTTCAATTTGATGCTTGGATCATGATTGCTTAAAGTTACTTGAAAAGGCACCAAAATATTCTTTTGAATGTTCCTAAATGAAAAAAAAATGGCATATAAATATCTGCGATGTACCAGAGGATTTTTACACATTTGCACATTTGCTTAAGGCATTTTCGTCCCGTTCCGTTCCATAAATTATTGCACAATTAGGACTGAATCTGCTGTCAATATACAATACGTGGAGAGTGTATTATCACTAAATCACCCGCAGAGTGGAGATTCCACCCAAGCAATAATTGCAAATTTGTTGCAAAGCATAACAAGCACAAGCAAAGTTTCAGCCAATGGACCTCCGGGTTAAACCCGGAGGTCCATTGGCTGAAACATTGCTCGTGTTTTTTCTGTCGATATGTACAAACTTTGAAAATTATAGTTTGGGTGATAACTCCACTCCGCGGGTGGTTTAGTTACAATCCACTCTTCACGTACTGTAACAACCCGATTCCATTGAATTGAAAGTCATTACTTTTTTACGCTCAAGGGGATCCAAAATTTGTTCATTCTGACATTTTGCATCGGGATATGTTTCGAAAGCATATTTAACAGATTCAACAGTGTTGTCAATATCAATGTTGGTATACATGTTGTAAAAAGTAGCCAAAATGACATTTTTTGATATTTTCAATATAACATTTTTGACAGGAAATTGGGATAGTGTATGTTTGAGATAGCTTTCATGTCTATTAGCTGCAGCTTTCAGATATTAATCAATGAGTTCCGAGTTGGCATAAAATCCAGAATTACAGCCTGAGACAATTAGACTGCTGAGTGGAGTTATGCCCTCTTTTTTATCAAAGAAGGTCCCTTGGGATCTTGGATGGTATGTAACTCTGTCTTGTATCAGTACTGAGTTTAGCTATTAAATACCGCAATTGTTTCTGTACACTAAACTAATTTAGACTGAAAATACAATAAGTATTATAAGCAATTAAATATTAAAACTGACTGTACAGTTAAAACTAGAAGTCCTGTCACGAACTGTGCACTTATCTGGGCTTAATTGCCCGCAGGAATTGCGCGCAATTACCATATCGAATGGCATCCAAACCACGGCAGGTTCTCCTGGTTATTCATAGCAAATACAGGCAATATTTCTGCCAATGGACCTCCGTTTTACCTGGAGCTCAATTGGTTGAAACATTTCTTGTGCACAGGCCATATGTACAGAATTTGATAGCCTTGCTATGATCACAATGCGTAGATTAATGCACAGATCGACGTGCTATTTGTGCGCATTTGATGACTGGACGTCAAGTTTTAACTGTACTTGGATCCCTAAATTCGATCCGAATAAATTTCTTTCCTTATGGATAGTTCATGAAATGCACAGTACTATATTTGATTTCACTTGATATTTAAAATACAAGTCTTTAAACTTTTAAACCAAATACCGATGCCACAGATTATTATTTTACACAGCAAAGTTTCAACCGGTCACAGTATGAGATCTCACACTGCTGGTCAGCTCAGGAAATTCAAAGCTGAACAGCAAATGGATTATTCAATGATACAATGAGATATTAGTTAATCAGTGTTCAGTGGATGTCGTGAATGAAGCATGGTAATCAGAAGATACCAATAATAAAATCTGGTGACCTGTAATTGAATTGGAAAGACATTTAACCTTCTGCAATCTGTATTCAGTGTGACACTTGTAATATTAACACTTTGGCTAATCCAGACTGGAATAGAGTGTTACTGGACAAAAAGGAAATTCTGCAATTAATAATAAATACTGAGACCTGTAAGGTAAATACTGTGATGTACCTGAAATATATAAATGTTTGAAACTTGGTATTTTAATACTGTCTCAATTGCATTGTGCAGTACTTAACTTGACAGACCTCTACTGTACCCTATCAAAATATTCACTTAGCGGTACGAGCACACCTACTCCCATCTCTCACCCTCATATATTAGCCGACCCAACATCAGCGCCGCGCTTGTTTAACCGACGTTATCACCGGATGTGATTGGCTACCAACTAGACTATTCAGTGTTGCAATATTACCAAAACGTTAAAAAAACTTCTAGGATAAATAGCATGAAGAATCCACGTAACATTTAAAAACATAACACATGGCAGTTACAGAAGCTTCTTATACATCGCTACGCTATAAAATGTGTATCATTTTCCACATTTTGTGTATCGTGTTCATAACCAAATTCATAATATGAGAAGCCTAAAATAGTTTTGTTTTTCCAATGTTTTCCGATTCCATGTCGAATGTCATTAACAGGCGAAGTAATGCATATCATACTAAAAAACAACACCGAAGAACAAACGTAAACATACAAAAAACACAAGTACAAGCTCCGTCACTAGTGAAAACAATATGTAGCGAATAGTATTGGTGACAGGGCTCAAAATAAGTGGTTTCGCATCGCTATTTGCTATACAAAACATGCTAAAAGCTACACTATTTTCAATTATGTCTTGCATTTTGCGATACAATATATCCATATAATAGGCTGCAGTTGAATATCTTGTATTGCAAAATGTAAAAATTAAAATTTGCAACAAACTTTGCAATTTAGTTCACTGATGCTTCACCCACGGTATAAGATTAACTCTCTGTCTCGCATGAGCAACTTCATATGTAACGTGAATTCGATTGGTTTAAATTAATCCTGTATTGTTTCTGCATTTTGCATAAAATCCCCAATCAAGGTAACTTTAAGTCCATCAAATTAAGAAATGTCACGCATTTGGAAATATCTAAGTCCATGCAGTTGTTAAACGCAGTTCAGTTGAAAAACATAGCTGGAATTGATGGACATTATTCTATCTGCTCAGAAGAGTTCAAAACAAAACAGTATGGCATAACTCCGGTATACAAGAACTGCTATGCAATTTAAACAAAATGCTATTCATTTTTCGGAAATGTGTAGCATTTTGCTACGCATAGAAACAAAATTATTTTGAGCCCTGATTGGTGACTAGTTAACTGAATGAAATGCTTTAAGGGGCTGGGTCGTCTGTTGACACGTTGGAGACCTCAGTTCAAACATTTGTTAATATAATCAATATAGTACTCTAAGACTGGATCTCTTCTGAACACTAATGGGGTATTTTTTCAACTGGACATTAAATCGTAAATCCATAAACAGCACAAGCGACATTTCCGCTGACAGGGCCCTGAATTCATTCCAGAAGACGATTGGCTACAGTACCGAATTGTGACACACATTACGCTGGATAACGAGAAAACGGTTACGCTGTACTGTAGTCACAACATAACGGCCTTTTATTTCATCAACCGTCATAGTGTTTACCTAACACGAGATCTAATAACGCTGTATCAACTTTCTTATTGATTGTGTCAAAAATAAAAAAAAAACATGTAAATATGCAGTTTACATTGCCACGAAATTGTGCATAAGTTAACACATTTATTTTTCCCATACATCATAGTGCACTATTTAAAAAGTGACAGGCGATTGTTAGATGTCGTGTATATAGAAACCTACAAGAATTATGTTGCTGCTGAGCAATGTTTATTTTTGGCAACTCAACACCCCCCCCCCCCTCCCCCTCCCCCTCCATTCCAGGATTACGACCGTGGAACCAGTTTTCTATATACAAACAATGAGATAAACTCAATTGTAGACTGGTTCATACAACACCTTGGGTACATCTTTTAAATGTGTACAAAAATACAGTGAAGAAAGCCTGCTGACATGTATACTACTTTAACAGTAACCAGATTTGTTCACAAAATATACACCTTGATTCCGATTTACACCCAAACGATGCTTTGATTTAATAAAACCGAAAATACTAACAATGTACACATTGTTTAACAGAGGTGTCAACAATGGTCTCTAAAGCCCCGTTCACATGCGCCGATCTGCATACGTGAGTAAATTTGCATGTATACAAATTTTGCTTACACGTGCAAAGGTATTTTCTGCGATGCGTTCACATGAATTTGAGGATTTTTGATCATTATCTGTCATTTCAGTGACAATGGGCGGGATTGTTAAGGTTTTGGAGACGTAGAATGCTGCCACACTGCTTGGTAAATCGATTTGTAAATACCGGCATTGTTCACTTGTGGACTGTCCGGCTGTTCTTCAGTGCGTCTTTCTCCCCATATGCTTAGCAACACGCTAGTCTCCTCATCTGACCACGAAGTCCCTCTTTTTCTCTGATTTACGTTTCGTCCCCTGAGTTTCAATGTGTTCTATGTGCCTACTGGCACATAGAACACATTGAAACTCGGGGGACGATTTCTTTTTGAAGCCATCGTTACTGCTGTATGAACGAAGCTGAAAGAAGTCACTGAGCTCAAGTGTCAAATGTCAGTTATTTCGGCACTCCTGTCAATAGAGCTTATGTAATAATTTATCTCTTATTGTAAAATGCTCACATAAGCAAATTTTATTGTGCGTTCACATGAGAAAAATACTCATATGCAAACGTTGCATATATGCAAACGAAAATTTGCATTTGGTCCCCACTAGGTGCAAAAGTAAAAAAATTGCATGTTGAATAAATTTTACTCCCATGAGTAAATGCGTTCACATGCGCCTATTTGCATGCGTTAGCAAATTTGCGTATATGCAAATAATGCAAATAAATACTCACGTGTGCAAATCGGCGCATGTGAACTGGGCTTTAGTCTGTAAACACAAAAATATAGCACTAGTAACATATATTTTGTAGAACTGATTCTATTTCAGGTTGGGCGAATAACGTGTGGGTAGACGGAAAGGCAGGACAAAAACACAACGGTGAGTCGCTGGAATGGGAGAAATGGTACGATAGCCCGCCTTCCGCTGATCAATGCGCACTGCTCTGCGGGTTTCATAAAACACTGGAAAAGCAGCCATGTAGCAATCAGCTGCCCTTTGCTTGTCAAGTTGACATCTAACTGGTTTCTCTGGTACGGATGGCCACTTCGTTAGTTCAAGGGCGAAACAAGAATGGTTACTTAAATTAATTTATACCTCTGTCAGGGACCGATCAGGACTATTTAAAATACGCTCTAGCCTCGGAGACTATTTTTTCAATTCATGCGTCAGATTTCAATTTACGGAGTCACACTGCTGTTTGTAACACACACTGCAAGTATGTAATAGCTCTCATCATTTTCATTTAGTGCACTGTAGCAAACATTAATCTTCGCTGTGGTTTCTGATCAAGTCTTGGCTGCCTAGGTAGGCAGCCAAGACTTGATCAGAAACCACAGTGAAGATTAATGCTTGGTAATTAAGACTTGAAGTATTAACTTAAGCACTCTAGAACAATGATAAATGATAATCATATATATAATACATGTAAGAGTGTCTCTCTCGATTATCCATCGAAAGAAGAAGCCTATTTCTGAGATTTAAGAGCCAGGTCCTGATGTTTCAGAACCAAATACGCACTGGCGCATGCCCAGGTCGGTCCCTGCTTTGTATTGTTTACATGTGTAATGGGTTTTGGTAGAATAATATAAATTGTGTTTTCTGATATACACTTTAGAAAAAAAAAAGACTCACAATACTACTACACCCAGAGACATGAAAGCTTTGTCAGAAGCTGTTATTGTATTGTTGGCTTCAATTTTATATTTTAAAAATAACTTTATGTAATTTTGTGCTAAGTATTTTAATTTATTGACGACCATGATATTTCAAAAGGTTGGAGAGGTTTGAGCATATATCATTGAACTTCAAACCGAGAGGTCCACGGTTCTATCCTACCCAGCGGTAACTGCGATGTGTCCTTCCGCTAGGCACTTCATGTCGATTGCCCACTCGAGGACACGGTAGCCCTGTGTACAAAGTCGTACACTACGTGCTTCTGCGAAGTTAGCACTAGCACGTTGGGGAGTCAGGAGGTGACAATGACGTTCGACAGTATCGTTAAACTCCGATAACAAAGACTTATAAACACATGGAAACAGCGAAGGATACATAATTTTTAAACAAGATAGGGACATCAGGTTTAATTATTTTCTCAAAGTAACGCGACAAAAAAGGCCAGTGTTTTTCACAACATTAACCATTCGATTGTCATTATTTTTTCCTTTGTTTGTTTCAAAAGCATAGCTTATGTCCCCTCGTTGAAGGTGCCCAACGAGCCCGTTCCCACGAGGGGTCATAAGCTACGTCCTTGACGCAGAAAAGGAAAAAAAATAGTTATTCAAAAAATTTGTTTGCCAGTGTCGTGTGCTTTTCGTGTTTGGTAAAGTTTTAGAGAGGAATAATCATTACCGCTGCACACCGGATCACCATGGATACCACTGCACACCGAATCACCATGGATACGATTGACGTGAAAATATGATTGCAGCATGTATTTATCCTTTACCCAACGTAACGGCCAAAACCGGTCAGCGCTATTCTAAAAAATCACTCATTACTTTTTTTTTCATTTTTTGCCTCAAAAACATAGGTTATGACCCCTCATTGGAACGAGCTCGTCGAGCTCGTTCCAATGAGGGTTCATAACCTATGTTTTTGAGACAAAAAATGAAAAAAAAATAGTTATTCAAGAATTGTTTTGCAAGTGTCGTCTGCTTTCCGTGTTAGGTAAAGGGTTAAGGCGATGAGAAATTGGGATATATTTGTTTGTACCAAATGCTCCCTTTTCTTGATATTGACTTTACATATCCACAAATACTGGATTATTAAGTAATTTTCTATACAAGAGAGACAATGTATGACAAATAATATTAAGCGTTATCTGTTATTGCATTGTCTACTCAATTACATTGACAACACAATTTTGTTCTTTGTTAAAGGCTATGCATATTTGGTTGAAAAAAGTTAAAAATGCGCCCCGTCCAAAATTCAGAGACCTGGACGCAGTGGTAGTCAGATACTTTCGTACAGATCGCAACTGGGTCGTGATCGGGTTGAATTTATTCTTCAGCTTTTCTCACCTCGGTGAAGTAGTATCTTATTCTTTGTCAAAGAAAAGCGACAGCATTTGATTTGTGAGTTATGGTCACTTGTTGATTTTATTTCCTTGTATACGTGTATCGGGTTTTGTTCATCACCGAGTCGGTAATAACCTAAGTATTTTTTATGGTCTTAGAACTGTCTTTTATCACACCTGCCAACAAGAGTGAGATTTAGTTCTGAAGCTTGACCACAAGTCCTTTTTGTGTCTCACCTGATTGCTGAAATGAGCGAGTTCGTTGTTTTTTTTTTAATATTTCAGTACAAGCGTCTCATCAAATCAGTTCACGGATATATCGTTCCTGTCTCGTCTCAGTCATAGAAGAGTGACTCAGTGTCTTATCTGTTACTAACCTGCATGCGTCTTACTCCCTTTCCGCATACTATTTGTTCGTAAGAGGTTTGATTTTTTGACCCACAAAAGATTTAAAACTAGAAAGAATTGTTTCATGGGATTCGAAATATCCCACCTAGCTGTGCACATCACACTGATGTCCTAAACGTAATAATTAAATGCCAACTAAAGACGCGTGCGTGCGTGCGTGCGTGCGTTCGTGTGTGCGTGCGTGCGTGCGTGCGTGCGTGCGTGCGTGCGTGCGTGCGTGCGCGCGCGCGCGCGCACGCGCGCGTGCGTGCGTGCGTGCGTGCGTGCGTGCGTGCGTGCGTGCGTGCGTGCGTGCGTGCGTGCGTGCGTGCGTGCGTGCGTGCGTGCGTGCGTGCGTGCGTGCGTGCGTGCGTGCGTGCGTGCGTGCGTGCGTGCGTGCGTGCGTGCGTGCGTGCCAATCGCAAGATGGAATGGATTATCAGGGGTGGGTCCACCTTGCTATGTCCCACTGTGCTAAAAAATTAACTTTATGTCCCTCTTGACAACTTTCGAAATTTTTATGACAAGAGGGGCGTTTTTTATGTGTTTTTTTTTAATCCTTTCTTGATTTAGTTTACTGCGATGCCACCTTGAGTTTGTCGTATATTGACATTGATGAATCCTGCACAATGTTTAGGTATAATGAACACTTCTTCATCCAGATACTGCGCAACCTGTAAATAACTACTAGTTGGATCGTAGTTCGTGTAGTTAATACATTGGTCTCGGAGTATTCTGTCAGTTACTGGAACAAGGCTTGATACGCGGTCATTCTCTGTCAGCATACACTGTGACAAACGCAATTCGTCGTCAGATCACCCTCATTTTAGTCTCCACCTTCACCTTCTATTCTGGCTATCGTATTTTTTTATTCCCATTTGCTCATTACACTAAGTATCCTTCAACCTTGTCATAATTTTACATGATATCTCCACGTTTCTGTGAGAACCAACTAGTACCACCGGCCTCATAACTACCATACCAAACTAGAAACTTCACTGCCACAGCTGCTCTTTAACTCAAACAGGTAACTGAATCAGTTACGTCGTTTGTGACACAGTCAGCTGAAGCAAACTCGTACCTTACAAGATAGTGCATGAGTTGTCTCAAAGATTTTATCCGCCTTGAAAGTACTAATCTATATTTCTTTGTCACTTCGACCTTCCTTTATATGGATATAACTTTATTGTTATTGTCGGGTTACATTGAACCTATTCTAGGCCAAACCTCTATCAACTCAAACCCTAACCAAAATACTTTGAAGTTTTGCAGCTTAACATCCAAAACTTAAAACGCCAATTAAATACTGTTCAAAGTGAATCCTAATCGCATGACATCTTGGCTTTAACCTAGGCATGACTGCACAGCAGCGATCCCACATCCGATGTTCAACTCCATGAGTTTCAAGAACCATTGCGATACGACCGATCGACTGGGGTGTGTGTGTGGGGGGGGGGGGGGTGGGGGGAGGTTGCCATCTACTTAAACAAATAATATCACACTTCGGCCTGAAGTATGTACGAAACACAGTAAGTCCCTGTTGCTATGGGTCTTTTACTGCCCACCTAACTGTATCCCGGATACAAAGGATGCCGTATAAGCATCCATCGAAAAAGCCAGAGACACGTCACTCGTCGATTTAATTGTTACGGGCGATGAGAAAGAGCAATGTATAGCTATATTCCCAGGGCAATTATGAAGCATTAAATGAGATGCTCTCTAACGTTGACTGGAATTCTCTTTTTTTAATAAGATATGTCTTAATACTATTGTTCCCAGTTTCACCGACGAATTACTCATACAGCATCTAAATATATTCCGAATAAAATTGTTACTTCGCGATCGGGTCAGCTGCAAAAACGCAGAGTATGTATCGCTGAGCCAGACACGCCGGTCTTCCGAACGCTTGGGCAAAATATACACGTAAACGGAACGAAGTTGTTACGTCCATTAGGAAGGCCAAAGCATCGTATCTATCTAAAATTCAGACAACACTAAATAGCAACGAAACCCTCTCATTATTGTGGTGGAAGACTCTAAAAACACTTATCAGTAGCAGTAAGGCGACGGGAAATCAAATTATTATCTATTTAAATAAAGTATAGTTCTCAAGTGTTGAGAAAGCATAAGGGTTCAATGAATACTCCTGTGCTATCTCAACAGCTGACGATTGGAAAGCTTCCTTTCCTGATTCAGCATCCTGGGATTCACAAGTTATTGACAGTATCACTATCCAATGTAGTGAAGTACAGTACGTGGAGAGTGTATTATCACTAAATCACCCGCAGAGTGAAGATTCCACCCGAGTAATAATTGCAAATTTGTTGCAAATCATAACAATCAAAAGCAACGTTCCAGCCAATGGACCTTCGGGTTAAACCCGGAGGTCCATTGGCTGAAACATTGCTTACGTTTTTTGTCCATATGTACAGAATTTGAAAGTGATACTTTGGGTGATTACTCCACTCCGCAGGTGATTTAGTTACAATCCACTCTCCACGTACTATATATGGAGCAATGAAGTTGATAAAGGTGTCAAAGGCGTCTGGCCCCGATCTTGTAAGTCCGCGCATTCTTAAAGAATGCAAATCCTCCCTGTGTGAACCTCTTTCAATCTTGTTTAATGTGCTCTTGAATAAGTCTTACTTCCCCTCACTGTGGAAAACCACAAATGTCTCCTCAATATTGAAAAACACAGCCCTCAAATTCAGTTACTAATTATCGCCCGATATCACTGATGAGTTGTGTACGTGAAATATTTGAAAATGTGTTTTCAAACGCTTGTGGCCATTTCTGCTTGTCAGCAATGTCCTTTGTCAATTCCAATCAGATTTTGCAAATGGCGATTCAACTGTCCTCCAACTGACTGACATATACGATGAATTGAGTCGAGCTCTTGATGAAGGCAAACTGATTAGGCTGCTCTTCCGTGATGTCAGTATGGCTTTCGCCAAGGTATGGCATGTTGGTCTTATTCACAAACTGATGAAGTTGGTGTCTCGGGTGAACTATTGGTGTTCTTGAAATCGTACATTTCGGATAGGTCGCAACGAGTTGTGATATGGTCGGACGCTTCTACCTGCAGGGGCGCGATGGCTCCGTAGGTAGCAACGAGTTGTGATATGGTCGGACGCTTCTACCTGGAGGGGGCGCGATGGCTCCGTAGGTCGCAAGGAGTTGTGATATGGTCGGACGCTTCTACCTGGAGTGGGCGCGATGGCTCCGTAGATAGCAACGAGTTGTGATATGGTCGCACACTTCTACCTGGAGGAGGCGCGATGGCTCCGTAGGTAGAGGTGCAGGCTGCAGTCCGAGAGGTCCTCGGTTCGAATTCAGCCAGCGTCAACCGCGTTGTGTCCTTGGGCAAGACAATTCACCCCATTGCCCACGTGGGGGGGGGGGGGGGGCACGGTGCCGTTGTGTACTAAGGCATACTGCATGCCCATGATGCACCTGCATTCAACCAATACTAAACCTGCTTGTTTGGAGTTGCTCGGGGGTTCTCTCTCGGTACTCTGGCTTCCTCCACCCGTGGTCATGATTAGCCATTGTGCAGAAATATGTGATCTTAAACACTAATAAATAAATCTACCTGGAGACCCATTAATGAGGGTGTTCCACAAGATTCGATACTTGAACCTTTGCTGTTCCTTATATTTATTTATGGCATAACCGAAGGCTCACTCGGCAGTATTCTCCTATTTGCAGATGATGCTTCCCTATATCTAATTGTAACAAAAATTCAGAGCAAGCTTCCAGATTAATCATCCATGACCCTGCCGCAATAGAACACTGGATTAATGCATAGTTCGTTGATTTTAATCCCAGCAAAACAAAGAGTGTGCTTATATCACCTAACAGAACCCCCACTTCCCACCCAACAATAGGGTGATACACGGATATCCGAAGTCAGTAATCATAAACATTTTGGAGTCATATTAAATAGCACATGTACGTGGAGCGACCACATTTACCATATCTTCTCAAAAGACTGGTCTCGCTTAGATCTACCGTGGAAGCAGAAATTCAATCTCGAACGCAGTGTCCTGGATAAAATATACTTTGCCTTCGTTATACCTCTCCATCAATACGCTGATTCTGTCTGTGATAATTGTTCATCAGCTCAAGTTGGCGAGTTAGACAAAATACAGATCGCAGCCGCAAGGGTCATTACCGGGGCAACCGTCAGTTCTAGTAAGTATTTGCATTATTCAGAAACACGCTGACACTCTCTAGAAGAAAGACGTCGCAAACACAATCTATTACAGTACTTCAAAATGTATCATCATATGTCGCCCCCATATATTGCCAATAAAGATCCCCCGATCGCCCCATCGGCAATCAGCAACCACCTGTGTTTTATATTGGCGCGAAATCGCGCGCAACCCAAATATAACACTGCCGGTTGCGATTTCTTTGTAGGTAGCCTTAGTTCCCATTTATACGATAATCATCTGCCACCTACCCCCCCCCCCCCCCCTAACAATGTGGGGTGTGCGAGACACCAGATTATTTTTTCCTACATTGTCCAATCTACTTAAATGTCCGTAATAGTCCTATCAACCATCTCCCATTTACTATAGACGTATCGACACTTCTTTTGGGATCTGAATTATTGAATAGTCAAGAGAATCGTCTTGTTTTGGAAGTGGTGCATGACTTTATTTAATCAAGTGTTCGTTTCCATTGACATACGGTTACTACAAAAGGGTGAATTACTCGCGCAAAGTGAGTAAGAAGATGAGCAATGGTGAGCAAGGGAAGCCAGCTGGCTTCCCTTGCTCACCATTGCTCATCTTCTTGGTACTCTCTTCTCGTCTCCTCCTTCATTCACATACAAGGTTTAAACAATATTATGTATCGCCGTCTGGTAGTTTGACTGTCCATGCTCATCTTTCCATGATTAGATTTACCACCAACTGTCACCCCACGTTTGCATCTGGCCCGAGTGTCGTGCCTTTGCACTCGCGGTTGCCTGCGTGCGTTGAATACGATGTTATCAAGTCAAATGTGAATGATCTCTCATGTATTTGCTCCCAGGTCTACATTATTATGGCCTTTAGCCAGTCCCTTACTGTGTGTGTATGGATGCGGTGCCCCGGCTTGGCAGCTGGTTGGTGACCACGTTACTGACTGATCATAGGCCATGGGTTTCAGAGGGCGATATATGAGTCCATCTACTCTTTTACACCACCTTTCTGCGTAAATGATGAATGATTCAGGGAGATGACCAACATAAGCTCCTAGCTTTCTGTCGGACCCCCCCCCCCCCCCCATTATTTACTTATCAACTTGGGAACTTGGGGTTTTGCGTCAATATATGTCATATCTTTTGATGTCCAATATATGTACTGTTACTTTTTGGTGTTCAGACCTGTAACAAAAAGCATGTTTATTGAATAAAAATATTGTTTAAACTGAATGATATGTTGAAGTTCCTTTAGAAGTTTATAACTCATACCTTCGGCATCGCGGGCGATTGCTTTTTGCTTCTTTTTTTCGGGGGGGGGGGGGGGTTTCTTTAGATGGAAGCACTCTCGTGGTGACCTTGAGTTCATTTGAGCCGTGGGCTGAGAAAAGGGACCTTTGGGATCAAAAAATGAAATTTGAGTTATTTCCACATCTCTAATCGCTGGAAACCTTTTCAACAAAGCTTTTTTCAGGATCATCTGACAGTTAGAAATGGGACAAAAATGGGGTCTAAAGTGGGGTGCGAAAGGGCTAATTAATTTCCATCAGTAGAGAAATATTTTACTACGCCCCTTACAGACACCACCATAAAGTGTACTGAAAAAGAAATAAGATAATTAATAAATTAGTGTCGTGTTTTTGAAAGATTTTTAAATAAAACAACAAACTGATAGTTTCCTTGTTTCGTGTCTTGATATATTGACGTTTCAGAAAATTATGGATTAAAAAAACTCAGATGGCGGCAGTAGAAACTTAATGAAAGATTTCGTACGAATTTAAAAAAAAAAAGAAAACAATCCCCCCCCCCCCCCCCACATAAAACCCAAAAAACATGTACACCATACCGACCACTACCACCAAAGGCGGTTGTTGGGGGGGGGGGGGGGGGGGATCTCCTATCCCAATCTTTCGTTGACATTTGCTATCTAAACATAGTTCTGATAAAACAGGAGTTTACCATCCAAACCAATATACTAAGGGAGAAATGTTTGATCGAAAATTTAATGACTGAAGATGCATGCATTTTTCAATGAGAGATTTGTAAACTTCATATAAAGAAAGCATCAACCAAGTCCAACCCAGCCTGTATCGCATGTGTTTTTATGATCATGTCTGTTTCACACAAATAATAAAAGCTTCTTTGTTCCTTTTTTTCAAAAAACAATTCCAGGCTAACTTATCCAGACATCCAACAGCTATGGCACCCTCCCCCCCCCCCCCCCCCCCCATCACCACCACCCACCAGCAAGAAATTCTGGACCCTGTAAGTCTATGCCTGGACTTTGTTGTAATGGAGGATAGCTTGGGGAGAGTAAAAAATGAAACATTTGTCTAAGAGTATCAGGGAGAGAAAGAGTGGCAGGGCTCAAAATAAGTGGTTTCGCATCGTTATTTGCTATGCAAAACATGCTAAAAGCTACACAATGTTCAATTATGTATAGCATTTTGCAGTTGAATATCTTGTATTGCAAAATGTAAAAATGAACATTTGCAACAAACTTTGCAAGCTAGTTCACTGATGCTTCACCCATGATATAAGATTAACTCTCTGTCTCACATGAGCAACTTCATATGTAACGTGAATTCTATTGGTTTAAATTAATTCTGTATTGTTTCTGTATTTTGCATAAAATACCCAATCAAAGTAACTTTAAGCCCATCAAATTAAGAAATGTCACGCATTTGGAAATATCTAAGTCCATGCAGTTGTTAAACGCAGTTCAATTGAAAAACATAGCTGGAATGGATGGACATTATTCTATCTGCTCAGAAGAGTTCAAAACAAAACAGTATGGCATAACTCCGGTATACAAGAACTGCTATGCAATTTAAACAAAATGCTATTCATTTTTCGGAAATGTGTAGCATTTTGCTACGCATAGAAAAAAAAATATATATTTTGAGCCCTGAAGAGTGGCATGGTATGGGTAACAAGGGTTATTTGTTCATTGGTAGGTCTGTTCAGTTCAGAGATGGCATGGTATGGGTAACAAAGGGTTATCTGTTCATTGGTCAGTCTGTTCAGTTCAGAGATGCGACGCGCGGGGCAGACAAAGAGTCTAGTAGGTGGAGGATCCAGGATTTTGTTTTTGGTCATGATCACCTCGTTCATCCGAGCGAGTTGTGGTGGTTGACAGGGTCGGGGGCTCTCTATGTAAAATAGAAGGGCAGTTTCACCTCCAGTGTTTTTTTTTTTTTTGCACATTTCCACAATGCTTTTCAGCCAAAATATCCCCTTAGTGGAATGAAATCGTTAAATTATGAAAAAGGAAAACCAATTTATAACAGCTCAAAGGCGACCCACAAGGGTTATAGCTGAATGCACATTGTACGATATAATTATCCGCACACATGAGGATCCACTACCGATTGCAGTAGATAACCATGTGTTATGAGATATATAGACAATAAACATATAGTGTGTTTTTTATATCTGTGTTGTACAACGAGTTGAAATATGGTTTATTTTTTCGAGGCTTCGCCGAGAAAAAATAAACCATATTTCAACGAGTTGTATAATACAGATATAAAAACACACTATATGTTTATTGTTTTTATCTGATAACAAACAGACACCCGTCTCGTGCGTCTACCCGACTTATATATGCTTCCCACGGGCCTCCAAAGAAAACCAGTCTACGAGACAAAAGAAATAGGACAAGACGCTTAGAGTTGTGTCCCTTACATTACAAAATCGATGACGACGATTGTAAAGTGCGATTGCACTTCTTGCATCATGTAACTGCGCTGGAACAAAATAAATTTCAACTATTTTATTAACAGTAATAAAACGGTGTTTCAGTAGAGTTATTCTTTTTTTGACATAGTTCCAGTTTTCTTCCGTGTTTTATGCTGTAGTCCCAATATAACAAATAATTTTGCGTTTATTTACAATTTTTACGAAGTGTTTTTTTTTCAGGTAGAGCAGACGAACTTTTAATTAGCGCAGTTCCGCGAGTACTTTTGATCGAGGCCGTGACTATAAATAGTTCGCAGTCGCCGCATACTAATTACTATTAACATTCAAGTAATTTCTACAATGTTTTGAAGCAAAATTTTAGGTTGCCTTTATTGAAGCAAAATAAATAAGAAATGACACCATCAGAGGATTTTGACAAAGTGCAATAAGCGTACAATTAAAACCTGCCCTGTGATATAACGATGTTTCATGAATGAATGAATGAAAATGGAATTGAAAGAGGTCTGAAGTCGTTCGCATAAATTATAATTATATACAACACCCGTTGTATATACTTCAAGTATATACAACGGTTGTTATACTCTATGGCTATCAGATAAAAAACCGTGTCCCTACAGGTCCCGATCTTCAGAAAAGAATAGATTAATTTTAATCGTAAAAAATGGAGGAAGATTCTGGGGAGTGGGGGGGGGGGGTCTCAATGTATGTTAGACTAATTTTCAAAGTCCTCCTGCCTTGCTTCAATTTGCTCAGTGAGTGAATCCCCGTGGGTACCATTATTCCACAAATTTGGCGAACTATCATCTCTTTTGCCTATTGATCTCAAAAGAAATTTAAGGTCACCGTTTTCAGTTCGGCCGCTGGACTAGAGCTTCGCGATGTCTGCTCAGTTGACATTAATTTTGATAATTCTCTCGAAACTAGGATCTACCAATAAAGGGAACAAAAATAGCTTCCTTTGGCTATGGCATATGGAAGCTGCATGTGATGTAACACATTTATATATTGGAATAAGCTATTCGGGAGCTTTCCAAAAGTACATTATACATCGACAGAGTTCCATGAAATAATATTGAGTCTTATACTAAGTTATAGGGACACGGTGGCGCAGTGGGTAGATATGCAGGCTGCAAGTCGAGGGGTCCTCGGTTCGATTTCCACCTACGGCAACCAAGTTATGTCCCTAGGCAAGACACTTAAACCCAATTGCCCACGGTGGCATTGTATACTGATGCGTACTGCACGTCGAGAGTGCACGTTTCTTCAACCATTGCTATAAGTTTGCTAACCCTGCTTTTGTAGAGTTAGTATTTTGGGGAGGCTTGATGAAAATTTACGTTTTTTCTAGCCTAAACTAGAAAAACTGTGAGCACTGCTCGCTAAATGATACCACCCACTCCCACCAAGAAATATTTTACAACAGTAAAAGTGTGTTTAATGTAGAGATCACAAACACTGACACCCCCCTCCCCCACACCTCCACCCCGAAGCTTGAATTGATAAAGCCCATTTTTCAATATGTTAAAGTGTAAAATTAAAATATCTGAAAACAAAATAGAAAGTACACATATTCACTGTATGTAAAATGATGTTTGAATGTTTCATTGATTGAAATCCATCCACTAGTTTAAAAGAGGTCGCGGATAGCAAATGTGAACAGCAACTACCCCCCTCCCCTCACCCCCACCCCCCACACACGCAAGCTTGGACTGACAAAGCCCATTTTGAAATATGGGAAACCCTAAAAATAAAAATACCTGAAAACAAAACAGGAGGTGCACATCTTCAATATATGTAAAAGAATGTCTGAAAGTTTCAATGAAATCCGCTAACTGGTTTAAGAGGAGTTGTGGATAGCCGATCTGTATAGAATGACTATTGAATTTGACAAAGTTCATTTTTCAGTATGGGAAACTGTAGAAATGAAAATATCTGAAAAGAAAATTGGAGGTGCATCTTCAGTGTATGTAAAAGAATGTATGAGAGTTTCAATGGAATCCGTTTGCTGGCTAAATAGGAGTTGTGGAAAGCAGATGTGTACATGACTAAAGCGTAACGGATGGACGGACGGACGGACGGACGAACATCAAAATATGAAAATAAATGTAAAAGAAGGTCTGAGAGTTCCAATGGAGTTTGTTCAATAGTTTAAGGGGAGTTCGGATAGCAGATCTATACCTCTCCCTACTTAAACCTGAATTGACAAAGAACATTTTTGAATATGGGGAACTGTAAATATGAAAATACTGAAAAGAAAATAGGAGGTGCACATCTGCGATGTATGTAAAAGAATGTCTGAAAGTTTCAATGAAATCTGTTCAATGGTTTAAGAGGAGCTGCGGATAGCAGATCTATACAGAATGTCAATTGAATTTGACAAAGTTCATTTTTCAATATCGGAAACTGTAGAAATGAAAATATCTGAAAAGAAAATAGGAGGCGCACATCTTTAATGTATGTAAAATAATGTCTGAGAGTTTCAATGAAATCCGTTCACCGGTTTAGGAGGAGTTGCGGATAGCAGATGTGTACCCCCCGTAAAGCGTAACAGACAGACGGACGGACGGACGGACGGACGGACGGACGGACATTCCAACTATTTGGGTTTAAGGGCTTCGAAAAAAACATTTTATGTGTCCATCACCTTATTTTAGCCAGAACCCCGCCCCCTCCACCCTAGAACTTATATTTAACCCTAACCCCACCCTATCCACTCAAAAAACACACCCTAGCCCTAACCTACCCTACCCTGTCCCTAAACCCTAAAACCCCACCCCTGACCCTAACCCCCACCCCCAACGTTAAGATCTACTTTGGGGCTACCCCTAACCCTAACCCAACCCCACCCCTGACCCTAACCCCACCCTAGCCGGACCAAAAGGTTTAGGGGCTATGTTTTGGTTTAGGGGCTATAAAAACTAAAACCCCACCCCACCCCTGACCCCAACCCCACCCCACTGGGTCCAAACCCCCTCCAACCTTTAGCCCTGCCCTGGAGCTACCCCTAACCCTAACCCCACCCTTCTCCTAACCCTAATATTACCCTAATTTCGACTAACCTCCTAAAACTAATAGCTCCTAAACAGGTTTAGTTGGCCCGGACCGACCTTCAACCGCAGATGTACTTGTGAGGTGGTGTGGGGAAAATTGCGCAACTCACAAGTGGGTTTTTCGCACCTCACAAGTTGAAAAGAACCTCACAAGTGGTTGGTGTACTAACGGTTGTATCCCCCAACCTCACAAGTAACGACTGTACACGGACGGTCACCTCTCAAAGCCATCTGTGGTGGCTCGTACAGACGTACGGACGGACATAGTGAACACTATATACCACCCACTTTTCAATTGGGTGGTATAAAAATGTATTTTAATTGTGTCATTTGGGGCTTAATTTTTAAAATTCTCTCGTGGGAGGGGGGGGGGGGACCAAACTACAGATTTATTTTGGAATCTTTTCCACCTCAACACACGAAAAAAATACTAGCCCCCCCCCCCCCCCTCCCTCATCCCAATCTTCAGAAAAAAAAGATCCCAGTGGCAACCTATAACATATATCCCTGGATATGAGTCGGATGTTACTGTGTAGAATTCAACCTTTCGCAGGAGGTCATTCCTAATCAAACTAGTGTAATAATGGATTATGCCCTGTAAGTTTGAAGCAAAATAGAAGCAAGGAAAGTTTTAAACTGACTGCACATGGACAGTTTGTTTTGTTTTTTTTTTGTTTTTTTTTGAGGGGGTGGGGGGGGGGTGAGGGAGGGGGCTGTTTTTGTGTCTAGGCTATGGTTGAGAAATCGTTTTCTTGAATAGTGTGGCTAATACTAACTTTGGACATTACTGCGCAGAAAATTTCAGGTATTTTACAAAAATGATGCCAGAGAAGCAAGTATTATTAATAAGACAAATGCTGAAGACAATTGCAACTTTTTGGGGTTATCTTAAAAATAATTCTAACCCATACTGTAATCTGATGTTCTGAAAAAATTATTGGATCCAACAGGAACCCAAAGTAATTGGCAATCAACAGGATATCAGACATAATGAAAAAAGATTTAGGCTATCACTTTGAGTTTCCAGTCACGCTCTTCTGGAATATGGGGATGAAGGCCAACTGTTATCAGTTGCCGTATCGCCTCAGTTCGATATTTGGTTGGAATCACTTTGTGATTATGCGAAATATAAAGCAAGACAACTATTTCTGGAACCCAACACATTTTGAAGTATCGTATGTGTCTTTACAATTTAATCGCCACCCCCCCCCCCCCACCCCCTTTCCGAAAAAAGATAAAATGTGAAATAAATAGATAAATAGATCTACAGTGAAAACTGAAGTCGAAAAAGGTTCAAATAATTGTAGCCTGTTGTCTCTATACAATACTCTTGAGTTACTGTCATCTTCAGTAAGTTCACTTCATTAGGCTATCTTCTATGTTCCTGTGAGGGTGCGTTGTAATTTTGTACTAATTAATGCATTTCAAGAAAATCAATTCTTTTATTGGTGCTTTAGGAAACATCAGCAACTAAGGGTATATTGTGGCGATGAAAGTATGAAATGTTAAAAATGATCATTATTTTCAACGCAGAAGTTAAAAAAGTGATGACGACATATGAAAAACGTGGAGTAAAACTGACAAGCGAACAATGGAATTAAATCAAAACCCGTGAAACAGATATAAATGATAGATGAGAATTTAAAATAATAAAACCAGACTATTTAAAATTTATTAAAAAAGTTGATTTCCTTCAGGAACGACAAAACTTTATGAAAGTTTGTCTTGTAAAACAGGTCTCTAAGCGACGCAACATTAAAATACTGTCGTCTAACAAGATTAAAATCTGTACAGTGCTAAAATGTGCTCCACGGTCAACATCTGCTGGCAGGAAACACACTCTGGTCGCATATTACCCTCTAACAAAAAGGAATGTGTAAGTCGTGTTTGACAAACACTACATCGTGTTAGAATAACATGATCCTTTCTACATGGATTACTGGATGGGTAGTGATCAGAAATAGTGGGTCGGAAGCGATGGAGCTTGTTATTTGTGTCTCCATCCATTTTGCCTGCCACATGGATTTGATGTAACTACTGATATGTCGTTTGAAGTCACTGAACGGAATCTTAAAATCAGTGAGAGGTTTGGATAAAGCCTGTTTTGCTGTACTGTCTGCCCTGGTGTTACCAGCAATACCTACATGTCCGGGTAACCAGCAAAACACGATATCATATTGGTCAGACACGAGAGTTGATAACTTCTCACGAAGTTCCAAAATGAGAGGGTTCTTCAACTTGGGGTTGAGCAAAGCAAGCAAAGAGGAAAGAGAGTCAGAAAAAATAATCGACTTCTTTTCCTGTACATTCTCGATATGTTCGAGTGCGAGTTGTAAAGCTTTAACTTCAGCTGTGAAAATAGAACTTTGATTCGGTATTCTGATTGAAGTGACATGATCATCAGTGACAACAGCTACTTTGTCACCATCTTTTGATCCGTCGGTATAGATCATTGTATATGTACTATACTTTGACTTAAGTTCATTTGTTTCAGACTTTTCGTAGATGCTAGGTCCAAAATAACTGTTGGCTTTGTAAGATGCCACGGAGGAGTTTGTGGTTCACGGTTCTCTTTTATTGTAACTTGTTCAATTTTGGCAGACTCCATATGAGGTTTAATTCTAATTCCCAATGGAGGGATATGTTTCTGATGACGGTTAAAAAAATAAGTATTTTGAGGTTCTAAGATACAATTGCATGCAGGGTTTGACGGATTAGAAAGAAGTTTTGAAACATATTGGAGTGAAAGTTTATCTCACTTATCTTCAACAAGCATTGAATCTACCGATGATGTTCTAAAAGCACCAAGGCTGATTATTATGACACTATCATGAATGACATCAAGAGGTTTGAGATATGACTTTCTTGCAGAACCGTAAACTACACAGCCGTAATCTAATTTTGATCTGACAAGTGATCTATACAGATGGAGTAATGTTTTTTTGGTCAGCACCCCAATCAGTGCAACCAACTACCTTCAAAGGGTTCAGTGCCCTTTTACATTTTACCTTTAGCTGTTTTATATGAGAAGTAAAATTCAGTTTGCTGTCAAACAACAAACCCAAGAATTTCACTTCCTTAACGACATTCATACGACTCCCGTCTATGTTCAGTTCCGGATCAAGATGGTGCTTCCGGAGCTTACAGAAATGAACACAATTAGTTTTCGTAGCCCATTTCTGGATTCTGTTCAAACACAGCTGAAGTTTGCGCTCTATGGCATTCATGTTCTTGCTGCTATAGCAGAATAAAAGTCATCTACATACAATGACGAGTCAACCATATTTTCAATTGCATCAATAATACTTTTGATTTTCACTGAAAAAGGGTAACAGATAAAAAACTTCCTTGAGGAACCCCCCAATTCCTGCCCGGGAGGATCAGATAACGTTGACCCACCACGAACCTGAAATTGGCGGTCCCTCAAACAGTTTTCAATAAAAAGAGGCATACGCCCACTCAACCCCATGTTAAACGATCTTTTAAAATCCCATAGGTCCACGTTGTGTCATATGCCTTTTCGAGGTCGAAGAAGATGGCGACCACATGTTCTATTCTGGCAAAGGCATTCTTATAAACGTTACTTATCTAACCAAATGATCCACAGTACTTCTCTGGTTTCTGAAACCACACTGAACATCCGCAAGCAGATTGTTCGATTCCAGAAACCAGACAAATCGATCATTGATCATCCTCTCCATGGTTTTGCACAGACAACCAGTGAAGCCAATAGGCCTATAATTACTAGGGTTGCTGTGATCTTTATCAGGCTTAGGAATAGGGATGGTGGAAACTGGTCAGTCACCCAAATGTCATTACAAATTGATAATAAGAGTTCTAGTTGAGATTGAGGCAGATGCTTTAAAATTTGGTAGTGAATTTCATCGGGACCAGTGGCAGTATCCTTTGCACTATGCAACGAATTACCCAACTCTTCCATAGAGAAAGGTTCGTTGTAATCCTCAAGATTGTTGGAGATAAATTTGATCTTTTGTTTTTCTTGCTGTTTTTTAATTTTGATAAATTCGGATTACAATTATCAGACGACGAATGTTTTGAAAATGTGGAGGCCAATGTGTTAGAAATTTCTGCTTTAGATGTAATTAAGATGTTGTTTTCCTTCAGGTGTTGTACAGTTGATTTTGTTTCCTTCCCGTTAATCTTTTTAATCATGTTCCAAATTTTAGTGATGGGGGTGCTTTGGCTAATCTTAGAAATGTTTTTTTCTTTTTTTGTTTTATAAGTCGTCTTGTTTTTGCCCGATTTATACGGAGTTTGTCTAAATTATATGTGGTTGGTGACTTATTAAATTCCCGTTCAGCTTTCGTACGATCTTTTATAGCCTTTTTACATTCATTATCAAACCATGGTTTGGTGAAACGATTTGGATTTGCCGAGGCTTTAGGGATGACTGTGTTTCAATGTCAAGCAGCTCGTTTGTCAACTGTTCTATTTGGTCAGCAGTATCTTGAAATTTCTCGTTCGGAACAAAGCGATGGAAAAGTGTTCCAGTCAGCTTTTCTAAAGTTCCACTGGGGCACCCTCTCATCGTCCGCCGGAACTACACTCTCCAACACAACTGGAAAGTGATAACTCCCGCACAAGTCATCTTCTACCTCCCAAGAAAAATTGAGGACCATAGTTTGGTGAAACGTTTTGGATTTGACGAGGTTTTAGGGATGACTGAGTTTGCAATGTCAAGCAGCTCGTTTGTAAAATGTTCTATTTGGTCAGCAGTATCTTGAGATTTTTCCCGTGTGAGGCGTTCAGAACAAAGCGATGAGTGTCCCAGTCAGCTGTTTTTAAAAGTTCCACTGGGGCACTCTCTCATCGTCCGCCGGAACTACACTCTCCAACACAATTGGAAAGTGATCACTCCCGCACAAGTCATCTTTTACCTTCCAAGAAAAATCGAGGAAGACAGAAGGGCATGCAATTGAAAGATCAATCGATGTATACGAACCAGATGCAGGGTGCAGATAAGTGTCTGAACAATCATTAAACAAACTGAAGTCATGTTTTGTAATGAACTCTTCTACAGTTTTACCTTTTGTATCCTCTTGACTGCAGGAATTGCCTCAAAGGGGGCTATGCGCATTAAAATCACCCAACAAAAATGCATGGGGTTGGGAGCTGTTGGACCAGCAGCTCAAGATCATCCAGTTGTAGGGGTTTTACCTTGTGAAATGTATATATCACATAATGTAATTGTCTTGTCTAAAGTTAGGCGTACCGCTACAGCCTGTAAATTTGATTGCAAAGATACAGAACTGTGAATAATGTCGTTTCTAACTAAGACGGACGTTCCACGAATATGAAGATCAGTTTCATCTGCCCAGACATTATACGAAGTATAATGCTTATAGGCTGAATGATCGTCAGGCTCGGGTTTCTTTAAAAGAGTTTCCTGCAGGCAAAAAAGCAGCAGGTTTATACCTTTGGCTCAAAAGGCCTAGTTCATTAAAATGCGCTCTACAACCTCGACAATTCCACTGTATAATATTTTGTTTGGATGTATTATCCATGTTTGAGTGCTGATTTAGAAGGTGGACGTATGGGCGAAATTGCCCCAGTGTTTCTTCCAGGTGATGTTTTACGTGGTGATTTTCCCTGAGACGAACTCAGGGGTGGTTTGTTTGAGAACGTGTCATCGATGCACTCATCGACTGATATTGCCTCAATGCCTTCAAACATGTTGCTCGTGGCAACATTTTGAAGACGTTTAGATATTCTATTGGATTCTAGTTTCTGCTTTTCCTTTTCTTTATTCTTGTCTTGTTGTGACTGCTTCCTTCTCTGACTCAGATTTTGTTGAGAGCTATGTTGTATGTCTTGGTTTGATTTATTTGACTTATTCTTTTCAGGTTTAGGTTTTGGTTCTTTAATTTGTTCTGTTTGAGGTGGATTTTTAGGGTGTTGTTCCATTTTGTCTGTTGTTATTTTTTCTGTTGTTTGGGCAGCTGTATTCTTTTGGGTGGATGGTGATTCTAATTGGTCCATTGTAAATGACTGCACTGATGATGACTGCACTGAAGATGGTATTGTACTTTTGAGCCATGTGTATTGTGTTTGGCATGCTATTGATTGAGTTGGTGATTTTTGAGATAATTTTGTGGCATTTGATGGTGATGATGCGCACATACCTGGCACTGATGGCACGATTTCTCTGGCTTCTTTAAAATGTATCTGTTGTTCACATTTCACTTTTTGAATAGTTTTCTCCTTTTTCCAGACAGGGCAATCTTTGGACGATGACATGTGATTGCCCTGGCAGGTAACACACTTGATGGGATTGCTGCATGGCTCCTGGTGTTGTTGGCCACATCGATAACATATTTGTTGACCTCTACAATTGTTCTGTCCATGACCATATTTCTGACATTTGAAGCATCGAAGTGGATTTGGAATATACAAAACCACTTTGATGTTCATATATCCAACCTTGATAGCTTTTAGCGGTCGAGTAGAATTGAATGTTAAAATGTAAGTAATTGTTTAAATTAGTGTGTTATTCTTTTTTAAACTGTATATTTTTAACATCGGTCACTCCTTGGGCTTTTAATCCCATTTTTATTTTCCTTTTCATCAGTGCCATTTAACTCTCTGGTTCTTATTACAGCCCTGCTGCTGTTTAATATTTTATGCGGAAAAGTGTTTACCTCAATGTCTGCAAGTTTTTCTGTTTTCAATAAATTTTCCGCTTGAGCTTCCCTTTGACATCAGTGGAGCGCCAGATCTTCTTTCTTGACGTCTTTAACCGCACCAGCAATCCCTTTGATCCATGTTTCTATTAAAATGGGTTCAAATCTGAGAGTCTTTTATTTTCATCAGCTGCATACATAATAATCAATTTTGGCCAATTCTTTTTTGAGCATTCTATATCCGACTCAGAGTCAGTAGAGAGTAATTCTCTAGGACGTTTTTGTTTTTTATTTGTGTTATCCATGTTTAAGTAAGTATGTCGTTCATTGCTCCGGCTTCCACCCACCACGGAATCGAACAAGGAGTAGTGTTACTGCTACGCAGTGAACCCACCGGGTTGCCGATATTCCCACTTACCTGGTATGGAGCAATATACTCAGCAAGTGTTGATCCAGAAGTATGCCACTGGCTGATTGACCCGTGCGTGGAAGTGACATGTCTTCAGATGGAGATCATCCAACCAATCACTTTATAAAAAAGAAATCACTGCAATTAAGGTTGCCACGTGAAACTGAGACAAACAGTGCTGCAAAACTAAGTATTTGGTTAAAATATGTGTTTAGAAACAGTTCGCAATGGCAATTATGATAAATGATTTAAAAAAATGACTGATTGAATGACCACCAGATGCCCCCCCCCCTCCCCGACGTGACACCCAGAACTTTTTGGGGTGGGGGCTCCCGATTGGCCAGAACGGACCATCCTTCCACTCCCGAAGTTGGGGCCAAAACAGTGTATTGAACAGGTACCTCCATGATGGAGATCAGGGCCAAAGCAATGTTTACGACCTGATCTGCATCCTGGAGATTTGTCCTAACCGGAACCCAGTCTGTTCTCAACTGTCAGGATTCCTTCCTCCGAGGCCTTCATAGCGAACCTCACGGGAGAACAAGGTGCCTGCAAAATGATATTAGCAGGGTTACCCATTTTGGTCCGGGGCTGCGTATTTGTATATTCCGCGGCTAACCAGAGCAAACCTGCTAATTATAAACCTGCAAACCTGCCCAATTGACCAGACCGTCCTCTATCCGCCACCTGAGGACCCGTGTAGTAGGGATGGTTACCTCCCCCCCCCCCCCGGGTCAAGAAAATCAAATCATAATTGAGCTTGAGCATTTGTTTAGCACCTATTCAATTCCCAGAATAATACCTAATAATAATAACTATATAATTATACCATAAATGTGTTGGCATTTCAGTTACTAGAATCAATTTTATGCCTTTCTTCCTTCTAGAATGCCCAAGGTACCAGTCTATAAGAATAAGATTCACCGGGCGTATAATAGGGGAGAGGGATGGGAGAATGAAGGATATGTGGTTAATGGATGGGGTTAATATGCTAATCGGAGAGATTGAGAAGATTGGGGCAAGGGATGTCATCAAGCAGTTTGTCTCCGAGTGTTGGGAGGAATATGGAGGCAGTTGGGAGTACAGGGTTAACCAAGGCCTTCTTATCCGAGAACCTCGAGAAATCAGCGGCCGGCCAAAGTGCTATTATTATTATTATGCCCCCTTTCATGGCTTCATTTTCAAAAGTTTTCTGGGTAGTGAATTTCCAACTGGGGGAGGGACTGTGGGTGTTCCCCTCCCTATCCCTCCCTCCTGTCGGAAATTCAATACCGTACTCCCCCCCCCCCCCCCCCCACACACCCCCCAATCGAAAACCTCTAGCCACGTCCCTGACCTCAATCTTGAACCCAGTATAAATAAATCACTAGTGAAACCAAAACCTGTTTCTTTTATTTGCAAAGTTTTAAATGAAAGTTTTGAAAGTTATTTCCGCTGTATTATTTTATTGATATCAAATTTGTAGAAAAAACACGAATTTCAAGTAGATCTAGAAGTACGTGTAGTCGCATCATGGATCCACAAGTTAATAGACCTCCAGAGTCAAAGTGTTTGCTTATCATTTGGGATGCAATTTCTTGAACAAGAATATATTATTTTGTTCAAAGTTGTGACATTCATTCAACATCATGTCAAGCTTATTTGAGTTATTTATAATTATATTGATCTATGAGAATTTCACAGACATTCTCATGGAATTCACTTGTTTCTTTTTGTCATGTTCCCAAGGCAGTGGATAGCTCAGTGATTAGAGCACGGAACTGTAAACCGAGAGGTCCACGGTACAATCCTCACTCGCAATAAATGCGTTGTGTCCCCGGGCAGCTCACTTAATCATGCCTGCCCATATGGGGACAGGGTGGTGTTGCTGGTGCAGAGCTAGTAAATTAGAAAGTCTGAGAATTGCTCGCGGTTACTGCATGGTCGTCTATGGGTACTCTCTCTTCGTTCACCCGTAACAATGTCCGATACGATATGAAACTGGAAGTTGAAAGGGTCTTTAAAATAAAAAAAAAACAACAACAACAACAAAAAACCCCAAAACAACAAAACGAAAGCAAATAAACAAAATCCAAGCCAGCGGAGTTTGGTGGTTACTTTCTGGGCTTGCTTCATAACTCAATCCCGAAGACAGATGTCACCTCTGAGTAGTATTGCCTGGGGTATAGCGTCACTTATCTAATAAACGGCTATGTTCTAGGGCAATGGCCTATTGTTCTCCACGCATTTCCTCCTCCGTAAAACACCCCCTCCCCAGCCTTCTTCCTTCTCCAGTAACACTTCTTCCGGTATCCAGATAGGCAGTCCAAACTATTGCTTTGATTTGTTAAGATATTGATTTTTCCCGAATGGTAGTCTAGCCGCCTCGATAGTGGGGAGCTTCTCATGTATTTCTTAGCCGGTAGTGTCGCTGAACACCATCTCTTCAGAGCGAGGTAAAACTCCTCATCAGCCATCCTCTTCGTGGTATCCAAGTAGCTGTCTATTGAAGAGTAATCCACATGTGTTGGCTCCATGACCTCTGTAGCGAAAATGTGTCGGGATGTTAGGGCCAAGTATCGAGTGCCGCGTTTCTATTTTTGTTTCTTCAAAACGCGGCAGAACCATATTACGAAAGAACCGCGGCAGTACTGTCGCGTGTGGTGTTTTCGCATTTTCAGGCGATATTTTGAATGAGAATGCACTGACAACAACGCAACAGAGCTACATTACGCCAGAACCGCGACAGTACTGTCGTATTATAGCTTTGTCGCGTCTTAGCCTAAAGTTGTTTTCAAGTCAAAAACAAAAATGCGGCAAAGTGCACGACAACACGACGCAACCGTCGAGTGAAATGTCGTGAGAAATATCGTTATATAGCTTTGTCGACTTGTCTTTTTAGAAGCAATTTTACAGGAAAACGCGACAGAGTTGTATTACGACAGTCGTATTAACCCAGGAAACACATCGCGGGCGGGACGTCCGACGACCAACGACACCCGACAAGTCGCGTTGTAAAAAATCGAGCACAAGAGTGAACACACCGCCAGCGTTACCACTTTTTGGAGTTCACATTTCAATGGTCGCAACATTCTCACATGGTTACGTTCATTCAAAATGGAGAGACGGAGACTCCTGCTACTCCCTCTTTTGAATAACAGGCCCAAACATGTTCAAGGATCGATATGGGTTCATGATACCTTAAGGAGGCGGAAAAAAACGATGAGATTACCACAGACTGGTGCAAGAATTGAGGCCGGATGCAGTTCGTTTTCAGCAATATTTTAGACTTTCTACATCTCAGTTTGAACAGCTTTGTCAGAGTATTGGAGGTAGCATTTTCAGAATGGACACAAATTTCAGTAATGTAATATGCGTGCAGCAGAGAATAGTCATAACTCTCAGGTTCCTGGCAAGTGGTGATTCATACAGATCTCAAGTTTACAGCGATAGTATTGGACGCTCAACTACTCGGGAAATTATTATGGAAGTGTGTTCTGTTATATAGGAGGAAGTTTCAGATGTTTATCTGCCCAGACCAACATCAGTAAACTGGAAAAAGTTTGCTGATCAGTTTGAGAGCATTTTTAATTTTCCGAACTGCTTAGGAGCATTGGATGGAAAGCACATTCAAATACGAGCTCCGCCAGATTCTGGTTCTCTTTATCACAATTACAAGAACACATTTTCTGATGTCCTTCTCGCTCTAGTGGATGTAAATTATCAGTTTGTTGTTGTTGTGGATAGTGGGGTATCTGGATCTAGCAGTGATGGAGGTCATTTTCAGTGGGTCTGTGCTAGGACTTTCCCTTGCTGACAATTCTTTGCAGATACCTGAGCCACGCCCTTTGCCAAATGCACAGAACCTTGGACCAAATCCCTACGTCATAGTAGGCGATGAAGCTTTCCCCTTGAATATTTACTTAATGGGGCCCTTCCCTGGTTGTCAATTATCACCCCCAGGCGGGTCTTCAACTATAGACTTTTAAGTCCGCTCAGAGTGGCTGAGAACGCATTTGGTATATTAGCATCACGGTGGAGAATTTTTTATGAGGAGGATATTCCTTGACGTTAATTCTGCTGTTGCAATAATTAAAGCTTGTGTTGTTCTGCACAACATGCTACGAGCTTCCTCACTTCATGGAGATGAACCTGGGGATGAAGGATTAGAAGAGGTTATGCGCCCTTTGCAAATTCTGCGAGGAAGTAGAGGGGCTGCTTCGGCCATGCTAGTGAGGGATAACTTCATCCGTTTTTTTCAATTCACCTGAAGGAGAGATCGAGTGGCAATACGGCGCTGATGACAATTCAGATGATGAGAAAAAGTAAGACTATTTTGTGAGAGCAATTTGAATATCCGTGAAATAGGAAAAGACAATTATATGAATTTGAATTCTAAATATTGTTATAGCATTGTCCATGATTTGTAGAATAAAATGAGTTACCACTATTGAATTGTGAAGTAGATGTGCAAAATTTCTTGGCTATCCGGATCAACTGCTTTCTTGTTTTTCTATTGCCCAGTAACGACTTTCTAGGTATTGCATGGTTTGGAGTGGCCACAGCATCTGTCTGATTGTCACAGGTGTTGTCAGAGATATTTTCGCCCTCAAGTTCTCTGGTCGAAATCGCCACTGAACCAGGTTCGGAATCGAATGAATGTTCCAAATTAGTTACTGTACTGAAAATATAAACTAAATGAAGACGAATATAGTTACCATTCACTGAAGTTTGTGTCACCAACAAAACAGTTGTGATGTCGATTTTCTGGTCATAGTTTAATTGGGTTCTCAAAAGTTCATGCTGTAATTTAGGTCGAGATCTTTCATTTGGCCACAGTTTCGGTCCAAACCAAATAAACTGAACTCATTTTGTTAATCGTGTTTTTAAGTGGGATTCGATTTAAGATGCTCTATACATTGTGCGGAACTGTACAAGACAGGAAATAAGCATATAAACCATTTCCTCACTCAACTCCTTCGCAGACATTGGGGAGGTGGTCATAAATGTGTTTGCTAAGATGCTTACTATGTGAAATAATTCGCTCTTCGAGACCGACGGGCCTCTGTTTATTCGGATCCACTCTGGAAAATACGTATCTTCCCTTACCTGTCTTCTGATGATGTATCAGAGAGGAATCTGATGGCTTGTGCATATTTGAAAGGTTTCACCTGTGTCAACCCATCTCCACTTTTGCCTTTGTTCACACGCTTCCAGCGGACATAAGCATCGCGAACATTCTTCCGTCTCTTTTTAACATCTTCAACTGCTAAATACATACACATATAAAGTAACTAGAAGATGGACTCGAATTTGTCTTCGAACTGGATACAAAATGTTCCCTTTACATGGAACGATTAAACCGAGTGGCATCGTACAAAGTTTCAAGAGATTTTCAAGCTTGTCCGAAATACAATCAATAGTCATTCGCATGACTAGAAGACTAGTAGTCAAGATCACATCGCAAGTCAGATCCTAGTCAAGATCACATCGCAAGTCAGATCCCCATCAAGATCACATCGCAAGTCAGATCTTTGTCAAGATCACATCGCATGTCAGATCCCAGTCAAGATCACATCACAAGTCAGATCCTAGGCAAGATCACATCGCAAGTCAGATCCCAGTCAAGATCACATCGCAAGTCAGATCCCAGTCAAGATCACATCGCAAGTCAGAGCCTAGTCAAGATCACATCGCAAGTCAGATCCTAGTCAAGATCACATCGCAAGTCAGATCCCAGTCAAGATTACATCGCAAGTCATGCCCTAGTCAAGATCACATCGCAAGTCAGATCCTAGTCAAGATCACATCGCAAGTCAGATCCTAGTCAAGATCACATCGCAAGTCAGATCCTAGTCAAGATCACATCGCAAGCCAGATCCTAGTCAAGATCACATCGCAAGTCAGATCCAAGTCAAGATCACATCGCAAGCCAGATCCTAGTCAAGATCACATCGCAAGTCAGATCCTAGTCAAGATCACATCGCAAGTCAGATCCCAGTCAAGATCACATCGCAAGTCAGATCCTAGTCAAGATCACATCGCAAGCCAGATCCTAGTCAAGATCACATCGCAAGTCAGATCCTAGTCAAGATCACATCGCAAGCCAGATCCTAGTCAAGATCACATCGCAAGTCAGATCCTAGTCAAGATCACATCGCAAGTCAGATCCCAGTCAAGATCACATCGCAAGCCAGATCCTAGTCAAGATCACATCGCAAGTCAGATCCAAGTCAAGATCACATCGCAAGCCAGATCCTAGTCAAGATCACATCGCAAGTCAGATCCTAGTCAAGATCACATCGCAAGTCAGATCCCAGTCAAGATCACATCGCAAGTCAGATCCTAGTCAAGATCACATCGCAAGCCAGATCCTAGTCAAGATCACATCGCAAGTCAGATCCTAGTCAAGATCACATCGCAAGCCAGATCCTAGTCAAGATCACATCGCAAGTCAGATCCAAGTCAAGATCACATCGCAAGCCAGATCCTAGTCAAGATCACATCGCAAGTCAGATCCTAGTCAAGATCACATCGCAAGTCAGATCCCAGTCAAGATCACATCGCAAGTCAGATCCTAGTCAAGATCACATCGCAAGCCAGATCCTAGTCAAGATCACATCGCAAGTCAGATCCTAGTCAAGATCACATCGCAAGCCAGATCCTAGTCAAGATCACATCGCAAGTCAGATCCTAGTCAAGATCACATCGCAAGTCAGATCCCAGTCAAGATCACATCGCAAGCCAGATCCTAGTCAAGATCACATCACAAGCTAGATCCAGGTCAAGATCACATCGCAAGTCAGATCATAGTCATGCTCACATCGCAAGTCAGATCCCAGTCAAAATCACATCGCAAGCCAGATCCTATTCAAGATCATATTGCAAGCCAGATCCTAGTCAAGATCATGTCGCAAGCCAGATCACATTCAAGATCACATCGCAAGCCAGATCCTAGTCAAGATCACATCGCAAGTCAGATCCTAGTCAAGATTACATCGCAAGTCAGATTCTAGTCAAGATCACATCGCAAGTCAGATCGTAGTCAAGATCACATCGCAAATCAGATCCTAATCAAGATCACATCGCAAGTCAGATCCTAGTCAAGATCACATCACAAGCCAGATCCTAGTCAAGATCAATCGCAAATCATAGCCTAGTCAAGATTACATCGCAAGTCAGATCCTAGTCAAGATCACATCGCAAATCATAGCCTAGTCAAGATTACATCGCAAGTCAGATCCTAGTCAAGATCACATCGCAAGTCAGATCCCAGTCAAGACCACATCGCAAGGTTTATTAGGGCGGAAATCTCAGAGCACAAACAAACCAAATATATTTCTTTGATTTCTAGTGTAAACAGGACGATATATTCCAATGTCAATACGAGTTTGAGCCATCTCCAAAAGGCCTCCATGTACGGATACACCCTGTCCTACCTGTATAAAATGTGGAAATTGTCACTAGTCAGTATGTGGAAGCACACAACATAGACAGCATTTTAACGTGACGCAAACCGTCTACAACCAATGTTTCGACGAGCCATTGGAACAAACATGCCCCTACAACTACCACAGGCAAAAATGGTGTACCATGAACATATAAATATTTATATTTACGAGCATAAGAAAATGTGTTCTAATATGAAATATTATTGCCGGCGATTTTCAAAAATATATGAGCTATCATTAAATATTATATCTCACGTGACTTCCTTGCATTCTGATTGGCTGACAGATGATACCCTATTTTGTGTAGTTTGCATCCACAGAACTGACCAGGCACTACACCCAGGCACTACACGTTTTCTATTTTTAGCACACTACTATATCAGTTTCCTTTTCATACTGGGCTAAATTTAAAAATCGATTCACAGAGGCACAACATCCACAAAACGACCCGGGAAGAAATCTTTGTAGAAAAATGTATCGATTTTCCTTTGTTGAAGTCACATTTTTCGAGGCGTTCATTTTATTCCTTGAGAAGATAATCCATATCTCGTTTCGAAGAGAATGATCCATACCTGGGTCCAACTTTCATGCGAACGCGTCCGGATATGAAAAATCGTTTGTTTCGCTGCTTATATCATTTCGCTATTTAATTGTATGTTTTGGGCAGTAAACGAATAAATAATGGAATTCAATTGAATCTTCGGAATTTGTATCCCATGCTGACCCATTCGGTAATGGATATGTGTGACAAATGTATGGAAATTATCAAACTGCGTTGTCAAATTTCGAAAATTTTAGTTTTCATTCGCGAGTTGCGCGATTCTAGAATACACAGTTCCGTTTGGGGGAAATGTTTTGTTTACCCTTGCCGACCGATTCAAAATCTGTCTTCTGCTCATATCAATAATCCAAGTTAGCCGTGTTTTGGAAGTAGAAAATGTTTTTTTAAAAACTACATGCTATTTTTTCTATATAACGCTGGTTGGTAGGGCTGCTACCTTGGTAACAGATTAATAAATCGGACAGATGTTTTTCTTGATGGGTGTTCGATATAATATAAGGATTAGTGCATGTCTTGTCGTTGACTACGCCCATATAGTGCCCAGAGAGGTGGTGTAGTTCCCTCTGCTTCGCGGTGGGAACTACACCACCTCACTGGGCACTATATGGGCGTAGTCAACTCCAAGCCATGCACTATTCCTTAAATATTGTTTCCAGAGATTTTCCACCCAACTATGTCGACGTTTTATTATGACGGCACATAGCTCTGTGTCCTTGAAGTGGCACATTGACTGCACAGTGGTATATTGATGAGATCCTGGATGTCCATGTCAGGGTGTTTGCAGGTGCAGTGGGTGATAGATTCATTCTGATGGACGATATTGCCCGTCCCCATGTTGCCCATGCTGCTGCCGGGAAGCACCAATAGAGGGAGGAGATTGAGCGTATGGACTGGCCAACAAGATACCCTGACCTCAATCCAATCGAACATGTCTGGAATGAGTTGCAGCTTGCAACTTCAACCCGTCCAGTCCAACCAAGAAGTCTTCAGTAGCTTGGTGCCATGCTGGTCCAAGAATGGAACAACATCCCACAAAGGACCACCAGGAACCTGATTGGGAGCATGGGGAGGCGTTGTCAAGCTGTAATTAGCAGTAATGGGCCTCATACTCGATAACGAACCCATACCAGTTCGCTCCGTCAACTTTTTGGCAAATTTGAAAAATTTCCTCTTTTACCAATAATATCCATTTTCCATGGTTATCGTATTCAAAAGCTAAAAAATAATGTCAAACACAAATAAAATCTTAATTTCTGTACTTAAATCATTAAAGATATAAATAAATAAAAAATATATACACTTTTCATTACAATATTTCAACTAAAACGTAAAACAGGTAGATGGATATACTTGGTGCTTAGCAAACTTTGAGAAGTATATATACCTCATATTTAACCCTTTGAATAAGAGCGGCCGCTTTTCCGACCAGGAACATGATACGTCATAACGTCATTAAATTGGATAGCTGTTCAGAACATGTGTGGGGTAGACCAATCAATATGTTAAAATATTGATTGGTCTACCCCAAATAATGAATATGGACCCTTCTAGTTGCTGCCATTGAACTGGCACAGAAAATACCACTTGAGTTCAACGGGTTGAGGCTATATTTCTGAAATTTTGGAAATATGATCTTCAATAAAAAAACGCCTCTAAAAATTTCGTGCCGTCCAAGAAGATTCGAAAACCGGTATGACGAATATCGTAGGTGACATATGGGGGAGTGTGTGTGTGTGGGGGGGGGGGGGGGGGGGGGGGAGGGGGGGGGTGGTGGGGGCATATGGTCAAAAATTGAAATGCGTCAGAAATTCTTGAAATTTCAGTATGTTGTGAAGCTAAACAAATTTAGAAGATACACGTAGCTGTTGTTTTGTTTTTTACGTCACTTCAATTTACAGACTGTTTTGGACATAATAAAACCTCTTATTTGGTGACGGGCAACATTTCATAATTCTTAAAGATGCTGCTTTGAAACTCCATACATCTGTTTCTAATTTCTGACATATCCACGTTCGATTGGAAGGAGCTGGAGGGAGTGCGGTCGTTCAGTGGTTACGCGATTGGACTTCAAACCGAAAGGTCCACGAACTATCCCCACCAGTGGTAACTGTACCTTGTACTCTTGGGAAAGGCACTTAATCCCGACAGCTCACGTTGAGGTACGGTGGCGCTGTGTACTAAGGTATACTGCACGTCGATGCTGCACTTGTTTTCAACCAATGTTAATCCTGCTTAAATAAAGTTAGTACATTGGGGAGTCTGGCAATTGCTCGCCGTTGTTCGGTGATTCTCTCAGGGTGCTATGGCTTAATCTACCCGTAAAACTGTCCGACACGAGGTGATACTGACTGCCGAAAGTGTCGTTGAACCCCATTAAATATATTAATAAATGGGAGGAGCTTGATGTTATGAATTGTTTTAAAGTAGGGCTGTTACGATTTTTTAATTTAGGAATCGATTAATCGTCGCAAATAATCGACGATTAATCGTACCTAAATGCCCCCCCCCCCCCCTCCTCTCCCTCTCTTTCAAGTCGATAAAAGTGAAGTTCAAGTCAGTTGACCTACCTCAAGGAAACAACGAAGACGATCCTTTTTAGGTGCATTCAAAGCTTTGATGTTCTGAACTTTTGAACCGTCAGTGTAATAATCAAGACCGGTCGGCAGTTGCGAACTTCGCAACTGCCGACCGGTCTTGATTATTGCACTGACGGTTCAAAAGTTCAGAACATCAAAGCTTTGATGAATGTACCGGGAAGACTATTGCTTCCAACAGCGTCTTGGGGTTTAACATCGATGTTCTTAACTCTTTACCTTTAGAAACAATATTTTTTTCATCAAATTTTCTTTTCATTATTAAACGTCTAAAACGGGATACCATTTACCGATTATTCGACAACGAAAAATAATAATCGATTTAGCCGTGACCGATCAACAGTCGATTAATCGATTAATCGTGACAGCCTTATTTTAAAGA
This sequence comes from Pictodentalium vernedei, assembly GCA_031216915.1. NCBI lineage: Eukaryota > Metazoa > Mollusca > Scaphopoda > Dentaliida > Dentaliidae > Pictodentalium > Pictodentalium vernedei. The sequence goes on from CM062293.1 coordinate 521,567,248, forward strand.
CTTTAACTTCAACCTCTTTTTAAAGCCAATCTTTCTGTAATGTTTGAAAAATATAATCCCCAACAAAAGTCATATCTACAAATGTGTTACTATCCTAGTACACTATCCTAGTACACTATCCCAGTACACTATCCTCTAATACACTGACTCTAGTGTCATCAATTAAATGACGTCGTATTCTCGTACCATTTAATATTTTGTAGAGCTCAAATAAATAAGTTTTCTAGTTTTTCGATTTATCATCACTTTAGCTTTAAAAAAAAATAACAACGCCAAAGCCGCAACTCGCAGAACTCCCTCATTTCTCCATTTGCATCTGTGAAACTATGAAATGTTTTTCTTGGTTGAATGATCTAGTGAAAGACGTTTCAATATTTTCAAAATTCTACCTTCGTCCAAAACAACATATGTTTTAACGTTTTATCTTGCTCTTTTAACCTTTTACCCAACGCAGACGATATCAAAATTTATTATTTTAAATATCATTTTTTTTTTTTTTTCAAAAAATTCAACAGAACCATATCATGTGACCCCTCTTTGGAACAAGCTCAACGAGCTTGTTCCAACGCGGGGTCACATGACATGGTTTTGTTGAAATTTTTTAAAAAATAATATTTTTTCAACTGCTGAATTTGCATATTATGCGGGAGGATGCGGTCTATTCGTTGGGTAAAGGGTTAATATAAACTTCTGAATACCCCCCCCCCCCCGCAACCCTCCCCCGCAACCCCCTCACACTTTAAAATTTTAGATACATCATCTCTAACGAAAACCATATCTAAAAATTGGGTACCGACCTAGGGATTCTGGGTACCGTCCTAGGGATTCTGGGTTCAGACCTAGGGATTCTCAGCAGTTATGGCTGAATATAAGGCTGACGTGATTGACGTCAGCGTCATGTAAAATAAACGACGTCAGATTCTCATGACATTTTAGTATGTTATAGAGCAAGTAAAAATGAAACGTTTGTCTTTATGGTTTTCTGACAGCAAGAACAAATTTATCGTCACACTAAGCTTGTTTAATCCTTTACCTTACATGAATAAGCAGACGACACTCGTAAACAAAATTGTTAAATTACTTGTTTTCTTCATTTTTATGTCAAAAGCATAGGCTATGACCCCTCATTGCAACGAGCTCGACTGGCTCGTTCCAAAGAGGGTACATAATCTATGTTTATTTTAGACAAAAAAAAATGAAATAAAATGAAAATTAATTGACGACTTTGTGAACAGCGCTGGCCGGTTTTTTAGGTCGGCCGATATGACGTCAAACATTTTGTAATTATTTGTTTTAGTTTAACCCTTTACCCAACGAATCGGCCGCGTAATATGCAAATTCAGCAGTTGGAAAAATATGCTTTTCAAAGAATTTCAAGAAAAAACATATCATGTGACCCCTCGTTGCAACGAGCTCGTCGAGCTCGTTCCAACGAGGGGTCACATGATATGGTTTTGTTGAAATTTTTTAAAAATGATATTTAAAATAATGAATTTTGATATCGTCTGTGTTGGTAAAGGATTAATAAATAAAGGCGTCATTACTCAGTTAGTTTAACACCGGCTGAGATACGGGCCCTCGATAACTTCAGTCTCAGGTTGATATGAACTTATTTCGGGCTGATATCACTGTCGATATGAAACTGACCATGCAATAACCTCTAACTTTGCAGTGTGTGAAGTGTTTAGCCCGTCCCATATTCCAGTAAATTAAATGGTCATGCTAAACTGATTTTCTGAAGAGAATATGTTTCTCGATTACAACGTTCAAACTTTGATAAGCAAAATAAAAAAAAAAACTTAATAATAATAATAATAATAATAATAACTAAATGGGTGTGGTTATGACTTCCAGCAGACCATAACAAGTTTACACTCTGCTTCCATTCTTCGTTCAAGGAAAACATGTCCTGAATATTGCTTGGAAAACTTGAAACTACCAAATACTGAGAGACTATAACAGGGCTCCAGTGAGATATTGATTTATTTACTTATTTACTAGTGCTTAACGCTACATCAGCAGCTATATCAGGGCGATCCAAAGTATGTGTTCTCTTTATTTATTGGTGTTTAACGCCACATTGTCAGCTAAAGCTATATAATGGCGATGAGAAGTATGTGTTCTAAAATATTATTAGTTACCCCGTGTCTGATCACGTGGTACGGGTTTTACCTACCCGAAGCCAGCCGTATCCCATTCGGCCTCATGGGATAGTGCTGGCTTCGGTTAGGTAAAAACCCATACCACGTGATCAGACACGGAGTAACGAATTTATCTATTGACTTTCCGTTTTAGAAGTACAATCTTCTTCATGTGTGAACACACACAGCATGAGATCTTTTATCTTCCATTGTTGAGCCATACAGGTTTCTGTGGAATTTTTGTGCAAAAGAGTTTTTGTGAAAATATGCCGATATGACTAGTATAAAAAAATTATTCTGTATAGACAATTTGTAGATTTCGGAACGAGGCTTCCACTGGGTATGCGAAATTTGTCAGTGGCTGGGCGGACGTATCGTGGGTTTCAATGAATATGGTCTCATACCACGTATCTATCAACCAATCAAATCAAAAAATTCACTTTAGTCAATAGATAAAACATTATCTTCCATGAAATAAATAAAACGAAGTTGATTATTATGAAGAATAAAATTAAGGAGTGAACACAGTAACGAAAAGAAAAGTCATTGATTTATTGGTGCTTAAAGCCACATCAGCAGCAAAGGCTATATCGTGACGAGAAACATTAAAAGTAAACAATTCAAATATGATGTAAACTGATTGAAAGAAAATATGAAATAATTACAAGAGAAATGGCAAAAACTGTGGTATAAAGATGGTATAAAGAGTAAAAGTAATGAGTGGTGACACAAGGAATGTGTATACCTTAAAAAATCAACCTGTTCAGTTTATGAGTTGAAGTGTCTAGTTTGAAAGAGTAAAAACAATTTAAAACTTATTAGGGCTAAAAAATATGTTTCTCAGGCCCTCCCGCATGGTCCTTTTGGCTGCCGCAAGCTCTCTTTTTATAACCAATTTGAACTTAAAAAAATAAAATTAAATGGTTTATGTCAGATATTTTACACAAGTGAAAAAAATTGATGAATTTGTCCCTTGAGTGCAAGAAGGCTTTGCAATGCTTTAGCATTGCAAAGTCTTCTTGCACTCAAGGGATGAAATATACCACCACCCATGCTATTCTGTAGATTATGAGGCCTAAAACTTGAACCAGGAACATGAACTTTTGATGGCAAAAAAGTAATTACTGAAATAAAAAATAAAATAAAAAACCACCCCCCATGCTATTCTGTAGATTATGAGGCCTAAAACTTGAACCAAGAACATGAACTTTTGATGGCGAATGCGCACGAGTGTTTTACAATATAGTCCCTCGCCTCGAATGAATTATTTCACGTAACCAGTCCAGTCAAGCGATTACTCTGTTTATTATTTTTCATTATTAACGATAATTATATTATTTAACCATTTACCTAACACAACTGCCAAAACCGGACAGCGCTATTCTCAAAAATCGCCAGTTAATTTTTCATTTTTTTGTGTTAGGTAAAGGGTTAAAAAAGCAAATAAACAAAACAATGTCCCCATTACACCCGCAGCAAAGCGTCTTCGTTTGCGCGCATGGATACATGATACAATTGTTGATTGCATAATTCACTTGTGAAGTTATCGTTTATAATCAAACCCGGCAATCCCTGTAAATCACACTTTGGAAAGTAATAAAACTGTATCCACTGTGTCTGAACTTCAATTCAGCATATTTTGTTTAAAACTCCAAAGAATTTGGCTTTGACATTTTGGAAGAAGCAACGTCCAAAATAAAAATTGATTTTCTGAGATGCCAAGGTGGATTATTATATATGATTGAAGGTTTTCTTTTATCGAATCGGATTCAAGTTGCGGACTCCACATGGAGCCTAATTCTAATTCCCAAAGGAGGAATATGTTTCTGGCGTCTGTTAAAAAATGAACAATTTGTGGTTTGTAGACACAATAATAAGCGAGGTTTGATGGATTAGTCAACAGTTTAGAAACATATTGGCGTGACAGTTTATTTCTGCGCTTTTCAAGAGAAGGGTTCACTGCTTCAACGAGCAAGTGATTCTATCGGTGAAGTGCGAAAAGCACCAACGCTGATTCTAATACCACTATTATGAATTGCATCAAGTGGTTGAGGAACATTTGTGGTCTAATATTGATCTACGGAGTGATCTATAGAGATGGCGTAGTGTTTTTTGATCAGCACCCCAATCAGTGCTACCAACAGCTTTAAAAAAGTGCAGGGTTATTTTAGATTAACTTTTAGTTGTTTTCTGTTCTGTTTTTGACACTTGCCTGTTTCGAATGTGCGCGGAGCTTTTCGTAGCCGAAATTCATTTCTTTATAGTCAAAACATATGCTGATCAATTTAGATTTAGTTATTGGTGCTTAACGCTACATCAGCAGCTAAGGCTATATCGTTGCGACAAAAGATAAATTTAAAAGACAGAATAAATATAATAAATAGCATTGCCATACCAACTTGACGAGGTAACTAGACAAAAGAGTTTGCGTGTTTTGCCTTACCGAGGTACAAAAGACAAAAGAAACCCTTTACCTCGTCTGTTTTTCCAGAACTGTACCGGCAAAACGAGGTAGAAACCTTTAGTCCACACAAAGGACAAACAATGGGGTACCTCGGTATGTAGGGAAGACAAGACTCTGTGTGTGTGTGTGTGTGTGTGTGTGTGTGTGTGTGTGTGTGTGTGTGTGTGTGTGTGTGTGTGGGTTTGTCTTACCAACTTGACGAGGTAACTAGACAAAAGAGTTTGCGTGTTTCGCCTTACCGAGGTACAAAAGACAAAAGAAACCCTTTACCTCGGTTGTTTTCCCAGAACTGTACCGGCAAAACGAGGTTGAAACCGTTAGTCCACACAAAGGACAAACAATGGGGTACCTCGGTATGTAGGGTAGACAAGACTCTGTGTGTGTGTGTGTGTGTGTGGGGGGGGGGGGGGGTTTGTCTTACCAACTTCACGAGGTAACTAGACAAAAGAGTTTGCGTGTTTCGCCTTACCGAGGTACAAAAGACAAAAGAAACCCTTTACCTCGGTTGTTCTCCCAGAACTGTACCGGCAAAACGAGGTTGAAACCGTTAGTCCACACAAAAGACAAACAATGGGGTACCTCGGTATGTAGGGAAGACAAGACTGTGTGTGTGTGTGTGTGTGTGTGTGTGTGTGTGTGTGTGTGTGTGTGTGTGTGTGTGTGTGTGTGTGTGTGTGTGTGTGTGTGTGTGTGTGTGTGTGTGTGTGCGTTTGTCTTACCAACTTGACGAGGTAACTAGACAAAAGAGTTTGCGTGTTTCGCCTTACCGAGGTACAAAAGACAAAAGAAACCCTTTACCTCGGTTGTTTTCCCAGAACTGTACCGGCAAAACGAGGTTGAAACCGTTAGTCCACACAAAGGACAGACAATGGGGTACCTCGGTATGTAGGGAAAACAAGACTGTGTGCGTGTGTGCGTGTGTGCGTGTGTCCCCTAGGGGAGATAATTTGGCTCATAATCTTTAAAAAATGAAAATGTTGATTTAAACATCTATCTTTTTGTTGTCAGATATTGGTTGACAAAAGTTATGGGACATACGTTACTGCAACCTGTTGGAGTTCCTTTTTCTGTTCCATGCAATAACAAGTGTACATAGTGAGCTTACATAAAACTAGATACATTAATACGTATGCTCAATATCTTTTTTCAACCAAGAATAATTTTCTTCAGAATGGTTCGGATGGAACCTATGCTGAAACATTCTGACCATTGTTTTTGGGGACTCTTTGCTGCTTTAGAATAGTATTGATCATTTTCAGTCAGCGGAATTCGACAAATGAAAACGAGCAAACACAGGTGGGCTTGCCAAGGTGTTGAAGCATGGCAAACAAATTATTTAATGTCGATTACCAATAGGGTGTAGTACCTCTGATCGGCTTCAGGTAGTTGAGGGCCTTATACTCTTTCAAAATAGTTCTTAGGAAGTTTCGATCAGTTAGATTTTCAGCTGTAACAGTTTCACCAACATTATGGCGCCGAGTTTCCTTTCTCAGTGTAACAGACACTTGCGATATCACGTGATGTAATTTATTTGAGTCCTGGACATAAGATAAGTAGGAGATATCACTCGGGAAACGGATGTTAGCGTTCATCACTCTGGAGAGAAAATATCGATGTAAAGTTAGCATGTTTTCTTTCACATGACTGGATGTTCAATTGCTACCAGGAAACTGTACAGGAAACCAACTATTTTCGTTGCATTTGTCCTGCAGAATTTTGACTGGCAGATTCGATTACCTCCTGCAGAAGCAACACAACATGCTCTCTCCATTGTGTGATCCAACCGCTCCTGCACAATACCAATTGGTTGCAGTAGGTGTCATATTAGATTCCCTTAAGTTCTGTCCCTTCATATCGATATGTGTTATCCAGCTGGCTATCCTGTTGAATTTTTAATTGACTATTTCGTTCGTGTCCTGAAATGTGACAGTTAAAATGTTTCTGTGGTGACCGTCACTCTCTCGTCGTGTCGATTGTGTTCTATCGGTAGCTCTATGTCGTTTTAACCTAATCGACACCAACAAGGTGATGTTAAAATGACAATTTCCTTTCAGGTGTCACTTGGATCAACTTATTAGGATCCTGGCGATGCAACAATGTATCTTTTGTTTGGGCAATATCTGATGGTACCGAAACTGCAGAACCGATAACATCATGTTGTCCCCATCTGGTAATGCCACCATTCATTTTAACAAATGCGGCGATATGAACTGCCATTCCCGTGTCAGCAGTACATTCATATGGTGCAAGTTCCAAGTTGTTTACGACGGCCTCGACAGGTTTACTTGTATGGAGAATTTTCCTGTCACATATGTGGCAACAACACAGTTTACTCCACAGCATAGAACAATTTTGTTCATAATCAGCAAACATTCATGGAGATAAGTAGTGTTGACGCATGCGTTTACCATATACCCCGCGTTTTCCGCCCTGTTCTCCTATATAATGTGCGAAAATGTGGCCAACTTGGCTCTGAAACAGGAGTTTAAAATAAATACTAATTGTTAGCATATAGGTACTCCGTATTGTGTAAAAATAAGACAACAAATTTAGACCAGTTAAGTCAATGGTGATGGGGATTATTGTCAATCTCATGTTCGCAGCTGCACCGAGAAGACACTGCTCACCGAGAACAATGTTATGACTGACAATTAACACTGACAGCATGTAATTCCATGCAATAAATCACGTTTGTTGTTCTCGGGTAAGTAGTCTCTTCTCGATGTGAATACGAGATTAATGAATAATTTCCATCATCATAGACTTTGGCTTGTTTAAATTTGTTTTTTTTTTCACATAATAAAGAAACACAATTCTCATCACCATTTACATGCAAGTCACAGACTTGGCTGGTTTAAAAAAAAATGTATCTTCTTTTGTCACCTATATCGGTACTTGTAAATTGATACTGTATAGTGTTCAATTAATGGTGCCAGCTATCCCTGTCTTAGGTTGTCCCATAAATGGAATCTTACCCGTCATAGGAAACAAACGTTGCTGTTTGTCTAAAATAAGGGTATATTGCAGTTGCCTGCCCAAAGATCTGAGGTAGGGTGGAGTCGTCTAGAATCAACCTTGGGGATGGAACATCGTATACAATATTCCGATGCACACATCCACAAGCCCATTGTCCGTAGGATACACCGACTTGATTGGAAGACCGATCACTGTCGAAGCATCGTGTGTTGTCCAGACAGAACTGACAACCCCCATCACTATAGGCGTAACTGGTTTAAAATTGTTTGTTTACTGAATTTTGCATAATATAAATTATATACATGCTCTATACGTTAACATTAAACTTGTATTTTCATATTTAAATAATATTTGATTTTGTTCTCGGTAAGTAGACTCTTCTCGGTTCGGCTCAGAATGCGCGGATTAATAAATAACCCCCTTCACCATAGACTTGGCTGGTTTGAAATTGTTATGTTATTATTTTTTTTATAATATAGAGTACATATACGCTCAAAACGCTAACAGTAAACTTTCGTTTGCATCTTTAAATATTATTTTATTTTGTTCTCGGTAAGTAGTCTCTTCTCGGTTCAGTGCCAAATTCGGGGGTTCATAAATAATCTCCTTCACAACAGACATGTCTACTTTTAAATTGGTTTGTTACTATTTTTACATAAATAGAGTTCCCATATGCTAGCAATAAACATTTATTTTCATCTTTAAATATTATCTCTTTATGTTCTCGGTTCTTCTCTGTAAGTAGTCTCACCGTTCCTATAAAGGAATGTTTTTTGGTAAGGCCGCTTGTTTCTTCTGCTTGCATTTTCAAATTTTCCCCACCAGTCATCATGTGTGGTATAACCTCATGCGACTTGACTTTCTGCTTCGACTCATCTTGGTTGGCCTATTTTAACTTGGTGCTTGCTTTTGTGCGCTGTCGCCAGGTGTATATTCCAATTTACTTTGTGATTTTACAATTTATTTCCCGTTAAAAGTACTTAAATATGCATTATCATTAAATGCTTATTTGGAAAAATTGCAGGAAAGGTCCAGATCGCTTGAGATGCGACCATACGCAACGGATCTTGAAACACAATTTTGTAGAAATGATGGATGTCGTTGATATAATACCATATTGTTAAGATGCAAACGCTGGCTTCCATCAAAATGGATCAAACTTGAACACATACGATAGCATACCTAACCTGCATACCAAGTTTTATGTCAATCAGTCAAGGAAATTTTAGTTATAGACCGTAAATCAACTCTGTACACAGACGCACAGACATTGCCACGGTTATATCCACCGATTTCTTTCTTCTTTTTTGGGGGAGGGTGTGGGGGGGGGGGGTATTTATTTATTAGTATTTTATGTCACATCGGCAGCTAAGGCTATATTGTGACGAGAAAACGACAGAAAGTAAAATACTAAATATGAAGTAAAAAGAATGCATAAAAAACAGAAATAATCAGAACAGAAATGTCACAAAGGCGGGAGTGGTCTGAATAGTAATGAGTAAGGATAAAAGACAAAGTGAAAACGTATAAATCAACCTGATGTTTTTAGACTTGATGAGTCTAGTTTAAAAGAATAAAAAATAATTAAAAAAATTATATAAATGGTTGATACGAATACACGGTGACAGTATAGAGAACCGCCAAAACGATAATGTCCCAAACTTCCATCTCTGGAATGCTTATTTTAAAGAGGAGTAATTGGAACAGACAGTTGGATTTGTTGAGAACGACACGCCATAGTAGTATTAAGACATTATGTCGAAGGGCATTGACTGCATCCGACTAGTAGGATACCACAATAATCGACAATGTCTTATGAGAAAGTATCGAATGAGTTTTGCTTGTTGATGGAAAGTTCAGTTAACATAAGAAAGTAATAATGCTGTCATCGGCATGCCTTCGTTTTGTTTGACTGTATATCATGACTATATACAGCGAATGAAGCAGTAAGTTAAACATACAATAATGTCAACGTGCGGATTTTTGTAGTTACTGTACGAGCATTACAAGGGTGAGATATTAGTCTATCATAGATTCCACAACACGGTTCAACCAAACACGCGCAAGTGTTGGTGTGGGATGGACACTAGATAGATAGATAGATAATCTTTATTCAACAACATACACTAACATCAAATGAAAACACGTGATAAAAGCAAGCACATAGATATTATAATCAAAGAAAATGGAAGATAATTCAAGGGTGTGTGTGTATGCTGTTGGGAGATGGCATAGCCCAAAGGGGCTGTCTTCCTACCATTCCCGATGCAAATAAGTGATGCGGCACAGGCTAACAATTATGTTAGGTAATAGGCCACGTTGAGACTGGCAGGCACTGCATATTTAAAGATGAGATTCTACTTTAATTTATTATTTAGTTGCCTAATATGCGGAAAAGGTCATTTAAGGCGACCGTGTCGCTGTCAACTTTTCTCAGAAAATACTTTTTTCTCCTTCATTCCTTCCCTTTCTCTTTTTTTTGCAAATTATTACGTGTGAAAATAATAGCTTACATAACTCTATGACGACTATGCAAACTGTGAAAAAAAGAAGAACGGCATGGTCGCCTCACGGATGGTTTCGACAAAATTATGAGCAAGGGCGTAACAGACCGACTAGGACCATGTCAAGTAGCAGAATCGCTTAATACACGTACACGTGAATACTCGCATATGCATTACATATGTATTTATACACCTACATACACATATATACGTATACATATATATACATATACTCACACATACATATATACACATACACTCACACAAACATACATATGTGTACACACACATATATATTCTTGATTGCCCTATACAGCACAATCTAAGCAATATGGATTAGTACAGGACACTGTCGTTGCGTAAGAATTGATCATATTTTGAGTGATTGCCTTTTTAAACAAGTTACGATTAGCTAGATTTCTAGTGGGGAGATCGATATTGTTCCAAAGTTTGGGGAATGAGTACGCTGGAAATGTTTCTAGCGCTTTAGTTCGTACTTTTTGTAATTTTAGGAGACCAGATTGCCTGGTTCTCATTCCGTCGTCGTTATGAATGATTTCGAAGTAGTTGTCAAAAGACGAGGGTAGAGATTTGGTATGCCAGTCGTATACGAATAAAAGTGATTCGGCTCTGTAAATATCTGAAACTTTAAGATTTTTTTCTTTCGCGAACAGGGGATCTGTGTGGGAATTATATTTTTTATTGTTAATTATGCGGAGGGCCCTCTTTTGCAATAGGAATAACTTGTTTGTCCCCCGGCAATGTCCCCATATTTGAATGCCGTACAGCAAATGACAATGAATGAGGGAATAATATATTAATTTTAAGGCATGATGCGGAAGAATGTTTTTAACTTTATTAATGGCGTAAAGGGCGCTAGAGATCTTGCGGCTTATGGACGCTATATGATCGCTATAACTTAGTTTATCATCCAGTAAAATACCAAGAAATTTTAAATCTGATTTACCTACACCACCACACCTTTTAATTTCCTGTCCACCGATGAATAGCTTGAGAGATGTATCTAATTCTTTAAGGGGTGATGAGGGGTTGATAATTATATATTTTGTCTTATTTGCGTTTAGAAGCAGACTGTTCGCCGAACACCAGGTTAGCAATTTCTGCAGTTCTTGATTTATCGAGTAAAATAGTGTGTTAAGATCCTTGTCAGACTTAAAAATGGTTGTATCGTCCGCAAATGATAATAACTTTAGTAATGTTGCGTTAGAAATATCATTTATGTATATGAGGAATAGGAGAGGACCTAAAATGGAACCCTGTGGCACGCCGCATGTCACTTTGGCATGCGGCGAGTTGTTGTTGTTGTATACAACATATTGAGACCTATCTTTTAAATAACTTTTGAACCAGGATTTCGCAACTCCACGGATGCCGTAAAATTCCAGTTTATCTATCAAAATATCATGATTAACGGTATCAAAAGCCTTAGATAAATCTAAAAAAACCGCAAGGGTGCTATCTTTAGATATTTTGTTGTTAGATTGGGAGACTGAGTTTAAAAACTGTAGGAGGGGGTGTATTGTTGAATGGCCTTTCCTAAAACCGTATTGGTTTTGTGTAAGAACATTATGTTCTGCTAAATAGTTGTACAGTCGGGTGAATGTTACCTTTTCTTATATTTTTGAAACGGTTGGTAGAATACTTATTGGTCTGTAGTTACTAATTTCAGTTTTCGCACCAGATTTATATATGGGTACAACCTTGGATAGTTTCATTTTATTGGGAACTATTCCATTTTCGAGAGATTTATTAATTGTGTGGACCAAGGGAATTGCAATTTCGCTTATGACTTGTCTGAGTAGGTTACTTGAGATACCGTCACAATCCGTACTGTTTTTGGACTTCAATTTAGTGCCAATCGCGATGACCTCATCTACTGTTGTTGGCGCAAGGAAAATACTGTCCGGGAAATTACCCTTAAGAAAGCTTGAGTAGTGTGTATCAGAACTTACTATGTTTTTCTGAGTTCTCTCACCGACTGTAGAGAAATATGTGTTGAGTTCTTTGGCGATATCTGCCGGGTCCTTAATTTCCTTATTGTTTATTTTAAATGACTCGGGCATCATATGTAGGGGTTTGGACATATGAATTGCTTCGTTGATTATTTTCCACGTGTTTTTTATGTCATGTTGGTTTTTTGTCAGTACAGAAATATAATATTGTGATTTACTAGCACGTTTAATTTTGTTATATAAAGTGTTATAATCTTTATATATTTTTTTGTTATCAGGAGTGGGTCTTTTCAATTGTTTTTTTTATATAATTTAACCTTTATGATTGAAGATATCATTAGTCCTTTTGTAATCCATGGTTTTTGTTTGACAAATTTATTAGGCAGTTTTGTTTCTACAAGCGGGAAGCTTTCTTCAAACAGATTGAGGAATATATTAATGAAATTACAGTAACTTGTGTCTGGGCAATTGGAGTTCAAGACATCTTGAAGGTCATGTTCGGATAATTTGATCTTAAATGTATTAATATTTCTGTTATTAAATTTACGTGAGAAGTTAGTTTTGGGGTATGATTTGTTTGTTTTAGCTGTCTCAAAGTAGAATGTGCCAAAATGGTCTGAGAGGTCTGAAATTATTATTCCCGTATGTATACCATCTGTACTATTAGAATAGATGTGGTCAATAAGTGTTGCCGAATATTCCGTTACTCTCGTGGGTTTTGTGATTGTCGGAAGTAAGCTATGGCTGAACATAAGGTTTAAAAATTCGCCAGTGGGCTTGTGCGATGCAAACTTAATGAGGTCGAGGTTGAAATCGCCAAGTAATATACATTTCTTATGTTCTGCGTCTACCAATTCACACACTGTACTCATTTTGGAAATAAACACTTCGAGATCGGCTCTTGGTTGGGTGTTGGGTCTATAAACGACGCCAACTATAAGAGAGTTCTTATTTTTATTAAGGATTTCTATGAATAGCGATTCCAGGACGTGTGGGATAAAAACAGTTAAGTCTGGCCGTGGAATGTATTTTATATCATTTTTTATAAATAGCCCGACCCCTCCCCTACAGTCGTCACTACGGAGATTAAATATGGGTTCATGATATCCCGGAAGCCGATATGTTATATTTTCTGGTATGTTAAAAGTTTCTGTTAGTCCGATGATGTCGAAAAAATTATTGTCCGATTGTAAGTCACTTATTAAGACGTTCAGTTCGTCCCAGTGGGCATTTAGACTTCTACAATTCAAGTTGAAGACGCTGAAGGATTGTTTTACGTTCGCAATATTTTCGCAAAATTCAGATGGGGTGTGATATGAACAGTCGTTGTTTAAGGTATCGAAGGGGGAAACAATTTCACCTTCGTCTACAGAATCCCGAAGTAGGGACTTATAAATTTCTATGAGGTTATACTGGTCGTCAGTCTGGACATCCAAAGTATCATCATTACCCGCCATCGGATATTCTAATGTATGAGCCTAATATATGAAAGACATTTATTTTGCTGTATAAAGTACGATACGTGGTTGCCAGTGTGATAATCGTAAGAAATGGAAAGCCTGTGCCGCAGAAATTATTGGCTCGGAGATAAATCTGTCCACTAACTACATGGGGGGATTTTCTTGGGGCAATGTATCAGCATTTGCATGGCACGCACCATCGAGCCTAGGAGAAATACTTAGGGGGGAAAGATTTGCCTATAGAAAAGTCAAGGATAGACAAGGAGAGAGGGGGGTCAGTACGAGAGGGAGAGAGAGAGAGAGAGAGAGAGAGAGAGAGAGAGAGAGGGAGGGAGAGAGAGAGAGAGAGAGAGAGGCGGATGTGGAGATGGGGGAAAGATTTGCCTATAGAAAAGTCAAGGATAGGCAAGGAGAGAGGGGGTCAGTACGAGAGAGAGAGAGAGAGAGAGAGAGAGAGAGAGAGAGAGAGAGAGAGAGAGAGAGAGAGAGAGGCGGATGTGGAGATGGAGGCGAGAGCAGGAGTGAGAGAAGGAGGTATCTCAATACTTGTAGCCAATCAAGTATAAATATAGATTAGTACGCAATTGCACAGGTAACAGTATCTTGTGTGTGTATATGTAACAGGGGTGGGGTGAACGACTCCCCAGGGGCTAGAACCCTGGACGAAATCTCCCTGTTGTTCTTCAGATTCGTGAGGATCTGGGTCAACTAGCAAACCATGGATAAAATATAACTCAACTTCAGAGGCAGAATAATCATTAAGTTATGTGTTGTGGTCTGGATGAATTCACAATAAAATAGAAAAAACAGTTTATACGTGGTTTATTAAGAAGCCAAAAAATAGTATGATATGAAATGGACGTGAATATGAATGACGGATCAAAAACCACGGGCCCACTACACTTTCAACCAAAAGGGGTTTAACTTCCACCCAACATGTGTTCAGTAAATGTGGATGGTTCCCATGGAACTCGGACCTGGAGATAATCACTCTCAGAAACAGTGATTCTCACCAGGGCCGAGCTGAACGGGTCCCAAAATGACGGTACCCATTACGGTTAACCTATTTCAGGTTACAAAGTGTCCCCATCACTAAGCTTGTGTATAGGTTTATGTTTGGACAGCTAGATCAAAGCATTACCCAAACACAAAGTGGACGACGAATTATGAGCGAGACCGCTCTTATATAGGATAATTTCGCGGGGAAAGATTTCGAATACTGGAATCTGATTGATCCCTCGCTTTCACCTCGACGAGTGAAACAACAGCACAATGCACTACGGCGTGAACCAATAAGGAACATTGATTCATTTTAAACATGGAAATGACCTGAAGCCAACAAAAATAGAATTACACTTCTGTTATGAGCAGACGAATTATAACAGAGTAATTTAGAACTTCTGTTGTATATTATATTTCAACTGCTGTTACCAAATCCGTTACATATATATACATACATACATATATACATATATATACACAAATATATATATTGCAGGCGATTTGTGTCACATTGTGCCATTTGTCCTCTAGTTCTCCACGGACGTCTCATTTGCCATGCAGACGCTGAATACAATTATTTACTGTCAATCCTGGCTCACATGGGCCAGAACAATCATAACAAGTACAATGCAGTGGGTGAAAAGAGGTCACCTTCCTCTATTTACATCCGAATTTACTATATGTTTACTGATGGAGTTACCCAACGGTAGCGTATCCACTACCGAAGTCATGAAGAGTAATCACTTCATGGGTTTTAAAGCTATACACGTCTCTTGGGTGGAGACAACAGTGTTGTTTGGATTACCTGGAGATCACATGATTCCTGTCGACCAATCAGTGGTTACAATGGAGGCGTGACGGGTCGACGAGGGATAGTTTGTTGTGAAATTTTCAATATTTACAATTAGGGTTACTCATCAGCGGACACTGGACACGCACGTGATGTCTGTGATAGGTGTGATCTAACAGTGTGATCTCCTATGACTTGGAGAGAGAGAGAGATTGGAATGAACATATGTGTGTGTAATGTATGTAATGTATATTATAGCTATATAGAGTATACATATACATATCAGTAAACAATTATTTTTCTTTTTTCCATATCAGTGAATATTGTTTTTACTTGGCAGGGACTTGATTGCCTTTCGGTTTACACTTATGGGACCTGTCACCAAAGAGTTCAGGGCTGGGTAATATTATCCAGCCTATGCCAATGGTGTGGTTGCCAGATAAAACAATTTTTTAAAATGACTCAGTCTTGTTACTTGTGTGGCTAGTCAGATAAAACAGTTATTTAACACCTGACAGAGGATGTCTCTGATAGGTGTGATATAACAGTGTGGTCTCCTATGATTTGGATATTTATCTCTCTTGGCAGAGACTTGTTTGCCATGTGAGGTACACCTATGGGACCTGGCACCAGTGAGTTTAGGGTGGAGAAATTAGTATGATCCGGACTCAAACTTGACACTGATATGCCTAGCTAGAAAAAACAGTTAATTAACACCTGGTTGTGGGTGTGTGACAGGCGTGATCTAACTGTGTGCTCAGCCATGTAATGTAATAAGTGAAAAGGGGGGGGGGGGGGGGAGTTTAGGGTGGTGAGGTTGTATGACTCAGACTCAAACTTGACACTGATATGCCTAGCCAGATAAGACAGCTAATTAACACCTGGTTGAGTGTGTGTTAGCCAGGTGTGATCTAACAGTGTGATCTGCCATGTAGTGTAGTAAGTGAAGGGGAAGGGGGAAGTTTAGGGTGGTGAGGTTAGTATAACTCAGACTCAAACTCGACACTGATGTGCTTAGCCAGATAAGACAGTCAGTTAACACCTGGTAGAGGGTGTGTTTGCCAGATGTGATCTAACTGTGTGATCTGCCATGTAATGTAGTAGGTGAAGGGAGGGGGAGTTTAGGGGGGTGAGGTTAGTATGGCTCAGATTCAAACTTTGACACTGATATGCCTAGCCAGATGAGACAACTAATTAACACTTGGTTGCGGATGTGTTTGCCAGGTGTGATCTAACTGTGTGATCTGCCATGTAATGTAATAAGTGAAGGGGGAGAGTTTAGGGGGGTGAGGTTAGTATGACTCAGACTCAAACTTGACACTGATATGCCTAGCCAGATAAGATGGTTAGTTAACACCTGGTAGAGGGTATGATTGCCAGGTGTGATCTAACTGTGTGATGCCATGTAATATAATAATTGAAGGGGGGGGGGGGGAGTTTAGGGTGGTGAGGTTGGTATGACTCAGACTCAAACTTGACACTGATATGTCTAGCCAGATAAGACAGTTTATCAACACCTGGTTGAGGATGTGTTAGCCAGGTTTGATCTAACTGTGTGATCTGCCATGTAATGTAATAAGTAAAGGGGGAGAGTTTTGGGTGGTGAGGCTAATATGACTCAGACTCAAACTTGACACTGATATGCCTAGCCAGATGAGATAGTTAATTAACACCTGGTTGAGGGTATGATTGCCAGGTGTGATCTAACTGTGTGATCTGCCATGTAATATAATAGATGAAGGGGTGGAGTTTGGGGTGAGGTTAGTATAGCTCAGACTCAAACTTGACACTAAAGTGCCTAGCCAGATAAGACAGTTAGTTAACACCTGGTAAAGGGTGTGTTTGCCAGGTGTGATCTAACTGTGTGATCTGCCATGTAATGTAATAAGTGAAGTTAATTAACACCTGGTTGAGGGTATGATTGCCAGGTGTGATCTAACTGTGTGATCTGCCATGTAATATAATAGGTGAAGGGGTGGAATTTTGGGTGGTGAGGTTAGTATAGCTCAGACTCAAACTTGACACTAATGTGCCTAGCCAGGTAAGACAGTTAGTTAACACCTGGTAAAGGGTGTGTTTGCCAGGTGTGATCTAACTGTGTGATCTGCCATGTAATGTAATAAGTGAAGGGGGAAGAGTTTGGGATGGTTAGGTTAGTATGACTCAGACTCAAACTTGACACTGATATGCCTAGCCAGATAAGATAATTAATTAACAACTGGTTGAGGGTATGATTGCCAGGTGTGATCTAACTGTGTGATCTGCCATGTAATATAATAAGTGAACGGGGGGGGGGGGGGGGGTTCAGGGTGGTGAGGTTAATATGACTCAGACTCAAACTTCACACTGATTTGCCTATCCAAATAAGACAGTTAATTAACACCTGGTTGAGGGTGTGTTTGCCAGGTGTGAGCTAACTGTGTGATCTGCCATGTGATGTAATAAGTGAAGGGGGAGGAGAGAGAGAGTTTAGGTTGGTGAGGTTAGTATGACTCAGACTGAAACTTGACACTGGTATACCATTGAGAGAGAGAGAGGGAGAGAGCGAGAGGGGGAGGGGAGAGAGAGTGTGAAAGCGTAAGAGAGATAGAGGGGGGTTGGAATTAGCACATGTGTGGGTAAATGGTAGACAAGTCCTTGTCTTAATATGCAGAGAAACTATATATACACAGTGGATTTGCTTATGGTACAGGATATTACACAGGGTAATAATTATTTGTATTCAACCGGGATGCTTAATGCATTGGGTTTAATTTTGCTTTGAATGTTCAGAGTTTTTTGTTTTGTTTTTTTTTTTTTTAAAGTTTTTAGGCTACATATATTCTTCCCAATGTGAGCTGTCATTTTTTTCTCACCTCCAGGATGACACGTATACCTGAGACTCTTATCCTGGTGCGCATTCTCTTGTCCTTTCTAAGCTTGAATGCTAGACTGGCTAGTTTGCCTCTCTCCCTTTTCATTGATGGGGGCAAGTCAGTTCTGACACTCTTTGTTGTTTTAAAAAGTTTGGGGGCGGCTTTAAGGATAGTTTGTTTGTCTCTGTCTGAACCCAGTCTGGCTATTATGGGCTTATGGTTGGGTTGATCGGATCCCTTGGTGATGGCTGTGGGTAGACGATGAACATTGACACATCTCTTAACTATGTCCACTGCTGTCGGTTCTTCAATTTGCAGGTCCTGTGTGAGAAACCTCTCTATTGTGTGATACGGCCTGCTCAGGAATCCCATAAAATAACAGATTATATTTTCTGTCATGGAGCTCTGCCATAATACGTTTTTCCTCTAGTTCGGTATAGATAGCCTCAAGTTTAGCCTCCATTTCTGGAAGTTTCTGCGATTCAACAACTTCAATTCGCTGTGCTGTGAATTCAACGTCCATTGTCAGCTCGATTTGTTCATTCTTCAACGTTTCCACAGTATCGTTTATTTGGGTAATTTGAGTTTTTATGGCTTTTATTTCTTCAACGACCTCGTCTTTAATGCTTTTAACACTTGTTGTGAATCGTTGCTCCATCTCAGATAATAAAGTTTTTATGTCACTGTAGCTTACTGGCTTATTTTCGTTTTGAGATTTATTGATTGATTTGTTGGAAGTGGATCTTGAAGACGACATTTCAATTGTTTACACAACGAAACTTGCAGCGAAAATAGGAAAGTCAAGTCTACAATTCCAAATTAACTAATAAACGACACGGTTGATAACGACTATATATTATAACTGTACCAAATATGACCCGTGTGTGTTATGAACTAATTGGCATCATCATTTACAGGAAGACAGTACTTTATGACATCAATATTGAAGAAAATCCCTCCGTAGGTAGACTATGTGAACGATCGTCTTCGCACCATGTTGACACTATCCAAACAGAGATTGAAATTAATTTGTTTCCGCTGTTATAAGAACATATCCATGCATTTAGTAAATCTATCCCTCTTTGTAATTCTTTATCTGCCTCTGTAAACTGTTCAGGCAAATTGTGGCCTTCAGAAAGATTCCATCAGACAATTAACTTCGGTGGAATACCCAGAAAAAACAGGTCTGTATTTGGAAACTGATGCACCGAATTAACAATTTGTCGGAAACAAGAAATCATACTGCTTGTTCGAGGGATATCCTTCTGATAAATACATTTCCCAATTTTAGATGTTAGATCACATGTTCCCAACCATTTGTACTTTCTTGTCTTTTGAGATGAACCCAGTTTGTGAAAATTCGCCTCAGTGAAGTCTAAATGGTGCTGAGTTGTCACTCCACTTTTACATCACCAATGTATAGAAGATTCAAAGACGAGTTCACTAACATGGGATTTTTTCAATTATATATCCATTTATAGCCAGACACATCGTCGCCTGAGTGCTAGAATGTCCTATGCCCCACAGGGGACATAGGGCATTCTAGCACTCAGGAGACGACATGCTGGAAAATTCTTCTGTATCGGGTCTCACTCTGTATTTGTCGATCCAATTTGTAAACCAGACATCTTCTGACTCAGCCTGCCGTGATCGAGTGACCGATAGTGGTAGACTCATCCTCACTGTATTTCTGCCAACAGGAATGAATTGCATCTTTCTAGAACATTCTTTCAGGTGCAACTCGCAGAGTCTATGAACTGTTTCATGAGCACCGATTTCACGGTGATTAAAATACACCCCGGCTGTTTTCCCCATGGCTTCCCGTGCATCCAATTTGCGATCTGCAGCTTCTTTGTTTGCTCTCTCAAAGATTGCTCCGATCTCGTTTTCGGACTTGGAAATGTATGAAACGACATACATAATGCAGAAATAAGCACCAGCGATAAACTGCATGTCCATATTAGCATTCCAGGATTGTAGTAATGTTGGGTTATAATTATTAATCCACACATCATTTGGCTGCCTTTCTAAAATAAGTGAGGTGCGTTGTGACAAAATGCGCGAGGCATCCTGGAATGCTTGTTGTGTGACGCAAACTGCATCAATCACATCTCCTGGGGTACTGTTATCACATTATCATATTATTTCCTTAACAGCGTTGACAACGTTGTTTGCTGTAATAGCATATTCTTCAGGTGAGAGACCGGGGAGGTCTTCGAATGCAGTTTTTGTTTTATTTATTTATTTATTTATTTTTTTTTTTTGGGGGGGGGGGGGACAGATGAATGTTGTACATGATGGCGGGCGAGGGAAATTGCATCGGCATGTAGTTCTTGCCTTCTGACATGTTTTGGAGTCCTGTTGTCTGAGCTCATGTACACTACTGACAATCTCGTACCCCACGTGTTCAGATTCTTGATCTGGTAGGTTGCAGTTTATATACCTGTTGACAAAATCTCCCACATCTTCATCAGAGTTTACCTTCATCTGATGTGTATTCTCGATCCAGAAGAAACAGTGGACATGGGGCGATCCGCGTTGATGGAATTCAACACGAAAGAAATAGTCAATTACTTTACCTATAGGCTGTTCTTCCGAAAGAATAATTTTCTTCATAAAGGTTCGGAACCTATGGTCAGACAATCTGCCCGTTGTTACGGGGGGGGGGGGGGGGGGGGGGGGCAACACAGATCGGCAGAGTTAAGTGAACTTCCTTGCTGCTTTAGAATAGTATTGATCATTCCTGGCAAATTCGTTCATCAATAGTTTCTGATCGAAACGTTACTTATAAGGTTTGCGTGACGAACGTTTACGTGCCGCTGGCATGTTGAAAGCTGGCAACAGACACACTGCAGTGGCTCAAAAATTCTCAACGTTAATCAATCGGTGATTAGCAGGTTGTGGTCATGCTACCGTCAGATAAGTAATGTTGATGACATACGTTGGTCAGGTCGTCCAAGGGCGACAACTGCTAACCAGGATCGTTTCCTTCGAATCACAGCAATACGTAATCGCCATCAAAGTACCTTAGAAATTGAACAGCAGATGCCCCGAGCGACAGATGCGCGAGTCACTGGTGAGACTATCCGAAATCCCCAACACAGCTGAACTTTGTACGCTCGACGATCCCGAATAATTGCACGTTTGACTGAACGTCACATCGCAGCAAGGCGTAATTGGCGTGGATCACGACAGCGCTGGGACAATCGTCGGTGGCGCAACGTCATGTTTTCCGAAGAATCGAGGTTCACTCTCCACTTTCACGACAGGCGAAACAATGTGTGGCGGCGGCAGATCGAACGATACCATGACGTAACGTTTAGGCAGCACGATGATTTGGGTGATGGATCGGCTAAGGGGTGGGGAGGCATAATCACGACAAGCAGAACAACATTCATGTCACCCAAGGGCGTGTCACACGGCAGTACTACCGTGACAACATGTTGGTAGCTCATGTGGTGCCATTTGCGCGACGTCACGGCCGTCGATTCATTTTCCAAGATGACAATGCAAAAGCAAACAGGGCCTGTGTCGCTACAGAGTTCCTCCAGGAGCAGAACATCACTACACTGCCTTGGCCATTAGAACTAAGTCCAGACCTTTCTCCAATCGAGTGTGTCTGAGATATGCTTGGCAGACGCCAACGACAACACCAACAGATCCCTACCAATGCCCAGGCACTCGTCGCTGCACTACAGGAAGAATGGAATAACATCGGCTGATTTTGGACGTTTGGTGAGGAGTATGCCACGTCGGATCCGCGCTTGTCTCGCTAACAGAGGAGAATTTACAAGGAATTGAGGTCTTGGACTGAATGTGGTAAATTCTCTGACTGACCGGCCATGTCTTCTACAGCTCAGTGCGTGGAATGTGTGCTTGTCAGACACCCAACTCCCGCTGAAATCATTCACCAGGTGTCACAGTGCAATGCCTCAATTATCTTTTTGATGAAAATATAAATATATTCCTTTAGATATCTCACTTTTATCAAATATCCCCTATTTTTTTTAATAGTATACTTGTCCTCTTTCAAGATAGTTCTTAGGAATTTTGGATCAGTTAGATTTTCCCTTGTAACAGTTTCCTGAACATTATGGCGCTGACACTTGCGATATCACCTGATGTAATTCATTCATGTAATAACACTTGAGAAACGCTTGTCAGCGTGTCAGCATTCATCAGTCTGGAGATAAAATATCGACGTAAAGTTAATTTGTTTTCTCTCACATGACAGAATGATGAATTGTAATCAGGAAACTGTACATGGAAACACGGCTTCTTTGTATTTGTCCAGCAGAATTTTGACGGGCAGATTACCTTCTGCAGGTGCAACACAATAAACTCTTTCCATTGTGTGATCCAACACTTCCTGAACAATATCAATAGGTTGCTAACCCGTGAGGTATAGGATGCCCTCCAGTTCTGTTTCTTCATTGCGATCTGTGTTAACCCGCCGGTTAGCCTATTCAACTTGTAATTGACTATTTCCGTCGTGTTCCGACATGGGATTATTAAATGTATATATGGCGATTGTCGTACTCTCATAGTCTCGACTGTGCTCCTTTAACAGCTCTAATGTTTTTTTAACCCTTTACCTAACATGAAAAGCAGACGACACTTGCAAAAAATATTCTTGAATAACTAATTTTTTTTATTTTTTGTCTCAAAAACATAGGTTATGACCCCTCATTGGAACGAGCTCGACGAGCTCGTTCCAACGAGGGGTCATAACCTATGTTTTTGAGACAAAAAATGAAAAAAATAATAAAATTAATTGGCGATTTTTGAGAATAGCGCTGGCCGATTTTGGCCGTTACGTTGGGTAAAGGGTTAAGCTTATCAACACTAACAAATTTAAGTTGAAAATGCTCCTTGAACGACACGTTCCTTTAGAGTTTCACTTGGATCAACTCATTAGGATCCTGGCGAGGCAATGTGTCCATGTTTCGGGCAATATATGATGGTACTGAAACTACAGGACCTATAACACTATGTTGTCGTCCATTCGGTAATGCCATCATGTTAACGAAAGGGAGATGCAGCGATATGAGCTGTCGTTCCAGTGCATTCAGATCTTGCAAACAATCGGGAATTGGTGCAAGTTCCAGGTTGTTTACCACGGCCTCGGCAGGTTATCTTGTAAGGAGAACTGTCCTATCACATGTGTGGCAACGCTACAGTTTTCCCCTCGGACCATTCTGCAAAGAACAATCTTGGTCACAATCAGCAGTACAGTCATGGAGATACGTAGTGTTGTACACAATCAGCAATACATTCATGGAAATACGTAGTTTGACGCATGCGTTTGCTATAAACCCTCCGTTTTCCGACATGTTCTGGTATTTTATCAGTGACAACTTGACAATTTGTTGCTGAAACAGGAGTTTATGACAAACACAGCAAACAAAGTTATGGCCGACCGCGATTTCTCTACGAAATTCTTCAACTATCTTTTCAATGTTTTCTGTTGGCTCTTGTCGTCTTACTCGTACTCCATGAATGAGCCTCTGTCGGTTTATTCTGTAGTGCATCTTGCAAGCAAGCTTAGGTCTTTTCCTATAAAGAAGAGTTATTTGGTAGCGACACTGCTTGTTTTTTCTGCTTGCATCTTTAACTTTTCCCCCCAATCATCATCTGTGGCATGCCGGATGAGACAACGCGAACCGACTTTCTCCTTCAACACATCTTGGTTGGCATATCTTAATCTACTTCTTTTGATTTTACGGTTTGTTTCCAGGTGTTATCAGTGGCATATTTTAATTTTCGTTGTGATTTGACATGTTTATTCCAGTTTTCATCAGTGGCATATTTTTCTTTACTCAGATATTTTTCATGTTCTATCTACTCTTTTATGGTAGCGTTCTTGGTTTTGCTTCTATCCATTTTTTGTTGTCTGTATGCCAAATTGTTAAAATACCTTGAGTGATCTGCGCATTTCTTTTTGATCTGATAATTAATATGTCGTGGTCGTATCAGAAAGAATGATGATGCCGAGTCTTCTCTTTACGATCATGATTTTTCTGAATGTTTTGAAAGTCATTTCGCGGAGTCGTTGTTTATATTGCAGTTGGGGGTGGAGAGCAACCAACTAGTCTTTGCCCAGCTTTGTGACCTCTAAAGTCCTTGATTGAGGTAATTTTCTAATTTTGGTTACAAATGCTACTGGCAGTGGATCAGGCCAATGTGAACATCCAGGCTGAGAGTCACCAGGTGGTGTGTCAACAGTTTGTTTTTGCAGATTAGTCGATTCCTGCACAGTATGACTTTCTGTTTGAGAATGTTGCAGTGTCAGTCCAGCTTCATCTGGTGTTTGAGTTGGAAGAGTGAACAGAGGTACTGCCACGAAAAACTCTTGGTTGTGTTGGAATTCTTTTTGAGATTATTGTGTTAATTCTTTTTCTCCTTCTTTTTACGTGATAAACCGCCCCTTTCTCTCATAATTCCCACCCTGGGAAGAATAACACTAAAAGGAAATTGAACGATGAAACTTGTAGATAAAGACTACAGAACCTTTGCGAATTTTTTGTAGCACTCTGTTGTATGGGATACAATTAATTCCACCATCTGTGGCCTACAATTAGCCCGATAGTTCATCCAGTGTCGTTTAACTGCCGTGCGATCTGTACACTATCCGAGGGACCAAAAGACCCCGTCCTTCTTGGATGGGCTCTCCCGCGCTGGCACATCCTGTCTATTCAGGTTCGGTTATTTAACTAAATATGGGTGAGCTGAATAACATTTGCCAGACTATAAATATAGCCGACACTGAACCCCATGATGAGTTTTATACACCGGTATCGTAACCAGTGTTTCTGACCTCCAATTCTGTCCTATTTAACAAATAATAACGAAATAAAATACAAGGTTATTTATCCCATAACAGAATGAAATGGGATAACAAGACATAAAGATAATGTTGTGCTCGCTGAAAGTATGCAAGATCACATAACAAAAATCCAAAGCTACACAAAAAGATATAACTAAATAGGAAATAGCAGATAAAAAGCTAAGGGTACCGTATTGTGGTGTTCAACGATCAGAATAGGATTTCGACACACCAAGTTTATTAGAGCAAAAATGCTTTTGTGTTCGAATATTTGGGATAGTTACATCAAAGAAAAGTTACTGAACAACAATAAAGATAATGTTCTATTGGAAATATAACATCTGTTAAATCGATGTTCTTATAAGTCCTCATAAACTGTTATTGATTAACAAGAACGTTTTTGACGGGTACAACTGTAATGGCTGCTTACCAGTCGCGGATATTAGACGATGTGCACATAATGTTAGTGAGATTAGGGCCAATGTAATAGCACAAGGCAGAATAATACAAACTGCACTCTTTATTTGTGACCATTAAATGGGTTGTTTCCGTCGTCCATTTTGTATACTGGAGGCCACCATCTTGGTTTCTATGGTACCACGTGGTTGGTATGTTACCCAAAGGCCTAAAACAGGACAGGGGTATGTGCAGATGGTATGTTCCTGTGTACAAGAGTAAATCTCATCGCCACAAAAACCCGACAATTGTTTACGTCGATCGAATGTCCCCCAGAATCCCTTTTAGGACCGCCATACCATGGCTTATAATAGTAACACATAGTGCTATAGCACAGAGGAGGCCCCTAGGTGTAAGTTCGATTGAACTAGAGTACATCTAATTACCACAAACAACCCGATCATTGTTTACTTGGCTCCGATTTCCCACCAAGTTCTAGGTTTCTACCTATGTATGTACGAGCTATGTTATGACTTCCCCCATCTCCGTATAAAGTGATCCGACGCCCCTAGACACGTCGTGGCCTATTGTACAGGCAGGTAGTCTTAACAACGTCTTCCATCATATCTCCAACTATCTGTCCTATAAGTTGGCTCTAGTGTAGTCAGCCAATACTAGTCGTCTAATATCCTTGCAATCCTGTGCCATTACTACCTTTCACCATAATTATTCCGATAACCCTAGAAGTGTTTATCTTCTACTGCACACATTACATGTAGCACACAGGCACATGCTCGATGTGAATGCATTACCTGTAGCACATTGGCACATGATGGGTGTGCCGATATGTAATTATCTGACAATGCACAATGTGGCACACTGTTAACTAGCACGTAGGCACATGCGAGGAAAAGGGATTATGTAACCACAGACGTATTCTAAACAGGGATTTCAAAGAGGGATTATATTGGAATTCCACAAAAGGGATTCCATAAGTGGGGTTCCATAAGTGGGATTCCAAGCTTTTATACAACTGGTGTACAGTTCCTATGCAGGTAGTCTTACCACTGGCTTCCATCATGACCTATGCTGCATGTCCTATGATCGGATGTATTCACCTAATACTATAGCCTTCTTCTATCCTTGTAAAATTACCACTGATTTGTATCATGAATACAAGCTTGCTAACTATCACCGATTGCTCGAACGACTCAAATCTCATCGAGCAAATGAACTGTAGAGCAATTGCTCGATCGAGTGACTCCAGATACGACTCTTAAGCTCATTTCGGAAAAAAAGGTGTGCCGAAGGCCAGATGTTTTTTTCAAAAAGGGGTTCCGAAAGTGGGATACATAGAAACAGGGTTGATGATTTTCTCCTAATAAGCTATCGAACAATTACAGAAAAGCCATTGCTCGATCGACTCGAATCCCATCGAGTAAATAGCTACAGAGCAATTGCTCGATCGAGTGACTCGCACATTCGACTCTCAGCCTCATTTCAGGAAAAAGGGATTCCATAGCCACAGGTGTTTTCCGAAAAGGGATTCTCAGAAAGGGATTCCGTAAAGAGGGTTCTTATCCGACTCCGCAAAATGGGGCTCCATGATTTGACATAAACACTCGAGGGTATTCCTCTGTGCTCTATATGCTATGCTCTATAGCTCCTTGGCTCGATGAGATTTGAGTCGTTCGAGCAAACGAAAACAGTTAGCATGCTTGTATTAATGATACAAGTCAATGTTAATATTACAAGGGCTGCAGAAGGCTACAGTATTGGGTGAATACCTTCGATCATAGGACAGGCGGCATAGGATGCCAATGGTAAAACTACCTGCATAGGAGCTGTACACCAGTTGTATAGAAGCTTGGAATCCCATTTATGGAATCACACCTATGGAATGCATTTTGTGGAATTCCAATATGATCCCTTTTTGGCAACGCTTTTTAGGATATTATTGGTTACAAAATCCCCTTTTCGTCGCATGTGCCTATGTTCTAGTGCACAATGGGTAACATTGTGTATTTTCACATACGGACATATTGGCACATCCAGCATGTGCCATTGTGCTGCAGGTAACGTGTACACATTCTGAGACAATGTGTAATAACACACAAGCACATTCCACTAAGCACCCTAGTTCCATGGAATTTCTTTTTGTTTGAAAAACGTCTGGCGTTCGGCACCCCTTAGTTATCGCATGTGCTTATGTGTTAGTGCACAATGTGTCACATTGTGCATTTCCACATAAGCACATACCGGCACATCCAGCATGTGCCTGTATGCTACATGTAATGTGTGCAATAGAAAATAAACACGTCTAGGGTTGTCGGGATACTTATGGTTCAAGGTAGTAATGACACAAGACTGCAAGAATGTTAGAAGACTAGTATTGGATGACTACACTAGAGCCACCTCATAGGCCAGAGAGTTGGAGACAAGATGGAGGCCGTTGGTGAAACTACCTGTATAGGAGCTATGAGCCATATAGGACCTAGAAGCCATATATGAGCTGTATAGGAACCCTGTCATAGATATCCTCAAATGCCCGTATGTGCCTATGCGCTAGTACACATTGTGTTACATTGAGCATATTCACATAACGCACAAATCGGCACATCCATCATGTGCCTATGTGCTACATGTAATGTGTACAATAAAACATATACACGTTTAGGGGCGTCGGAATACTTTATAAGGAGATGGGGGAAGTCGTTACATAGCTTGTAGATACGTAGATAGAAAACAAGAATATAGTGGGAAATCAGAGAAAAGTAAACAATGATCGTGTTGTTTGTGGTAATTATATGTACTACGTATCACTATGGGAATGACGTCACAAGATGGCCGCTCCCGCGGGTTAACATGGCAACACAACATGATGCCACTGGGTCACGTGGCATGACGTCAATTCCGGGGTCATTCACCGAGGTCATCCAGCCTACAGGTGAAAACCACATCACATTCTACTGTGATCGCGTAGACAGAATAGAATTGGTATAAAGATAGGCGCAGAGGATTCCGAAGGAATCCGAATTAGCTGAAATAGGTCCATTTGGAAATCTCTACGAATTAATTGAGAATTTGAGAAAAATCCGAACCTGCAAACTTCTCCAGTTTATTCGAACACAACCTCAGAACATACCCCTCTTTTTGAGGGTTTGGGGTCATACAGCAACCAGATGCAACCGTAGAAACAGAGATAGCGGCCTCCTTTATACAGAATGGAAGATGGAAACACGTATCACCCTAACAACAGGATCTTCGAATGCGCACTTACATCACCCATCACAGTGACAATGACGATGACGCCACAATATGGCCGCTCTCAATGGTTACCGTGCCAACTACGTGATACCCATAATGCAATACGGTATGACGTGACATGAAATCCCCCAAATGAGATCCCCTAAAGAGGACCGGGTAGAGTATGTCCTTCTACTCTCACCAATCACAACCACTGGAAGAGCGGTGGCTCAGTGGTTACAACATTGGACTTCAAACCGACAGGTCCACGGTTCGATCTCCGCGAGGGGTAACTGCTTTAGAGGTCCACGGTTCGATCTCCGCCAGGGGTAACTGCTTTGTGTCATTGGGCCAAGCGCTTCATCCCGATTGTCTATGTGAGTGTGTGGGGGAGGGGGTGGGCCGGGTTCCGCTGTGTACTAAGGCTTATTGCATGATAATGGTGAACGTGTCTTCAACCACTGCTGACCCTGCTTTTGCGGAGTATGCTGGGAACCTGACAGATCTTCGTCACTGATTGGGGGTTCTTACGAGGCTCTGCGTGTCCTCCCCTCGTAAAACTGTCAGACACGAGGTGCTCTTGGCTGTCAAATATGTCGTTAAACCCCAATGAAAATAAAAACAATGTCAATACCACACAGTTGATAGGAAATTTACAGTTTCCAAGTCTTGTCAAGGAAGTAACCCGGAGGTCCATTGGCAGAAACATTGCCTGTGTTTGCTATGAGTAACCAGGAGAACCTGTCGGGCTTTGGATGCCATTCGATATGGCAACTGCGCGCTCCCTTTTAAAGAATATAGTTCGTTTGATGTCTGCGAAAAATGAATGCGTTGATGATGTTCACATTTTTCACGACAACACAAATTGAGTATTTACTGCACATTTTAGTTGTTACAAAACAAAAAAAACAGTGCCGAGACTAGAGAGAAAATATCATGTTACTAGTATTGCTAGGCTTTCGTCTAAAGTCATAATCTAACTCCACGTATAGGTGTAGGGAGGTGGGGGTATGAATTACTGCGTTGACTGACTTGAGGGGGCAGAATGAAAGACGACTTTTTTCGGTGACTTTCCAGCAGTCCATTTGTGTAGTTGTTTCAAATCGTAGAATTCCGAACGAAACTGGATGTTGTACAGCAGAGGGACCTGCCTCAAAGAAAATATTTATCCCAAGCCGAGGGAGGCGATTGACACTGTTACATCATTTCT
The DNA here is from genome assembly GCA_031216915.1 of Pictodentalium vernedei. Taxonomy (NCBI): domain Eukaryota; kingdom Metazoa; phylum Mollusca; class Scaphopoda; order Dentaliida; family Dentaliidae; genus Pictodentalium; species Pictodentalium vernedei. Next base: position 521,597,091 of record CM062293.1, read on the forward strand.
TCTGAGAAATAAAAAGACCACCGGCAAAATATATGTTTGTTTGTTCAGTGGAGTTTGATACTACCAATAGCCATGGTTACAACGTGTCGGACGAAAGAATACATAAAACCCGATACAGCCGACGTCCGAGTATGTGCAAAGGCTAAAATCGATGTAACAAAACAAATGTTACGCAAATTTGCAATCTCGCCAAGTTCATGATACATCTAATCACTTGTCCCGGCTGAAACCAAACAACTCTTACCCCTTCTCGGATTTTATTGTTTAAGAGATGGATATATATCAATGTGGAGCCCCACAGGACACATGCAAAGAAAAATAAAATTCAGTTCGTGCGAAAGAACTGAATTCGTGTGAATGAGTTGAATTCGTACACAGGAACTGAATTCGTGAGAATGATTCCAATTCGCGGGGACAAACTGAATGCGCGCGCACGAACTGAATTCGTGCGAAAGAGTTGAATTCGAGCGTACCAAGTGAAGGGCTCTATAGAAAGACGACCACGCATATTGTTGGAGAAAACAAATCTCGGTCTTTTGTAGAGCACAATAAAGTCGTGCGAACGAACTGAATTATTGCGCGCAAACAGAATTCCTGCGATCGATTTGAATTCCTGCGAAAGAGCTGAATTTGAGCTGACGAGCTGAATTCGCAATAACTGAATTCCTCCCAAAGAGTTGAATTCGCACGAAGCAAGTCAGGGGCTTCTTATTAAAACTACCAAGCATGTTGTGGTAGAAAACAAATCTCTGTCTGTTGCAAGACAGCATGACCGGGCTGTTATTAGACGCAATAACCGAATTAAAAGAAATACTACTGTTTTATTCAAGCAGCCGTTCCTTGGCGAAGGGGAAAGTAGAATAGAGAGGAAGGGATACGGGACAACCAAAGCGGTGGGGTCGTATATTTCTTACGCTTTACAAGTCGGACCCTCGTGATTCGTGTAAATCTGATGAGAAAATACATATTGGTGATGTCTGACAGGGGAGGCATTCAGTTATGTCTTGCCTAGGGCTGTCCCGATTTTTAAATTTAGGAATCGATTAATCGTCGCAAATAATCGATGATAATAGATTAATCGTACCTAAATGCCCCCCCCCCCCCCCTCTCTCTCTTTGAAGTCGATAAAAATGAAGTTCAAGTCAGCTGACTTACCTCAAGGAAACAACGAAGACGATCCTTTTTAGGTACATTCAAAGCTTTGATGTTCTGAACTTTTGAACCGTCAGTATAACAATCAAGACCGGTCGGCAGTTGCGAACTTCGCAACTGCCGACCGGTCTTGATTATTACACTGACGGTTCAAAAGTTCAGAACATCAAGGCTTTGATGAATGTACCTGAAAGACAATTGCTTCCAACAGCTTCTTGGGGGTTTAACATCGATGTTCTTAACTCTTTACCTTTAGAAACAATAGTTTTTTCATCAAATTTTCTTTTAATTATTAAACGTCTAAAACGGGATACAATTTACCGATTATTCGACAACGAAAAATACTAATCGATTTCGCCGTGACCGATCAATAGTCGATTAATCGAATAATCGTGACAGCCCTAGTCTTGCCCCGACTGATAACTGAATGTCTATTCTGTATTTCAACTGCCACACCCTTCCTATATATTATTCGCTTCCGCTCTCGCGATCAGTATTGATAATTTGCAGGGATAGCTGTCCATTTATCAGGTGCTGACTGTGGAGATATGCTTGTTAAGTTTAACTGTTTCCGCGCTAATTGTTCCAATGAGAGAATTTCAAGAATAGTGCATGGGTTCCCTAAAATATAAGATGCCGGGACACTGGAAAAAACTAAAAAAAAAATATCTATTTCAATATGGGAAGTATGTAGCAATCAAAGAGTGTTTTATCTGAGGAATCTTCCATCCTTTTATTCAGTGGAGGCGCTATGGTGTGCGGGTTATGGCCATGTTCCCCTTCTTTACAATTATGAGTTCCAGGCTTCGTGAAAATCCGATCAGATAATTTTTGGGGTGGAGTAATCGGGAAGGTGGGGGAGGGTGGAAGGGGAACAGTTGAACTACAGAGTAGATGCTTAGTTATCTCTCAGGCCTACAGATAATTGAGTGACCTTTCTGAAGTTCGACTGCCACACCCTACCCATATACATTATCTTGTCAGGTTTATACGAATATCGAGAGCCATACTTGCGAAAAGTGTGTGTGTGTGTGGGGGGGGGGGGGGGGGGGGGGGTATTGTTGCTGGGTCACAGGGATTTGTCCTCTTACTTATCTATTCGCCTGTCTATCATGTGCACAGAAAGTTAGTTAAAATGGTTTGTAATACTTTCCGCGAGAGGACCCCCAAACCACCATCGGTGGCGTGTTTTGTTCTCTCTTACATCCCCTCCACTATCCCCCACGCACTTTTGCAAGGCTGTTTTGTGTTTGTTTTTGTTGCTCTTACTATGCCACATGTGGTCCTCCTCCACCCTCCCACTTTTTCCACAGCATATATGTTACTTAGATGCATTTTATTATATATAAGTTTTCAATGCCAGCATTTTCATTCTCTGTTCATTTCATCAACATCAAGGGATATGTAATCCATCATTGCTTGGAATAAAGCAAATTTTAATTCTTACAGCTTATCGAATTTGCTCGAATCCCAAGGGTCATACTTGTAAAACGTGGGAAGGGCATGCCCTCACCCCCAATGGTTCTCCCTCCTCCCTTCCCCTATGCATTGTTCCCTGTGCCAGGGCACGGCTTCTTTGACAAAACAGCAGTAATTATGTTAATTCGACTATTGAATCTAATTACTCTCCGGACGTGCTGACCAACAACACCAACAGCAGGTCGAGATTTGTGTACTTCAATAATTTGCGAGGTCCTACAGTTAAAACTGGAAGCCCTGTCATGAAATGCACACAAATAGCACGTTGATCTGCGCGTTAATCTACGCGTTATGGCCATAGTAAGGCTATCAAATTATGTACATATCGCCTGTGCACAAGCAATGTTTCAGCCAATGGACCTCCGGGTAATCGGAGGTCCATTGGCCGAAACATTGCCTGTGTTTGCTATGAGTATCCAGGAGAACCTGTCATGCTTTGGATGCCATTTGATATGGCAATTGCGCGCAATTCCTACGCGCAACTAAGCCTAGATAAGCGCGTATTTCGTGACAGGACTTCTAGTTTTAACTGTATTACCATTGAACACCGATTTTGGAGCCATTCAGTTCGTTCGCACGAATTCAGCTCATTCGCACGAATTCAGATCGTGAGCACGAGTTCAGTTCGTGAGCATGAATTCAGGTCGTTCCCACGAATTGAGATGTTTTTTCTTTGCATGTCACCTGCGGGGCTCCATACAATCTGCCCCCCCCCCCCCCCAAAAAAAAAAAAATTAAAAAAAATGAAATTCGAATTATTCGAAGGTATCGCTTTGAATGTATCAGTACCAAAAGGGTTTTGATATTTTATGTTCCTAACATTGCAGTAGTGGTGACAACTCACCTCGCAATTGTATTGGCATCAAGACTAGATTCAAGCGAGAATTGACCAGATATCACCAAGTGGACGAACGAAAAGGCACGTCTTGCCTCTTGCGAAGAATAAAGCGCCATCTTCAAAGCTTTTATAGAACAGATGGCGATTTGTTCCACTCAAGCGAGCGATGTATTGTGTAAACTAGACGTAACGAGATCTACGCTATCGTTTCATGAACATTTGTAGGTACTGCCCGACAAAATTTGTATTATATTGTTAGATAGGAGACGGACAATGTTATTTTTCAGTAAACCGCAGGATGAGTAGTTATTTCCAGAAAGGCGACAATAAAGAAATGTATGAAATTCAAAACTCTTTGGGATTTCATTTTTCGAATAATCGAGATCGTTTCTGATCAGATTTCATCATCAGTGAAAACCGATATCATGGGGATACCGAATAAACGAACGAATCATTGAATATCTACAACGTCTGTATTTTCACATTTTCTTGCATTCGCTATTTATAAGGGTGGATGCTGAGTCTCTCTCCAGGATGCCTGAATATGTAGAACCAATCTCAAATGATTATTAGTACGTAAACTTACATTCTTTGAATTGTATTTTGAATACTTAATGTGCTGAGAGAAATAAAAAAAGGGAAAAGAGTGGCATGATTTAAATATTACTAACTTAGGACTTGCTGAGGCTTGATAACAGTTGGAATGTTCATTTTCATGAAAGAAGTGACTGATTTTATTTCCAATTTTGTTAGCACTTAAGGGCCTGCAAAAGTGTCCTGAATTACCATCACGGGGCAATACTATAAAACTGTTTACAATTCAATTTTCTAGAATTGTATTTTCTACTAATTAATATAACTGCTAAAATTAATCATTAGCATTTTAAAAGATATGGCAATTTGCCAAATAGCAAATTGCCAGATCTTTCAAAATGCTAATGGTTCATATTAACTCAATTAAAGTCATAACTAGTTATAGTCATAGCTAGAAAATACACTTCTAGAAAATGCAATGTACACGTCCCGTTGCTTAGCAGTGGTTTCTGGTCAAGTTCTGGATGTCTGCTAGGGCGTCAGGACTCGGTAAAAAATCACAGCCCAGTGACATGTCTATTGTCAGCATGACAGCCTAATGATGACACGCGATGGGCACATGCTCATTAGATCGTAAAAGCCTGACAAATAGGTCTGCGAATCTTAAGGTGACCTTGAAACAAGTCACATGATTAAAATAGATGTGATTTATGATAGTAAAAAGGATGCCAACATTGATTTGCATTTGTGGTAGAATGATATACGAACAACTTATTCTGCATTTTCTTGAGGGAATTCCGCTTTGTTGCTGTCAGTTATTTGTTACTATCAGCAAATTTCAATGAAGACAGATACCGAATACGGAACCTATACTGTGATATACGTTCCTAAAACTACCGAATCCAACACCGAATTCAAAATTACAATATTGTCCATCTCTATGTGTGAGACAACTCAAGTTTTAGAGACATTACACACGAGATACGTAACGACGAGAGTCTTCCGGACATACGTTACCTTGCTAAATAACGATTTTTTTCTCTTTTTGGAATTTCTAAATACTGTTTTGGCTTTAATATTTGATTTGCTACGGAACAAACACAATAATCAACCACATGCTGTCCGCTTCCAAATGGAATAAAAAGTCACTGATTTAATTTTGTCGTTTTGTCAGTATTATAATCAGTAATTTTAGGTTTCACTCGGCACATTGGTCTCACTGAAGTTACTAGTTGTTGCTTTATTTGGGACGCTCGAGCCTCATTTGAGTGCAAAATCATTCTTGTTTGTTTCACTCGGCACATGGCTTTCATTGTAATTAATAGAGAGCGTGTGGCCGAATCGATAAGTGCGCTGGTCTTTCATGTCAGCAGTCCCGGGACCAATCCCCGGTTGCGGAAAGTTCTTGAGGTGTTGGAACACTCTCTGTCAGCATCAGTTGTGATGCTGTCACAGCGTACCGTCCTATTGGGTGGCGGAGTAAAATGGGCAGTCAGCACTTGGAAAACTTGTGCACTCCTTCATCACATCACAACTAGACTATTGTAATTCAGTGTTAGTGGGGCTGTCTCAGTGCCTGATTCAGAAGCTTCAAAAAGTTCAGAATACTGCTGCTAGGATAATTACTGGTACCAAACGCTATGAATACATAACACCTGTTTTAATACAATTACATTGGCTTCCAGTTAAACAGAGGATTGATTTCAAAATATTGATCTTAGTATTCAAATGTATCCACAAACTGGCTCCAGTTTACCTGCAAGAGCTCCTCACTGTATATAAACCAACGCGCAGTCTCCGATCTAAAAACCAAATTCAACTAGTTGTGCCTTTTAGCAGATCTAATCAGGCTCATGATCGTGTGTTCTCCATTGTGGGTACCAGATTGTGGAATTCCCTGCCAATTAGTATAAATTATAATTACCCAATTAGATTGCTTGATTTCCCATAACCTGTACTTAATCGTACAGAGTTATCTCCCTTCTGTATAATAAAAACCTATACCAATGGCAATATCCCCGGCACTCCAATTTCGGCACCCCTTTTTGAAAAGCATATGGCCTTCGGCACCCCCTTTTTTGTCAAATGAGGATAAGAGTCGTATTAAAAATCCCTCATTGGGGGATTTTTAATACGACTCTTATCCTCATTTCAGAAAAAAAGGGTGCCGAAGGCCATATGTTTTTCAAAAAAGGAGTGCCGAAATTGGGGTGCCTTCTGGAGAATCCCTTTTTTGTCAAATGAGGATAAGAGTCGTAGTAATTAGACCTCATTGGGGGGGTTTTAATACGACACTTATCCTCATTTCAGAGAAAAAAAATGACCACTACTACTGACTTCCGCTTCTAGCAATGTTATCAGTTACATCCATTACCTTGGCTTATGCCGCCACTATTGCTGCGAAATCCATCACTTGTACTCGGAGATGGGCTTGTAAGTTACTGCACATTATCCATGAAACACATGACCACAGGCCGAGAGTTGCAATATCTGCACGCGTGATAATGTGCAATATGAGTATCACACATGAACCACAAGTGTACATACGGGTATTTGTGGACCATCATATACCAGGTTTTACAGTTAAAACTAGAAGTCCTGTCACGAACTGTGAGCTTATCTAGCCTTAATTGCGCGTAGGAATTGTGCGCAATTTCCATATCGAATGACATCCGAAAGCACGGCAGGTTATCCTGGTTACTCATAGCAAACACAGGCAATGTTTCTGCCAATGGACCTCCGGGTTACGCCGAGGTCCATTGACTTAAACTTTACTCATGCAAAGGCCATATGTACAGAATTTAATAGCCTCACTATGGTCATAATGCGTCGATTAACGCGCAGATCGACGTGCTCCTTGTGCGCATGTCATGACAGGTCTTCTGGTTTTAACTGTATGGATTAGTGGGGACTGAAAAAGCCAGAGACGAAAACTTTGAGGACCAGTAGGGACCGATTTTGGGGGACTAATAAACAAATAACATAAGAATACTTGATATTCAATTCCATACAATTTACTTCTACCAGTTACGTTATCCATACTAGTTCATAATACTTCATGCTGTAGAATGTCAAACGCCAAGGACATCTCCAATACCCTTGTACTGACCGAAACACTTAAAAATTAATAAACACATGCGCACACCACCCATTTTTCATTCGCTATCTGACCGTCGAAGAGTAGAGACTTGACTTCTCGCTCTCTGACCGTCAAAGACTAAAGACTTACGAAGCCACTTCTGCAAGTTTTGTGCGAAAGTATTTTCCGAAAGCTCCGCAACCGAGTATTTACTGTCCGAAGAGACACGAAAGGAACGAAGAAACAGAAAATGAAGGGACATAGAGACTGAAAATATATAGAGACACTCTGCGGTTTCTCGCTCGCGCTCACAGGCGGCCAGTAATGACATGATTCGATGTAACAGTACGTGTAGAGTGTATTATCACTAAATCACCCGCGGAGTGGGGATTCCACCCAAACAATAATTGCATATTTGTTGCAAAGCCTAACAAGCACAAGAAAAGTTCCAGCCAATGAACCTCCGGGTTAAACCCGGAGGTCCATTGGCTGAAACATTGCTTGTGTTTTTTGTCCAAGTGTACAGAAATTGAAAGTAATACTTTGGGTCATAACACCACTCCGCGGGTGATCGTGTTACAATCAACTCTCCACGTACTGTATATTGATTGTGCTTTGAGCTATTTGGATTATAATACGTTAGAGGGAAAATATGAGAGAGTTCATCTCTTACCACACGGGTGCGAAATATGGAAAATAACCAAAATACGGCCCAAACGGAGAGCAATATGGATTATTCAGAAAGGTGGCTCTTCGGGGAAATTGCAGAAACCAGCAGTCCATAGACTACCAATGGTCCTTGCAAGTGTCCCACAAAAGGGATGTATACACGACATAGTGTTCGTTTGTGCCCTGATCACCGAAGAGTGAAGAAGCAATGCAAAACTGCCGTGTTCTACTCGAACGTGATCTTCCAGCAACAGATGATTCTAGTTGGGAATGAGGAGATTCTCAAATCGGGGAAAAACAGATGCGGAATGAAACGTTGATTCTGAAGAAGACGAATCAACGGAATTCCGCTGATGCGATGGCGTGCATCATCAGTAGCGCTTTTGGGGATTACCAAATTGATTTAGAGAAACTCCTGAGCGGTTATATAACAGATGGAATGGGCAAAGATGAAGCATCCAAAGGAGAAGCAACTGACTATCAAAGAGAAGCAGTTGGTGAGATCCCATTCATAAAAAATCCAGGACACAGCAAAACACCTAAGAGAAGGACACTTTGACCTTACAGAATCTCAGGAAAGTACTCTTCTAAACTCGTTGAGCGGACAGTATACAGTATGTAGGCAAGATTTTGGTATTAATCGTGGGAAAGTTTAAAAAAAGAGGCAGTGATCCGGGATATTTTATGTTTTGAAACAGCGAAAATACAGGTCAGGGTTTGGGAAAAAACACAAAAGCAGCTAGTTACTAAATTTCAATGTTCTGTCACATATTAACCACTTAAACCCTGATGGTACCCTCCATCACAGTTCCGTGACAGCAACTGGAACGGTCCATATTCATTACATGGGGGAGGCCGATTAATATTTTCAACGGGCAGCCTTGGAGCTTCTCCACACACATTCACGCAGCAGCCACCCTCTGTAGAAAAGGCCACAGGAGAAACCCATTTAATACTAAATTTAGAAACAATTGTCCTGCCCCCGGACCACCTGGCGTGCTCGACTCCGGCATCTGCCAGACATACCACCGGTGTACCTTTTTCATTAAAGTCTAATCACTTTTTTGAAAATCCTGGCGTCGCCCATGAGAGAGAGAGAGACAGAGAGACAGAGAAAGAGAGAGAGACATACAGAGAGACGGTGAGAGAGAGAGAGAGAGAGAGAGAGAGAGAGAGACAGAGACAGAGACAGAGAGGGACAGAGAGTTTTTTTTTAAAAAAACGTAATTTTCTGTGTCAAACGGGCGAGGAGTTTGAGGAGGCTATAGACATTGCCAAGTGATTCTGCTAGACGGATTATTTCAAGTTAACACATCGAAGTATTAGGTTAAGGAAACATCAGGTTTATACAATAATTGGTAGCTGCTTGATTACGTCACTAATCCCCTAGTGTGGTGTCTAGAGAGACTGTAATCACAAACAAGGACGCCGGAAACGGGGGGGGGGGGGGGGGGGGGGGGAGCGCTATGGCGGCTCACCCCCCCCCCACCCTCATTTATTTCTCGCCGAGTATGTTCCTTCGAAGTGATGTGTACAATCTATTTCGCAAATTAACAACACTTGTTTGGAGTAATCCTGCCACAAAGTAATACATTATGGCAAACTTGAAGTATTAACTTAACCCCCCAGATACCCTATTCAGTTTATCGAGCTCCCGAGGGCGTTCTCGATCTAGAATTTGAAACTTTCTGCCCACGAGGACGCAGTGTTTCTGCGTTAAAATGACACTGAAATGCAAAGGAATTGAGTGCTTTGTGTCTAATTTATCAACATCAAGTTTTCTACCCGCGGGGCGAACCACAGTCACCTCGTGGGAGCTTGGGCTCTCCAAACCGGCACTTTGTTACCCCCCCCCCCCCCCCCCCCCACACACACACTTCGAATTAAGCTCCAGCGACTCTGACACAGCTTCTAATTACATAAGGGAGCCGCCTTGATAATTGTTAAATGGTTTCTTTTGTGCAGTTTCACTGAACTTGAGCTATTATCTGGGTGGAATTTACCCTCGGTGGGTGTTTCCAAATCAGTCCATTATCAATGTATTGTTTGTTTGTTTGTTTGTTTGTTTGTTTGTTAGTTTGTTTGCACAAGGCTACTTGACAACCTCAAGAAAAATATAAGTAGTCCACGCATATAAGATCATGTTTGATTCAATTTATTAGAATGGGTCGATATGCATAGGAGCGAACTTTTCAGATACAGATTCAATATCCTACTTCCCATGCACGTGTTTGAAATTGTGAAACAAACATTTGCCTTCGTGAAAGACGCACCGGCTTCCTGGCGTATTCTTTCAAACGTTTTTGTGGAATATTTAATTGAAACACACTTCTTTTCTGTCGTTTGAGTACGGTCTCCTCAACCATTTCCCAGAGCGAGTTCATCAGAATATCGAATCACCAAAATGACCGCCCTTCTCCGGTGTTGAGCGGATGCACAAACCACAATATTGCCTTTTGTTTCCTCCACCGATAGATACCCTATTTTGAATGGTCACGTTTAAACAGCAGTACTTCATCGCTGGTGGAGAAGTCTCTTTTTTATATATTTATATTTTCCATAAATCTCGTTTGATTATTTCTCGGTCAGTACCAATCATATTTACTGATCACTGACGGAACATTATCGATGGGGGAGGGGGGGGGGGGTGGTGTGGTCCATCGGATCCGATTCCCCTATACAGCCCCCCCCCCCCCCCCCCCCACACACACACACACCAACACACACAAACTTTGGCAAATGTTTTTTTTTAATCAATATTTAACTATCTCAACCCCACAACCAGTGTACAACAGCAATCGCCTGCAGAATTTCTGCAATGGAGTCAACGTGTCCGCTTACTGCAAAAAATCATTTTTCGACAACGAAAACATATAGCTTATGGGCCGTATTTGGAACTATAGCTTGTAAAGTGAGGAATCACAGCCGTTATTTCTTAAGAAAAGAAGTGGAAAAATAATTAGATTTGGCAGGCGATGGGAGGGAGGGGGGTGCTGAAGGTGTATCCGTTCACCTACGGTTATTTTTGTGGCAGAGGTAAGCCAAATAATAACATTCTCAAAATCTAGCACGTTCTCGTGTTTACTTTCAACTGAAACTCCAGCCACAGCGAACATATTGAAGTCTGTTAGATTGGGTGGGGTGGGGGGGGGGGTGGGGGGGGACGTCAAACTTTTCTCTATTTGTACATCAATCAGATCATCTAATTTTCTGTAATTGAACGGAGGATAGATCACGATCATAGCATCACGTCAATGATTTGGAAGATCAGGACTAAGTGGGCCTACAAGTCAAACCTCTGTATGTCTGTCGTGGTATTTTTATTTTCGATTTAAAGTGAAATTACAAATTATAAGAGAATACTGGCTGAACATTCTCATTCTCATCACAAGTTTGAGGTGGGATAATAATGCTTTTAAAAGAGTGTTTTGAAAGTCTCAGACCATTTCTATTAACCCTTTACCCAACGTAACGGCCAAAACCGGCCAGCGCTATTCTCAAAAATCGCCAATTAATTTTCAGTATTTTTTCATTTTTTGTCTCAAAAACATAGGTTATGACCCCTCGTTGGAACGAGCTCGTCGAGCTCGTTCCAACGAGGGGTCATAACCTATGTTTTTGAGACAAAAAAAATGAAAAAATTAGTTACTCAAGAAATTTTTTTGCAAGTGTCGTCTGTTTTTCATGTTAGGTAAAGGGTTAAATGTTGATGAGATCTGGAGCAGTAGCCTGTCAAGGCCACAAATCTGTGGTCGAACTTCAAAACTGAATTCCACAAGCAATCGAGTAAGCCTACAAAACAATTAAAAAATGGATTTTTCAACGCTTCAACATGAAAGTATATAGATATATGAAGGCCTATCGTGTATTTGCGTTTCCCATTCCGTTTACAAACGATCGGTAAACGCGCTATCGTTTATCGTTTTTAGTTCGATCCAGAAACATACCTCGCGTTTATTGGGCCATATATCATCGATGGCAGATCATAAAACTGCGAGATAATTGCGGTTTTATTAAAACTACTTCCGACTTGTAATGCACGTGTATATGAGGAAACTTTTGACATGGTAATGTATTGTTTTTGAGGATATCTTTTGAGGATACTTTTATATCCATTTGAGGAAATCCTTTGTAGGATATCTTTTGCACGATATCTGAGATAGTTATGGCCCCTAGTACCCGTTTGGCACAGCTTTCTTAGCCACCCCGAGACCTTCGTAGCTTCAAGTCCACTACTTGTCCATATTCAGCGCCATCTGTCCTTTGATTCAATATTATTGTAGTCACCCAATACTATAGTATTCTATCACCCTCATAGTTGTGGACCATTACTGCCTCATGCTATTACTATCGGCAACTGCTATTCTGCACTGTGTTTAAACCAATACTAAGTTGTGGTACTACTGCAGCTCATAGTGTCTATCATTACACTGCTGCCGCTTCGGGTCGCAGTTAATACCACTACCATTCCACTTTTGCTTGCTGGAACAACGTTTTCATACAGTTAAAACTAGAAGTCCTGTCATGAAATGCGCACAAATAGCACGTTGATATTCGCGTTAATGTACGCGTTATGGCCCCAGTAAAGCTATCAAATTCTGTACATATGGCCTGTGCACAAGCAATGTTTCAGACAATGGACCTCCGGGTAACCCGGAGGTCCATTGGCAGAAACATTGCATGTGTTTTCTATGAGTAACCAGGAGAACCTGTCGTGCTTTGGATGCCATTCGATATGGCAATTGTGCGCAATTCCAACGCGCAACCAACGCGCAATTAAGCCTAGATAAGCGCACTATTGGTGACATGACTTCTAGTTTTAACTGTATATATTCCAATTTCTTTTAATAAGCGATCGAGTAGTTACTGAAAAATCATTGCTAATGGCTAATAGTCGAACTATGGTACACGCAGAGTTTCTCCTCTACTACTCTACCAGACAACCAAGCATAACACTATTTGACTTAACATTACGTAATATCCATACCTACTAAGGACAGTATAACGCTAAGGTGGATGTATAGTGACATGGACCACCACTGGACCAGCGGGAGTACATACCTTACATCTTATACTTCAACACTAGACGACCATGCATTACCCCCTCCACACAATATTGCTTGACCAAGCATTATGTACCACCTATACCAGTTATATGATAATATAAAGCTTTGGGCGGATAGTGATATAAAGTGATAACAGTAGACCAATATGGGTACATAACGTACAGCATATACTGCCACACTAGACAAGCCTGCATTACCCCCACCCGCACGTCAAAATACTGCTTGACCTAGAATAACGTACTCCCTATACAATCGGTGACATGCACAACCATGCATTACCCCTCCCCCGACCCCCCCCCCCTTGACCCCCCCCCCGACCCCCCCCCAGCACACACACAACATAGACTAGCATTACGCTCTACCTATACCAGTTACAGAAAAACTATGAAGCTTTAGGTCGATTAGTAGTACCAAGGACTGAAAGGGGACACATATGGCGTATATAACGTCCATACTATACTGCATTTTAAAACGACCAAGAACTACCTCTAAACACCACACTAGACGACCATGCATTACCCCACCCGCCCCATAATACTACCTGGACTAGCATTACGTACTATCTATACCAGTCATAGGATAGTACAAAGCATTCGGCCGATTAGCAGTACCAAAGGCTAACAGGGGATTTGCAGGGGTATATATCGCTACTATTATACCAGGCCAGTTCGAGAAACTCGACACCCCCAAGCTTGAAAAATAATATGTCATATTGTACAGTGGACAACACAGGCAGTTAACGTTTCTATGACGTCGCGCACGCCCTTCGTGATGTCACGTCGTCAATAGCAACGTCAACCGTTTCGCGGGGAAAACATGCAGGAAAACTCACCTCCCCCCATCGATATTCCATCACATACTCCTACTCCATACATCTACCAAGTCAGCTTGCGATTGTGCATCGATAACGATCACTTTCCTTCTGGGAAATGTACGGCGGACAGGTTTGTGACGAGTGTATGTACATATATCACTACACATTTATGGCATATTATCTATGCAGCAGGTACACCACTTGCATATCAAGGTGCATGGGGGCCGACGTTTTGCACAGGAAAGTGTTGCTCTGGCGAAAGCTCCGGTTCCGATGGCAATTTAACACAAGTTTTGCTGACTAAGGTCCGGGAACCGGGCCCTATTCTAACGTGATGTACTACTGGTTGTGTCTGACAGTCCTTCACCTTTTTGGGATCCCAAAACTGTCAGTTGGTTAAAATAGTGATTGAGGGGCTAGGGAAAAACTCAGTCATTGACATTTGGGACTCGGGGGGACTGCGTGCTTTTTCAAATTTACATTTATTCATTGGTTTTTTAAAGCTTCTTTCAGTCTCTGTGGCTATATCAAGTGCAAGGTCAAGTTTATCAAACCGTTCTTACCTTTCATGCTCACTTTAGAGCACACACTCCAAACTATAATTAACGAGTCATATTTCAACAGTAAAACAGAACTTGTTTACAAACGTAAACAAGCACTGCTCAAATTCTCGGTGTTTAAATTATTATGTACCCTGATATATCATTAAAAGAGAATCCAATGAAACGATTCGTGATATGTATACGAAAGATTTCTTCTGAAAGATTCTAACTCTGCGGCTTGGTGTTTGCATCAACACTTTTTGTTTCTCGGCCATGCTCCCATCGTGTATGTATCGGCGCAACTGATTGGTTAGCGAAATGTGATTGACAGTTTTTTGGGTAAGATGCTGAATTCAATTCAGCATCATACTATATTATTTTAGCATGATACTTAATTATTTGAGTATAATGCTGAATTAATTTAGTATAATGCTCAATTAAGTTAGCATCATGCTATATTATTAGAGTATGATGCTGAATTAATTTATTATCATGCTATATTATTTTGCACGATTTCATGAATGCTGCACAAATAATATAGCATGATGCTAAATTAAGAGAGTATAATGCATTTTAATTCAGAGTGATGCTTAATTATTTTAGTATGATACTCAATTCATTTAGCATCATACCATATTATTTGAGTATGATGCTGAATTCGTTTAGTATCATGCTATATTATTTTGCACGATTTCATGAATGCAACTTTAATGTAGCATTATACTGAAATCAGGTTCGCGTACGGGAGGGTCATACTTGTTTTTTTAGTATGATACTCTAATAATTAAGCATGATGCTATATTATTTGGTATGATTTCATAAACGCTGCATAAATAGATAAGCATGATACTTAATTATTTGAGTATGATGCTGAATTAATTCATGTTATATTATTTGGGTATCGTGCTATATTAATTGAGTATCATACTGTGATATTTTAGCATCATGCTTAATTCACTGATTTACGATCCTGTTCGTACGTCATAACTAAACAAGTTGTGAAATGGTAAGAGACTCAAGACACATACACTTTTCACAAACCTGTCCGCCGTACATTTACTAGAAGGAAAGTGATGGTTAGTGGTATCGATGCACAATTGAAAGCTGACGAGGTAGATGTAGTCAATATCAGTAAATATAATAAAGACATAACATTTCTGTTGACGTGTTTTGATGTGTTTAGAAAATATGCTAGGGTGATACCTCTCAAAAACAAACTTGGTGATTCCACCGTTAAAGCTTTTACTAAAATTTTTAAAGAAGGTCGTAAACCAATAAAATTACAAACTGATCAAGGCAAAAAATTTCTAAACAGAAAATTTAAGAATTTTCTCAAACAACACGGAGTAGAATGTTTTACTACACAAAATGTGGAAACAAAATGGTCCATAGTAGAAAGATTCAATAGAACTTCGAAAACAAAAATGTGGAAATATTTTACCAAGAATGATGCACTAATGTTTACACTTCAAAACCTTGTGGTGAAATCTTATAATCATTCTCATCATCGTAGTATCGGTATGGCCCCGATTGCCGTGAACATTGAAAATCAAGAAGACGTTTGGCAAAAACGTTATGGCAAACCCATAAAACACAATACTCCAAAGTTCAAAGTGGGAGACAACAGAGTGCGAATCAGTAAAGTTAAGAAAACTTCTGAGAAAGGCTATTTGCCCAATTGGACCGAAGAGTTATTCACAGTGGTAGCCATTAAGAAAGGCCATCCAGTCACATACATCTTACTATATGATAATTGGAAAATATTGAAAGGGTCGTTCTACACTGAAGAGCTTCAGCGAGTTGCACATAAAACTTTTTACAAAATCGAACACGTACTGAAGAAACGTGATCGTTGTAAAAACAAAGACCTGTTCGTGAAGTGGTTAAGATACCCTGCTTCGTTCAATTCATGGATCAATCAGAGTTAGCTCACCTATAAACGGAAGTGAACCTCTGAGGTTTCTCCAAAATGGAAGAAGGATCGAACGGATCTTGACATCTGCTTGGAAAAAGAATTCCAAGGATCGTGATCACTTACTTTTCACAAATAATCATTTTGTACATCATCATCATTACCAGTGTTGTTTATCTCACTCTCGAGAATACAGACAGCAAGTTGTGGATTGCTCTCTTGAGTAGTAGCATAAGATATTTGTTGCCTAATCCAACTATTAAGAAAAAATAATGTTTTATTTGACGCTATGAACGTGTTTCCTGAAAACACGTTGACTACGTACACCACTCTTTTATCACAACCAATGAATCGCACGGGGGAATGGGAAATAGGCGTGGCAGAGATTCAGTATCCAAATACTTGGTTCAATATTCGTTGGGAAGACGCTTTCGTTACAGAGTTCTGGTCTTCGCAAAAGAATTATCGACTTACTCTGAAAGAAGGTCGTTATTCGGATCCCACCGATGTGATACGGGCTATTCAACGGTATTAAAGAATTACTCTTGCCTGGTCACGATGAGGTAGATTTTGAATTGGATGAAGTGACTGGTAAAGTTCCTATCACGGTACGTGATGGACCTGTGGTTACATTGAACCCCACTCTTCAAAATATTTTGGTCTTTAATGGGTTTGTTTTTAAATCAGGAACTTACAATTCTTCCAGAGTTGCTGATGTAAACCAAGGTTTTTTATTCACTCTATGTAAACTGTGACTTGGTTTGTGACCAAGTCGTTGGAGATACAAGAATACCCCTTCCTCGTATCGTACGTGTACGTGGAAAATATGGGAATATTATCTCCAAAACTTCTGAGAATCTGTATTATGTACCAGTGGAACGAAACAATTTCAGTTCCGTCCGGGTGTATATAAGGGACGACACAAGAGCCATAGTACCATTCGAGTTCGGGAAAGTGACAGTGACACTTCATTTTAGAAATCGAAGATCTCTTCATTTCACATAAACATGACTTACTGTTGTAAATCCAAATTAAAGGAAGAATATTACACGAAACAAGCTGAGAACGGTCTACCAGCTTGTTCTGGAGCTTAAATACAGAGAGGTTATGGTTTGGGAAGTATATTGGGAGGATTGAATAATATGGTGTTATCTTTATTGAAAACTACAACCAGAAGCGTGGGAAAACAGCTCGTGAGAAAAGGAGCGGCCTTTGCCGAAGATGTTATTGAAGGGAAAACTGTTAAAAAGGCAGTAATCAAACCAGTAAAAGAGAATGGTACAGGAGCTTGCAATGAAGTGGTTGGTGGTTCGAAATCACCCTGCAGGAAAGGTATGAAAAGGCCCGCACCACGCAAAACTCGCAAATCGATAAAAAGAAGGAGAACTGAACTGACCCAAGACATTCTCGGTGCATGATGTCTCTCATCAAGAAAAATCTTGAGAGTGTGTCAACAGCAAACTCGATTGTTTTCCATACCACCAACACAGACTAGTGTGGAACATGGGCAATGGGTAGAACACAGGCCTATGGCGACCAAAAAAAACAGTGGCCCAATAGAATTCCACATTGCAGGATTAGAAGATGATTATTTGAATTTGTCACAGACATACTTGTATGTTAAAGCAAAGGTTGTAGATTACAATGGGGCATCAATTGCACCCGATGCCAATGTGGGCCCAGTCAATTTATGGATGCGTTCTTTATTTAATGAAATCAATACCAGCTTGAATGAAAAAACTGGTATCTTCTTCCAACAACACTTATAACTACAGAGCTTTTATAGAAACTTTGTTGAGTTATGGACCAGCTGCAAAAAAGTCACAACTGACTAATGGATTATGGTACAAGGATACGATCGGACATATGGAATATTTGACAGACGATAACAATTAACAAGTGATTTATTCTTCGAAAAAAAATTGCAGAGAAAAGTAAAACGTGGACATGACTGGAAGATTATGTTTTTGCAAACGCGTTATTTGCTGAATGGCGTTAACGTTCATGTTGTGTTGTGTTCCAAGGGACTGGACAAATGTACGAGAATGGAGGAAACCACACCAGCCGAGAAGAGTACATGAATGGATACACCCTATTCGTATTCGACCTGACTCCATACCTATCACATGGACAATACTTCGATCTGGTGAAAAGAGGAACCTTGAGACTAAAAGTCCATTTCGAAAACCCATTACCAAACACAATCAACGTACTGGTGCATGCAGAATTCCATAACATCATAGAAGTGGATATGAATAGACAAGTAATCTTCCATTACTCTACATGAACACGTTGCAGTTAGAGAATGCACTTCGATCAGATAGTTGTTTGAAGAGAATATGTTTGGGTGTATTTGCAAGAAACAGATTACTAAGAAGATTACCAGATCACAGACCAGTGGCTTTGATAACCAACACGGATCCAGACCACAGAAAAGGAGAACATTGGGTGGCTCTCTTTGTTAGTCACCACAACGTAGAGTACCTTGATTCCTATGGATTACCACCACATCACAAACCACTCGAGAAAGTCCAGTCGAAGAATTACAGATATTGGAAGTATAATGCAAAACGCCTACAAGGACCATTACCAGTGTGTGGACAATATTGCCCGTTTTACATGAAACATCGCTGTCGCGGTGTACCGATGGAAAACATGTCCAACATGTTTACAACTGATCTAATGGATAATGATGTGTTGGTTAATGACGTCATAGAAGAAACCTGCCACTATATGTCGCTGTATTGAAGAAAATAACATAAAAAGGGTGCACTTGGTGTTCAGCTCATTTGTGTTTCGACAGTCAAAGAAGAAAGATGTCTACATTCTTCAAACTCAACAACGATTTACAGATTCAACTGGTCAGGAACGACGTTGGGTTCCAGTTTACCACGAGAGATTGGGAACAAGTGACCAAAGCAGTGGATATTGCAAAGAAGGGGAGCCTTGAAATAGGAAAACCCAAACCAAAGAGAGAAAGAAAACTAAAGAAGAATGAAGATAAAAAGGCTTGAAGAATGTTCACTATTCCGTCTTTGATACAGATGGCGCTGAATGATTATCAATCACGAAACCAAGAAACAAGAAATCGAAGAGACTTTGTAGAAAGAATGAGCGTTTCATTCGAAACGCATTTTCGTGATGTTCCACCACCAGTACTGGACAGTTATTACGTGGAGAAGAGAGAATAAGAAAGACACCAGAACAGAGACCACCAAAATACATCAAGTATGCATTGGAGGAAAATCGTCTCAAGACATTTCAATTCATGTTACAAAGGGAAAGTGTGAAAACCCAGAATGAACTGACAAAAGCTGGATTATTTTGTTTGAGGATAGGAGAGAGAACTCAAGCGTTTTCATTGTGGTATTATTGTTCGTTTCTGGGAAACAGAAGATGATGTTATAGAAGAACACAGAAAATGTTCTCCAGACTGTTATTACATTCATAATTTACCACCTGAACTCATGGACAATGAAGAAGTTCAAGAAGAAATGGCCATCAAGGAAGAAATGGACACATTGGTTCAAGAAGAAGATTCACGGAGGACGAAATGTAGTGTGTGTTTATTAGCTGAAGCCAATGTCGCTCCGCGACCATGTAACATTTGTGCCTGTGCACAAACTGTTGTAAACCACTGAGAAGATGTCCAATCTTCAGAAAGACTGCTTATGAATATCTTACAATTTACATACCACAGAAGTTTCCATAAAAAAGTTGTATGTTTGTTGTTGTTGTTGTTGTTTTTGTTGAATAAAAGACAATTAAAATGTAAAAATTGTGTTGTTATCAATGAGTCCAGTAGTACAATACCAAAGGTATCCTCAAAAGGTATCCCCAAATACTGAAATGAGGCTAAGAGGTCTGGAACATTAGACCTCAAGTGACAAAAGGGATTCTCTTAGCTTAACATATGGCTAGATCCTCACGTAAGTATAAGGTGGGACTTGAAGTTAGCTTTGTGGTTTTCGTGTACACGTATGAGCCCTACTTGTAATTTGAATCAAAGTGAGCCTGTTCCAGTGGGGGCCGTGGGCGGTGTATCTCGACATATCGACATAATGGATGGAACAAATATCATAGAACTTGTTCACTATTTACTAGTGTCATATAACATCCATGCCGGATGAAGGGTTATTCATTCATTCATTCACTCAGTTGTTCGTTCTTAGTGCTACTAGTGTCATTCATTCATTCATTCATTCATTCATTCATTCATTCGTTCGTTCATCCATCCATCCATCCATTCATTCATTCGTACATAGTGTTACTAGTGTCATTCATTCAATCGTTCAATCATTTGTTCACTCATTCATTCTTTAATTCGTTCGTTCGTCCGTTCGTTCGTTCTGGGTGGACGATCGGATGGATGGATGTGTGGGTGCTTGACTGATCGAGTGTGTGGATGTGTGACTGACGTTTGGTGTTTAGGGTAAAATTATTACTCCACCTCGTCTTTTTCAAATTCTCTCACTCATTCTCTATCCTCATTGAATCCATTGTTTTACTGTAAAGTCCTTTAATTATAAATTTATTTGTTCAATCATTCATCCACGATACCATATCACTTTGATGTGGTGTTAGGTAGGGTGAGGTTGCATCCGACGTACTTGTTTATAAACTACAGTGTTTTTATCCTGTTTGTACAGAATAATTTCGTTTCTAAACAAACTCCCAATTACATACTATTACCGCAACAGACTGTGACTAGAAATGAAAAATAAATATCGTCTCAACCCGTCCAACAGTTCAACTATGTCTGGGACTTAACCTCCTTTTATCTTCATCTTGGAACAATATATTGTACTTATGTCTTGTATATTTGTCCAGCGAGAAAGGATGGTAGTACGTTGGTGAATTATGGCGGGTTACACTCGACGAGGTGCAGACTTTATACAGCTCTATAAAGAGAAGATATGTTCCTTGGCAGAAAATGATGAATGATATAAAAACCACGCAACTGACTGCAACTACTTTTCGCCTAGAGACTTTCAGTCAATGGCTTGTAAAATAGACGCAGGATTCTCAATATTCAACCTCAATTGCCAAAGCCTTAAGGCCCATTGGGATTCCTTCCAAAACATGCTATATTACCTACAAACAGGAAAGAACTTCTTCGACATAATAGGACTTACCGAAATTTTCCAAATTCCTCCAAAGATGTCGTTCAGTCTGGATGGCTATGTTCCGATTATTAAACGTATGAGACACGAGTATGATGATGGTCGAGGAGGGTTGGTCTATATATTAAAGAAGGAATACCCTACAGAGTTCGTAATGATATTTCGTTCTTTATTCCCCATGTTTTCGAATCTCTGTTTATTGAAATTAAAGATAAATACCAACCCAGAATTATTGGCGTTGTTTATAGACCCAACACTCCTCCTAAAGCCGACATCAACCTCTTCTTATCAAAATTAAATGAAATAACGAATGTTTTAAATGCCGAAAATAAAAAAGTTTATATTATGGGGGATCTTAACCAAGACCTTCTAAAAAGCAACTACACACCCAAAAACGGAAGAATTTGTTAATCTCATGTTCAGTCAAGGCTTTCTGCCGTATATCACCAAGCCAACGAGAGTAACATGTCGTTCTGCTAGTCTGATAGATCATATCTTCTCTAATAATGTTTCACAAGCAGCATTACCTGGAATAGTCATATCTGACGTGTCAGATCATTTTGGTGTTTTTTTATATTGAGGAAAAACCCAAGCCAAAAGATACACCACACTTTACACTAAAAAGAATAATAATTGCAGAAAAAATTGTTGAATTCAAAACACTTATCTCGCAAAGTGATTTTAATCCTGTAATGCAGTCGAATTGTCCCATTGAGTCATATGAAACCTTTCTAAACATCTATATGAAAGCCTATGAAAAAGCATTCCCTCTCAAACGTGTTCGCCAGAACAAAAAAAATTATTAAAAAACAGCCATGGATGACAAGGAGGCTTGTAATATCCTCCAACAACAAAGAAAAAATCTACAAGAAAAAACTCCAAGCTCCCACCGCAAGGAACTCAGAAAACTATAAAAAAAAACTACTGTAGAATCTTCAACAAGGTAAAAAAACAATGTAAAGATACCTGTTAAAGAGATATCCTAAACGAAAACAAAAACAATATGCGAAGAACGTGGCAGATTTTAAATGAAGCCATCGATAAAGGAAAACGTGAAGCCAGATTACCCTCGTTCTTCATCCAGGACAACATCGAGTTAAGCGAGCCCCATGCCATCGCAGAAGAATTCAACAATTTCTTTATCAACCATCCGAACAGATTCAGAAAACTAATAAGTCCTACACAGATTACATGGGCAACAATGTGTCCAATAATCTTTATTTAATACCCACAAATCCCACAGAAGTCAACCAACCGAGTAGTAAATAAAATGAAGCCAAAATTATCTAAAGACTGCGATGACATCACAACCTGTCTTCTTAAGCATACGATAACCGAAGTATTGGATCCTCTAACACATGTAATTAACAACTCTTTCCTAAACGGAAAAGTACCAGACAGGATGAAGATCGTGAAGGTGATACCCATATTTAAAGCAGGTGACGGGAACAGTTTTACAAATTACAGACCTAACAGTATACTTCCGGTATTCTAAAAAGTAATGAAAAAACTCATGGAAGTGAGGCTAGCTAGTTTCCTCGATAGGTTTAATATTTTATACCCTCACCAATATGGGTTCCGAAAGCGACATATTACTATTCATCCAGTTCTTCAGCTCCTTAAAAGCATCGATATAGAAAATAATAAACAAGAAAAAACAGCACCTTAGCACTGTTCCTGGATTTGTCAAAGGGCTTTGACACCATAAATCACGAAATACTATTAGGTAAACTGGAAAAATATGGCATCCGAGGTGTCACCAACAATTGGTTTAGAAGTTACTTGTCCAACAGGTCTCAATATGTCACGTACGGAGAACACAACTCAAACTTAGCCAAACAGAGTTGCGGTGTACCACGGGCCTCGATTTTAGGCCCTATTCTTTTTCTTTTATATATAAATGATATAAGCAACTCAACATCACTCAATTTTTTTATCATTTGCCGATGACACCACTGTACACTGCCCGGGCTCCGACAATAATCCCATTACACCGTATTTCAATGACGAGCTCCAGAAACTATTCGAATGGTGCTCTGTGAACCATTTAATGCTGAATGCTAAGAAAACCTCGTACATCATACTTAATCCAAATAAAGTTAGGAACAATAATCTTTGTCAAGAGGTAAAAATAAATAATTAAAAGATTAACAAGGTTGGGGCCACCGAAACAGAAAAATCTGTGAAATTCTTGGGAATTAGCATTGATGAACATTTATCCTACAAGGCTCACATATCCCGATTATGCTCGAAAATAGCACGCGCAAACTAGAGTCTAAACAAAGTTAAAACTATCCTCCCCCACGGACCTCTGAAAACATTGTATTACGCCCTCAGACACAGCCATTTGGTATTCGAAATCCAGGCATGGGGCAACTCAACATCTATCAAAAAACTAGCTGTCCTGCAAAAACATTCAATACGAATAATTAATAACAAAAAGTACAATTCTCATACAGATCCCCTGTTTAAAGAAAACCAAATACTTAAGGTTGATGATTTGTTTAGGCTACATGCACTACTGTTCGTGTTTGACTGGCAGAACGGCAGATTACCGGTGTCTTTCAATGATATATTTAAAATTACTGACAATCCATCTGGTAGGAGAACTAGACAGTCGGTCCTCATATACATAGAAAAAACACGGACCCAAACTCTGGATAAATTTCCTTTATACCCCTTCCCGAAACTATGGAATGCTCTGGACGACACAACTCGTAATATTAGCGACAGAAGCATGCTTAAGAACAAGTTAACTTCCACATTCATTTCCTCATATTCCAGTTATGTCAGCTGCAACAATCCCTACTGCACTTCCTAAACTTCGTAAATTGTCAAAGTCGTGGTCCGTGTCTAAATCTGGAATCCTCGTCTTGTGCAACCTGTCGCGCTTCCTCCTTACAGTGGTGCTATGTAAAATACAATATGGATACAATTAAGAACTTGCAAATAAAAGTCTAAACAAATAAATCATAACATTCGTCATCCTGCGATGATGATGCAGCTAACGTAGACACCACGCCCAAACATCATGACCAACTTCTTTGTCGCAGTCTAAACGCTAAACGATACGAACTTCACGATGGGACTTGTTGCCGCCCCCGGGTGTTATGATAAGTAGTGGAGGGAGTCCTATAGGCAGGTTGCGTCTTGCCTTTCCGCTGGCGAAAATGAAACACTAATACTCTAATCTCAGAAAAGTAATGATTCGATCGTCATTCTCCATCATGTGTCACATAATTGGCTCTTAGTTCATTCTTTCGGTCACAGTCTGTTTGCAATCACCCCATCTTCTTCCAGGGGGTGGCAGGTAGACAGCCAATCTGGCTATGCCACTTCCCACGGTATACTTCTCATTACATTTGTGCAATATGTTTATTTGTAACCATTTTACATGTATGTGTACCGTAAATAAAGAATCTGATTCTGGATCTGATGGTTAGAAACTACTCTTATAAACCCAAAGGCAGAAACAGAGGGTTCTGGGTAATGACTCTTATACAGAGGAATTTGTCCTTTAGCACTACGTGCCACTCTTGTACAAAGGAACGTGCCTTTTATTGGAGAAAAACGTTATGGGATAGGGACCCCAAAAGGATTCTGGGGAATCTGAATCAGAACATTACTCCCATTCAATCGAACGAACCCACGGGGCCCCCCGGTACTATAGCACTACCTGCTATTATTATAAGGCAAAATATGGCGGTCCTAAAAAGGATTATGAAAGAATTCGAAATAGTACAACTTACCCCCATAGCCCCCCCCCCCCCCCCCGGGTACTATAGCACTACATACTAAGCGGATAAATGGGAGATCCGTAGAAAATAAAGGCAATTTCTGTAGTTTAGGGTGGATTTTGGTGATTTGGAGGTATTGTCGGGTTGTTTGTGATAATTCGTGATACTCCGATTCAATCGACCATATCCTCCAAACATACCCCTGTCTTGTTGTAATATAGAAACCACGTGCTGCCATAGAAACCACGATGGCGGCCTCCATTCACAAAATGGCCGACGGAAACACGTATCACCCTAATAACAAGCGCTACGCATGTGCACTAACATCACGCATCACTATGGAGATGACGTCACCAAACATGACGTAACTAGGTCGCGTGACTATGACGTCACTTCCTAGTTCTCCCAGTAGTTCCCCCAGTAAGGGACGGTTACCTCATCTTCTACTACTTGTGAGTCTTCTGGGTCCCTACTCTATTCATTATTTGGTTATTTATATGAGTGTTGCCATTTTACTTATAATTCGGGTTAAGATCATTATTTGGGCCCGAGTCATACACAGGGGTGTCATCCGCAAAAGATCAAAAGTTGAGTGATGTTGAGC
Source organism: Pictodentalium vernedei (assembly GCA_031216915.1). Taxonomy (NCBI): domain Eukaryota; kingdom Metazoa; phylum Mollusca; class Scaphopoda; order Dentaliida; family Dentaliidae; genus Pictodentalium; species Pictodentalium vernedei. The sequence continues at coordinate 521,622,640 of CM062293.1, forward strand.
TACTAATATCAGTGATGTGCAAGAGAAACAAGATATATCCTAATATTGACCCCTGAGGAGCACCGCAGTTCAAATTAGCAAGGTCCGATTTATGATCGCCATACTCAACATGCTGAGATCTGTTTGATAGGCCAATTATTTGCAAGTGCCCTGATGCCGTAGGTTTCCAATTTACTCAACGTTTGTTATTTTGCTGCAATGCTGTTTACTAGTTGAAGGACTGGGTGAAAGGTACAATGGTGTTTTCTGAATCCATATTGATGGGGATATAAAAGTGTGAATGTATCTAAGAAATATGTAAGTCTGACGAACATAAGCTTTTCCGACACTTTCGAAAATACAAGTAACTGAATGATGGGTCTGTACTTGGAAAAGATGTGTTCGTCACCCGGTTTAAAAATGGGTATTGCCTTTGAGATTTTCATTTTATCTGGAACAATACCGTTAGAAAAGGAAATGTTAACAATGTGTGCAAGTGGGTCAGCAATTTCACTTTCCGTATGCTTCAGGAGACAAGCGTTGAGATCGTCACAATTTTTGATGAATTTAGATTCATCTTATTTATTACGAATGTAACTTCAAGTGGACTTGTTGGTCCCAGACAGACATTACTTGAAACCCTGCTGTTCATATAATTTGTGTAGGATCTATTTGAGTTTTATATTTTTTTCAGATGTTTGTTTACCTACAGTTAAAACTAGAAGTTCTGTCATGAAATACGCACAAATAGCACGTTGATCTGCGCGTTAATCCACCCGCTATGACCATAGTACGGCTATCGAATTTTGTACATATGGTCTGTACACAAGCAATGTTTCAGTCAATGGACCACCGTGTAACCCGGAGATCCACTGGCAGAAATGTTGCCTGTGTTTGCTATGAGTAACCAGGAGAACCTGTCGAGCTTTGGATTCCATTCGATATGGCAATACCGCGCAATTCCCACGCTTAATTAAGTCCAGATGAGCGCACAGTTCGTGACAGGACTTCTTGTTTTAACTGTATATTTACAAAAAAAGTTATTAAATTCCTGTGCTACATCGACCGGAGCATTTATTTCTTTGTTGTTAAATGTAAAGAACGAAGGTAATTTCGCTGCACGTTTTGCTATTAACTTCATTTAATATTTGCCAGGTTCCTCGAATATTATTTTTATTTTCCGGTAAGATTTCTCAAAACTAGTTTATGCTGCGTTGTTTTGTGAGTTTATTGTAAATTCTACAATAGATTTTATAGTTTCGGTTGTTCAGCTCGTTGGGGTATCTGACTTTCTTATTTTAAAATTGTAGCTTAATGTTGACGGACATAACGAGTCCTTTGGTCATCCGATGATGTTTTTTATGAATTAATTCCGCATCATTGGCCTCCATGTAAATATTCAGGAATGCTTCATACGAAGTGTTGACACAGTCTAATTGCATTACTGAGGAGAAGTCACGAAGTAAGAGATTTTCTTTGAACACTGCTATATTTTCTAATGGCTGTAGTCGAGATTGGCTGAGGGCAGTTTCAATGTAAAAAAAACCCTAAGTTGTCACACACGTCTGTAATAATTATGCAGGAAAGAGGTGTGGGTGAACGTTTATTAGAGAATGTGTGGTCAATGTATCAGAATGATTGGTTCCTCTCGTTGGTTTGGTTATGTGATGTAAGAAATCTTGACAAAACAATAGTTCGATAAATTCGTCGGTCTTAATGTGCATAGATGATTTTAGCAAATCTAAGCTGAGATCACCCATCATATAGGCTTTTGTTTTTATATGAAAAGCCCTTTTATTTAAGTTAGATTCAAAAAGAATACCATCTGCTTTCGGTGTGAATTAGGTCTGTAGATGACACTAACTATTTAGAAAGTATCCTTATTCTTTATTTCAATAAAGGGGATTCAAAGACATGCGGAATGAAAACTGAGATCTTTCCCGACTGTGTAGGGCTTACTTTCTTTGATATTTGCCTTACGCCCTCTCGACCGTCACTTGGTTCTGTAATTTACATAACAGGTTTTTGAATTGATCCCAGTGAGATTTTAGACGCTGACAATTAATATGAAAAGGAGAAAAATCAATGTATATTTGCTGGTCTCTAATTGGAAATCAATTGGAAGATATTAACTGCATTGGCTGAGATCGTTAGGGTATCTAACGGGAGTCGCAATCATCAGGCAAGGAGCATACTTTTTCGTTGTATATCTGCATGAAGTCAAAATCTCCGTGAAGTCTGAATTTCGTCCAGTGTCAAATTACCCACCATTGAGAATCACGTAAGCATCATGACCCCCAGCTGAATGATTATGCAAGGCCTTTATTTCCAAAGATGATGTAAAAAGGATAACTACCCCTCCCCCACCCCCACCACACCGACTTAGTGTAGTTTTTATTCCAAGCACGTACTGCTTTTCCCTGGTTAGTTCCCATCAGCGACTGTTGCAATTTGGAGTGAAAAATTGTATGACAAAAATTGAATGTAGATATGTGATCAAGTGAAAAGCCATAGGCATTAAGTGTATTGGAATATACAGGTAGGTGCGAACAAAATGGATTTATAAAAATTATCCAGTTTGTTTTCGAAGATTTTCAGCGGGTAGGATATCAGCAGCTCTGCGTGTAAATTAGCAAGTTGAAAGTATCCCGAGTTGATTTGCAATTATCTCCTTCCATCAACAATCAAGCGTAAAACTTTAAGAGAGTGGTGGCCGAGTGGATAAGTGCGCTGGCCTCTCATGCCAGAGGTTCCGGGATCGATCCCCGGTCGAGGAAAGTTCTCGAGGTGTCCGAACACTCTCTGTCAGCATCAATTGTGGGGTTGATGCTGTCACAGCGTACCGTCCTATCGGGTGGGGACGTAAAATGGCTGTCCTCTGTGCAGAGAGAGTCACACTCCGTGCAGGCTAAATATCCCTTCGTAGTATTCGAGAAGAGCTAGGCCACGAAGCTGCCGCTATGAAGGTCATCCCACATACCTACGCCATTGGGCCAAGGAGAGGCGGTAATATAAGTTGCATAACTTGTTCGCCAATCATTGTATAACAAATAAGATTAAATAAAAAAAAAAAATTGAAAAAAATAAAACTTTAGACGGATGTAACTTTCGTTTGTCACACTTCATTGGAGAGTACCCACAGGTCATTACCTCCTTCAAGCTACATCCAAGAAGTATTGTTCATATAGCTATAGGTCGTTACACCTTATTGGCAAATTTCCATGAGTCATTGTCAACAATGCGTATCACCCAAAGTTGAATACTATTGCTCAACCCTGCTACGTTCATGTAGTATTGCTGATGTGAATACAGTTTTTTACACTCTTTTGGAAAGTAACCACTGGTCATTTCTAACAGAGCGTATCAAACATCTGTATGTATCGTTAGTAGGCACTGTACACCCCGAGTTAATTAGCATAATCTACTTTTGGCTATATTCAAGTTACATTGTTGATATGACTGTGGTTTAAAACACTTTATATTGTAGTATCCACACGTTGGTATAACCATAGTTTGCTACACCCAATTGGGATGTACCCACAGGTCATCTACAAAAAGGCTTATCATACATATATATGTGTTTTTACAAGATATTGGGCATCACGAGTTATATTATCCAGCTATTTTCAAAGTAGTATTGTTGATATAACTGTTGTTAATCACACTTTGTCAACAGAATCTGGACATCTTGAGTTAGTTAACGTTATCTCCTTCCAGCTATATTTCAGCCTTATTGTTGATATGATTATAGTTTGTCATACTCAATTGGAAAGTACCCATAGGTCATTTTCAACAAAGTGCATCAAACATCAATATGTGTGAGGTAGGCGGGTATTAACTATCCCGAGTCAAGTAAATCAACCATCAGTAACATTTAAACCGTCAGGTATTGAATCAATTATATCAACTGATAATAAACCTCGAACCTATAAATTATAATAGGAACATTCAATTAGATTTCAGTCACCCCCCCCCCCCCCCCTCCCTCCACCCATTCAAGACTGAACATCCCGATTCAACCAAAACTACTTCTCGTCCCCCGAGTTTCAATGTGTTCTATGTGACAGTAGGCTGACAGTAGTCGTCAGTAGGCTGCCAGTAGGCGTCAGTAGGCTGCCAGCAGGCGTCAGTAGGCGTCAGTAGGCAGCCAGTAGGCACATAGAACACATTGGATCTCAGGGGACGTCCTTTCAGCAGCATTCCAATAGTATTGTTTATAAAGGCTATAGTTTGTCACACTCTCTTGGAAAGATCCCATTGATCATTTCAAACAGATATTGAATATCCCGAATCAATTAAATGCATTGATAATAACCCTCGAGCCTATAAGTAATACTAGTATCATTCAAACTATATTTCAATCACATCCCATTCAAGACTGAACAACCCGATTCAGGTAATACTACTCCTGTCAGCAGCGTTCAAGTAGTATTGTTTATAAAAAGCTATAGTTTGTCACATTCTATTGGAAAGTACCCATCGGCCATTCCCCACAGAGTGCATCAAACATCTATATGAGGGGTTAAAGGATACAAAACATCCCAAATTAATTAGCGTAGTAGAGGGTGTCCAGGAGAGGGTTTGGAAACTTGGGGTATGTACTCACATAAGTCACCCCTGGTTTCCATAAAGACCCCCCCCCCCCACCCCACCACAGTGCTAAAGAAGGCGGCTTTTTCTACTCAAGGGATAATAATATTTTACCTAATGCTACAGTTAAAACTAGAAGTCCTGTCACGAACTGTGCGCTTATCTAAGCTTAATTGCACGTATGAATTGCGCGCAATTGCCATATCGAATGACACCAAAAGCATGGCAGGTTATTCTTGTTACCCATAGCAAACACAAGCAAAGTTTCAGTCAATGGACAGGCCGTATGTGCAGAATTTGATAGCCTTACCATAGTCATAACGCGTAGACTAACGCGCAAATCGACGTGCTATTTGTGCGCATTTCAGGACAGGACTTCTAGCAGAGCAGACGTTTTTGTTTCTATCAGAAATAAAGGAGTGCCAAAGGCGTGTCTTTGTTTCTGATTGAAAAGAAAACACGAGTTTGTCCGACTTGGCGCCCAAAGGGACATTAGAGCACAAAGCCTTTGTTCAAGCTCTTCTCTTATTTCCGCACGCACTGCGTGAAAGATTACTAGCGTATATCAAATTTAAGAATAGCCCACACTTTATATATTTCTATCAGCATCTCAGAAATGTATGAATATTGCAACTCGCAAAGCATCTAACTTCACTCTTCCCGAGAACAAACCAATGTCATTAAAGCAGATTCTCGCCAGAGAAATATCAGTTGAAGAAATTTATTTCGAAATACAAAGATTGAAAAAAAAATCAAAAACAGAAAATCCCATAAATATGACACTGAACTGACCTTTTAAGCCGTCAACTCATTTAATGTTACTCATTTATCACAGTTGTTTCAACAGTGTGTTCAATTTGGGTTAACTACCACACTCCTGGCCTTTCGACGTACAAGTTCCCAAAAAAAGAGCCCTTAAATCCATAAAACTATTTATTACACGCCGCTGCTACGATATCCCCATCCACAGCAACAGGGAACCATGTGGACAATGAAAATATGCGAAACGTAATCGTTTACAGACAATTTTTATAAAGAAGCGGAATTTTACTTGAATTTTCCACAAATCGTGCACTGCAATTAACATTTGAGTCGCTAGCGATAGCTAGAAATCGTTCCCTGAGTTCCAATGTGTTCTATATGCCAGCAACACATTGGAACTCAGGGGACGAAATAATAACACGGGTTCCCCTCGCAAATTTGATTGGCGATAAAATGCGTTCTTTTTGTTGATAGTTGTCGAATGAATTGCTGAGAGTCCTTCTAATAATTGTTTCTATAGGTGAGAGGGCGTGTAATAAACACAGAACGACACACGCGTGTGAATGGGTTAATCGATATGGCACTTGTGCCATATCGATAAACCCATTTACATGCACGTGTCGTTCTGTGTATGAACTGCCTTGGCAAGTTATTCTCGAGTAATCTAAATACTTTATTGGCAGAGTTTTCTTTTAATCAAGCCACTTTATAAACGAAACACAAATAGGGTTTAGAAAACAAATGTTCCATAATGCATAACATGCTTAGTTATATACCTTAATCTAGGTATTAAAACATTTCAAAAAATAACATTTTCCGTACTTTTGCGGACTTTATCCACCTTTTGTCACTGTCTGTTATGACTTTGGGAAAAATAATCAGATCTGATATCTAATTAAATCTCTTAATATAATATTCAGGCATTAAGACATTAGTAAACTGTGGTGACGGAAATCAGGTTTTCTTATATATGTGGACTCAGTGTCCGACATGGTATCGTCATTTCTGTTTCAATCCATCTCAACGACTTGGAAGATATACAGACATAAAATAATACGCCAGGACTGAAATGCATCTCCTGCGAATTTGAGAAAGAAATGTTTGCTTTGGTAAAGTTGCTAATCCTGCTGTACACAAGCAATAAAGTGAAACTTTCTGAAAATGGAAATGGCATGCAAGACTCTCTGAATGCCATAACAAATTACTTCCAAATCTGGAAGCTAAATATCAATACATCCCCCTTAACGGGGATCGAACCGTGGACCGTTAGATTTAAATTTCAAGGCCGTCACCACTGAGCCGCCGAGCTCCCCAAATTCATCAGATTAATGCGGAATGCACCTGTTTCTGACTATACTCAACCTCTGGTTCATGTTTCACCGTATATGAAATATTAAAACTTAGATCAGATTTGCAATATAGATACTTTGGGGTTGTTTCTAACGTAAAATGTGTATCACAAACTAACAAAAGAACATTTTGAAAAAGTAGGAACTTTCATAACAAAATAAGGGAAATTTTTGGATTGTTACATAAAACATAGGAAAATAAGGGTTGCCACGGACAGGGAGGGATACTGGGGACAGTTGAAAGCCTATAGTACTAGAAGGACAATGAATGGGGATACCGTAATGCACAGCGTAAGAACACAATATCATTATGTCATAATCTTCAAACATAAAGACTCGACCTCGCCTGTGGGTTATATCTCGACGACTCCTAACGGTCTCGTCGATATATAACCCACAGGCGAGGTCGAGACTCCAATACACTATATCGGAATTGACATGGTGGTAATAACGTTTATCATATGACTCGTCCGTTTTGTTCACTTTAAAACATTTGATATTTTGTTTTCATATTAATCAGTGATAAATAAAGCCTTCCGTAAATTTCATTGGTCAATTTCAAAACTAGACAATTTGATTGGATGAACAAAATACAACTGGGCCACATTTTCATAGTTCGCATAATTAGAGTTGGAGCTTTCATTGGTCGATTTCAAAACTGGACAATTTGATTGGCTGAACAAAATACAACTGGGTCATTTTTGTATAATTTCAGATGGGAGAATTTACGTTATATGTCCTATTTAGGGTGGGTTATATTGTATTAATCTTTTACCTACAAGAAAAACGCCATTCATTTTTTTTTTATATTTTCACTTTTTGCTTCCAAAACATAGGTTATGACCCCTCATTGGAACGAGCTCGACGAGCTCGTTCCAATGAGGGGTCATAACCTATGTTTTGGAAGCAAAAAATGAAAAATTTTAGTTATACGAGGATGTTTTTTCCAAGTGCCGTCTGCAACTCAAGTTAGGTGATGGGTTAAAAAAGTCCTGCTAAGTGGCTAATTTGTGTGTGTGTGTCATATGATAAATAGAATATGAAATGAGTGTTTTTTACATATACTATTTATGAAACTCGTCCGAATTTTCCGTTTGGGCTCGCCAGAGGCTCTCCGAAACGGACAATTCTTAGGCTCGTTTCATAAATATTATATGAAATAAACACTCATTCCATTTCCCCTATGCATGTTTAGGTTAAAAACTAAATGTTGTGTATACACATATTACATGTTCATGTATAATATGAGTGTAGGTTTATAATATGTCAACAACATCGAAGAAAACGAAGATTTGGGAGGAATTGTTTTGAATAAGTAATTGATATCCAGAAAGCCCATTACGACACTGCCTTGTGTCCGCTCAGCACCGTCTGCATGTCTTTCCTGTGTCAACATGTAACTCCTGAAAGCTGTTCATGCCTCGCCCTCCTAACGAAATGTATCTCTCTCTCTCCCCCCCCCCCCTCTCTCTCTCCTTCTCGGGGTAAGCAACACTGCTGGTCAAATGCGATTCACTCATGATTACGTTGTTTTAGTGCCACGATTTAAATTCAGGAAAACCAGTCTTCGTACATGTGTCGCTATCAAAGAGTTAAGATGTGTTCCTTTCAGTTCATAAACGCGACGACCGTATTAACAAAAACAAAGATAAAATAAATAAATACAGGTAAAAATAGAAAGAAAAAGCGATAAAAAATGTTCGAACTGACAGAGAGTCTCACCTAAAACTCATGTTTTTGGGAAACCGAGTTTGTACAAACCGACTACGCATGCTCCACCTAATCCTATATTATGCTGCAATCCTAACTTGGCTCCTGAAACTTGCCGTCTGCCCGCTACATTCCTCAGCTGTTCTGATAGTTCAACACATTGTGCTACACCTGTAAACGAAAGACAACTCGCCTTTTCGTAATGAAGAATACCACAAAGATATTGTGTGGCACAGTTAAAGACATAGCTTGTGATTTAATGGAGGAGTTATTCAACACAAAATAATTACATTGTTAATGTAGTTGTACGTTTTGGGTTCAAATATTCAATTCCCATTGGTCAGCTCGATGAAAACGTCATGACCAAATGTAATTCATTTTCCAATGAATACATTTGGTCGAACATTGACCCGCATTTACGATAGAGCGCAGTTGACAGAATGTTATTCGGGCAGTGTTTGGGCGGGTTTTTAACTTTTAGCGCCTCTCGCAGTGATCAACTCCGCTGCTGTTTCTTTGGTGACATTTCCCAACTGTGGCATAAAGCCCGTTACTAAAATACTCCTTTCCATTTTTAAAGTTGTGAAAATTAAATTATTTCGTCCTTCTGCTTTGTTGTTTGGTGAAAAGTAGTTTAAACAGTTACGGAATGTAAATATAAGAATTGAAAGCAATTTTTATAATATTTATTGGAGTATGAACGTGTGGGAATGGGTACAAATTATTTCGGGATTCATACATAATTTGTACCCATTCCCACACGTTCATACTCCAATAAAGATTATAAAAATGGCATTCAACTCTTAATAGAATTTCAAAATATATCTAATTTCAAGGATGTTAAACAAATATTTACGCGAAATGAAACGTTCGGCCAAAAAGGTCTATTGATTGGTTGTAGTAAACAAAAACTCACTTATGCAAACACAACACCTCTTCGAATCTTTAATTTACTGTCAAAATGGCGGGATAAACACAATTACCACACGGACAAAATACATCCTATCAACGTTCATTAATTGTTTTTGTTTGTTTAATTTCAGTGCCGTAAACTATTATTATTTATTGGAACATGTCGGTTGTACTGGATTTAGTGTTTCTGTGTTATCAAAGTTCACCAACAGCCGCAAATCCGACAATACGTGTCAGATTCATGTCCGGAAGCAATCGATGACAAAAGTCCTATTGTTTCCAGCAAAATCCCAGCATTAGATACAAATCTTCAGAGATTGCCTAATTACGGCAGCGCATTTGGGTCAGGACCTTTTCGTTTAATAAACTGTTTATACAGATTAATAAACTGCTTTTACAGATTAATAAACTGTATTTACAGATTAGTAAACTGTATTTACAGTTTATTACGAAACTGTTTTTACAGTTTATTACGAGACTGTTTTTACAGTTTATTACGAGACTGTTTTACAGATTAATAAACTGTATTTACAGATTACTAAACTGTATTTGCAGTTTATTACGAGACTGTTTTACAGTTTATTACGAGACTGTTTTTACAGATTATTACGAGACTGTTTTTACAGATTAATAAACTGTATTTACAGGTCAGTAAACTGTATTTACAGTTTATTACGAGACTGTTTTTACAGATTATTACGAGACTGTTTTTACAGATTAATAAACTGTATTTACAGATTAGTAAACTGTATTTACAGTTTATTACGAGACTGTTTTTACAGATTATTACGAGACTGTTTTTACAGATTAATAAACTGTTTTTACAGATTAATAAACTGTATTTACAGTTTATTACGAGACTGTTTTTACAGTTTATTAGAAGACTGTTTTTACAAATTAATTAGCCATTCGATTATTGGTTAGTAGTATAGCATGTTCCCGATCGTGCGCTATTACCCGGATTTTGGGGAAGCTATGGGTTTATTGTACGGGCATGTGGTGGAAAATTCCCGCTGAAGGTGGGGGTTTCTCGAAAAATAAATTCCCCGCGAAACAGTTGACGTTCCTGTGATCATCGTTACGGTATGATACGCACCGTGACGTCAGAGCAACATTGACCGCTGTTGTTGTCCACTTAACAGCTCGGTATAACGTTATTCGGGCCGGGGTGTGTCGGAGTTCTCGTACTGGACTGATATCCTAGTATAGTAAGGGTGGTATATACCTCTCTAGTTATACTATTAGCCGTTGGCCTTGGTACTACTAAGCGACCTTCATATTATTCTACGACTGGTATAGGTAGTACGTAATGCTAGGGAAACCTGTATTGTGGGGTGGTTTAATGCATGGTCGTCGTCTTTTGCGGTATTGAGAAATAGCGCTTGGTGGTTTGGATTTGCAGTAGAGTATGGCCGTTGTATATCACTGTAGGTCCCATCTTAATCCTTGCTGTATCAGCCCGGCGATTGCATTGTACTATCCCATGACTGGTATAGGTAGTATGTAATTCTGGGAAGGCAGTATTGTAGGATGGGTAGGGGTAATACATGGTCGCCTAGTGTGGAAGTATAGAGTGCACGCTCCACACCCTTACATGTCACATGTTAGCCCTAAGAACTATTAATCCACCTAATGCTTCAAATTATCCTATGACTGGAAAAGATAGTACGTATTGCTAGGACAAGCGTTATTGTGGGTAGGGGTAAGGCCTGGTAGTTTAAAAAGGTAGTAGTACCATTATCCACTCAGGACGGTGTGATGGCTCACAGATGGTATAGGTATTACGTAATGCTAGGCCAAGCAGTATTGTTGGGCAGAGGTAATCCATGGTTGTCTAGACCTGTTGTGTAGGATGTGTTGTTTGTACCCCTGCTGGTTCAATCTCTGCCCTTGGTGCTAGTAATCGGCCTAATGCTTCATATTATCCTATGACTGGTATAGGTAGAACGTAATGCTAGGCCAAGCGCTTTTGTGGGCGGGGATATTGCCTTGTTGTGTAGTGCAGTAGAATAGTATGGACGGCATATACACATTTTAGTTCCCATCTTAACCTTTGGAACCACATTCCATCAGGGACAATGTACTATGGTATAGGTAGTATGTAATGTAGTGTTGTGTGGTGTATGTTTGGTTTCCAGTCTCCTAGCAGGGCACGGATGGTCCTTTGACATTCTAAGACTTTGCCCAGAGGTCGTGATATGTGACAGTTAGCAAGCCTACAATATTGCTTCAAGTCGGTAGTAATGGCACAATGGTAGAATTATAGTACAGAGGGCTACAGTAGAAGCTAGTCATAGCACAGAAAGCTGAAACCGATAGTAAGATCACCTGTATAGGAGCTATATAGGGCATTGGAATCTCAGTTATGGAATCCCACTTATATAATACCCTTTATAGAATCATTATGGAATCCCTGTTTGAAGACGTCTGGCCTTCGGCTCCACGTTTCGCAAGATGAGGATTAGAGTCGTATGTGGAGCCACTCGTTCGACCAATTCCTCTATGGCTTATTTGCTCGATGGGATTCTAGTCGTTTGATCAGTCGGGTGTAGTTAGCAAGCCTGCAGTAGTGCTACAAGTCAAATAGTAACAGTACAAGGAACTAATGGTACAAAGCTCGAGGGTGGTAGAAATTATAGTATTGGTTGACTACGAACGAGGTTATAGAACAGGAAGTTGAAGACAGGATGTACACAGATGGCAAGGCTATATGTTTAGGAACTGTGAGGTGATCGACTCGTCTCGGGGGTGGGTCTGATGAGCACCGAAAACTCATGTTTTAGAAAGGTTGTCGTGTGATACATCATTTTAAAGGTCTCGACGCGTGTAATCCGATTATTTGGTATTTGCCAGGTCCCGAGGGGGTGAGGCTGAGGGGCATACAAAATTCAAAATAGGTTTGTTGTCATGTGATACATCATTTTAGCCCGAGTATTTGGTATTTGTGTCTCCTGAAGGGGGGTGGGACTGAGGGTTTGGACCTCAAAACCCAAATTTTAGAAAGGATGTCGGGTGATACATCATTTTAAATGTCTCGACTTGAATATTCCTAATATGAAGTATCCGACTCTCCCCCCCCCCCCCCCCCGGGGGGGGGGGGTGCTGCCTAGCGATGGGGCCTCAAAACCCAAGTTCTAGAAAGGTAGTCGTGTGACTTGTGTGATACATCATTTTAGAGATCTCGACTTGAATATTTCGAATATGAAGTGTCCAACCCTCTCTGGCGGGGTGGGGGCTCAGGGGCATAACAAATTTAAGTTTTAGAAAGGTATTCGTGTCATATATCATTTTAAAGGTCTTGACTTACATATATCGAATATGAAGTATCCGACCCTTCTCGAGGGGTGAGACTGTGTGAAATAAAACAAATACGTTTTAGAAAGGTAGTCATGTCACAAATCATTTTGAAGGTCTTGAATCGAAAATTTCGAATATGAAGTATCCGACCCTCCTTGAGTGGATGTGGTGGGGCAAGGTCGTCAAACCTTAGGCGGTGCGAACAACACACTCTCCAACATGCGACAATGTGTGAAAACGTGTACTTTTTTAGTGTTTTATCACATCATTTCATTGAATGTTCGGTGATGTCCCGTATGTGAAATAGTCCAAACTCACTGAAGTTGCAAAAAAACCATAATTGTTCCGTCGGTGTTTTCCATTATCTCTTCATCGGATGCGATTGGTTCGGTAGAGATCTCTCAGATGAGAAACATTTTCAACCGCACGATATCTTGGTTTATTCCAATCGGTCTGTGACAGACGAAAACAGCTTAATGCAGTGTGCCTGTTCAACGGATGTGATACTATTACCCCTTGGGCCTTCATATTATTATTATTAGTATTATTATTATTATTATTATTATTATAGAACGGCAGTAGAGTATGGGCGATATATACCTCAGTGCATCACCCCCCCCCCCCCCCGCCCCTTCCTGAAAGACATTGGTACTACAAATTGACTTAATGCTTTGTGTCATCCCATGACTGGGTTAGATAGTATGCAATGCGGTGACAGACGTTATTTTGGGGTGGGTAGGTGCAATGCATAGTCGCCGAGTGTGGTAGTATAATAGTATAATACTACTTGACCTACTATAACGTACTACCTATTCCAGCCATATAATAAAACAAACCAATCGGTTGGTTAATAGTACCAACCACTAACAAGGAGGCCTGCAGGGGTATATATGTCAAGGTGATAGCTTGAATTTTCGATTTCGTTGTTTAAAAGTGTATATATTTTCGATAATCATTCTCACTGGGCTAAATATAAAGCATAAGGATAAGGACATAGAGGACCCCGAAAACCGATTTGTCACTTAAACAGACCCCAGTAATTCAAGCGCTAGTAATGAGGCATGCAATTTAAAGTCCATTGTGACGCATTTGTAGAACGCCACGTGGTCGGTCTGGATAAAACATTAAAGGTAGTAAATCCAGTGTCCTCCTGCAGTCGCTATCCGTGTAATTATGACCAGTTAATAGGTAATTATTGTAAATACAGTACATCGCACATGTTCTAGATACACCCCTATATTATGCATCTGGTCTGTAACGAATGTCAGGATATACCGAAATGCAAGACCTAAAGGAACTTAAAGGCGAATATTAAATTAAGATAGATCTAAGCGGCCAAGTTCAAGAGAAGCAATTAAAATGAGAATTAATGTTCTGGCTATCGAAATAAAAATCGATCGGGGGATTTCTCGAGGAATTCATTCCAGCCATTCCAATCTGAAGGTGTGTAAGGCTGTGGGTCGTTGAGAGTAGATGGGGATGTCCCATGCTATAGATTAGAGGAGATGCCGCATCGGTGCGAAAGCATAGACACATTGTGATGTAGGGGAGTCACAGAGCTCATATTTAGAATAGGAGCACCTATGTTTATCTCAGAACAATGTTCACACAGGCAAGCCTACTCTGCCTACGTGCGTCTTGCATTCTACAACAGATATGTCATCTTCCTAAATACTAATAGTTCCCTGTGCTCGTACTTCCTATTTCTGATCCTACATTGGGAAATGGCCACCGTAAAGTGACAAAAAGCTACTGGCCGTGCGACGGCAGTGTAAGAGAGACATTCCGTCAAGGCGAAGGCGACATACTAAAGTGACAATACGCTAGCGGCTGTGCGACGGCAGTGAACGAGTGAAGTAAAGAGGCGACCAAAGAGCAAGCACCAACGAGAAGGAAGGAAAACCAGCGAGAACAGAAAATGCCAGCCCGCAAGTGACTCAAAAACTGTGTGGGTAGGGGTGATTAACGTTTATTCATTGGATTTCATGTAAGTCACAAATTACCACATTTATGTATGTGCATATGTATTAATTTTTTTGTTTCCAGTGAGCCACAATTGATTCATGCTTTTTGACAAAAAGTCACAGACCCCTTCGGGATAAGGATCGCCCCATCAAAAGTGAAACGGGCCGGTTCCTCACAGTGAGACATACGTTCACGCACGGATTCAGGCAACACTTCTTGATTCATATTCCACTGCCCTGCAATGGCGAGGTGATAGCAGTTAGATGTCTCTATCACAATATGTTTACATCACTTGCTCAAACGTTTGCTCAAACGTTTCACATGTTTCAGTCTCTCTAAATATTGTCGTAATAGCGGTAAGATCTCTCTCTATCTCAGTACGTTCACGAATCACTTGCTCGAACATTTTGTCATATTCCACTCCCCTGCAATGTCAAGCTGATAGCAGTTGGATCACTCTATCACAGAATGTTCATGAATCACTTGCTGGAAAGTACTGTCATATTTCATTCTTCTGTAATGTCGAGGTGATAGCAGTAGTATCTCTATCCCAGTATGTTCACGAAAAACTTGTTCGAAAATTTTGTCATATTCCACTCCCCTGACTGTTGAAGTGATAGCAGCTGGATCTCTCTATCACAGTGTGTGTATGAATCACTTCTGCGAAAGGATTTCCACATTTCATTTTTCCGTAATGTCGAGGAGACAACAGCAGGATCTCCCTATCGCAGTACATTTACGAATCACTTGAATGTTTGTCTTATCCCACTCCATTGAAATGTGGAAGTAGTCAGATCTGTATTGTGTCACAGTACCTTCACGAATCTCTCTTGTCAAAAATTATTCCTCTTTAATCGACTCGTAAACTCAATATTACATTCAAAAACACTGATGGGTTCTTCGGGTAGTGTCGAGCTTCTGATCAATGAGTAACTTAGTTGTGTGCTATTGTTTTTGGAGAGTACGTGCAGCTTCCTCAAAATGTATTCGTGAAGACGTCGTGTTAGTGTTTTGGGTTTCCTTCTCGAGATGTTTCATCAGACAATTTAATGTATCATAATACTTTCACTCATTTCATGGTTCTGCATATTAAAGCATACAGTGTCGAATGACTGGTTCTGTATATTAAGGCGTGCTGTGTCGAAAGACGGTGTTTCTGTATATTAAGGTGTACTATGTTGAAGCACGGTGGTTGTGTATATTACGGCGTACTCTGACGAAGCAAGGTGGTTCTGTATATTAAGGCATACTCTGTCGAAGCACGGTGGTTCAGCATATTAAGGCGTACTGTGTAGAAGCACGGTGGATCAGTTTATTAAGGCGTACTGTGTCGAAGCACGGTGGTTCAGTATATTAAGGCGTTCTGTTCCAAAGTACGGTGGTTCTGTATATTAAGGACTTCTGTGTCGAAGCACGGTATTTCCGTATATTAAGGTGTACTATGCTGAAGCACGGTGGTTCTGTAATTAAGGCGTTCTGTGTCGAAGCACGGTGGTTCTGTATATTAAGGCGTTCTGTGTCGAAGCACGGTGGTTCTGTATATTAAGGTGTATTGTGTCGAAGCACGGTGGTTCTGTATATTAAGGCTTACTCTTTCGTTTAGCGTGGTATCAAGCTACACTTCAGCATGCCACAAAGTTGAAAATCTCCTCTCTCATTTGATAGGTCTCCTTCAAATCTGTCGAATGACCCACATCCGTCGAACAAGCACACCACATAAAGCTGTATTCGTCTGCCACGTACTGATTGCAATAAACCAAGATATCATGCGGTTGAAAATGTTTCTCATCTGAGAGATCTCTACCGAACCAATCGCATCCGATGAAGAGATACCGGAAAACACAGAAGGAAAAATACATGTGTTTTGCATCTTCTGCCTATTTGGACTGTTTCATATACGTCACATCACCCCCGAATCAATGAAATCCTTTCATGAAACACTTAAAAAAACAACTAAAAAAGTACACGGTTTCACACATTGTCGCATGCTGAAGAGTGTGTCGTTCGCATTTGCACGCCTACCTTTCTAAACCTTATGTTTTGAAACCCATCCCTCGTCCCCACCCCATCGGGAATGATGGATACTTCACATTCGAAGTATTCAAGTCGAGACCTTTAAAATGATGTATCACGCGCCTACCTTTCTAAACCTTGAGTTTTGAGGCCGCACCCTCGGCCCCACCCACTCAGAAATGATCGGATACTTCAAATGCGAAATATTCAATTCGTAAACTTTAAAATGATGTATCACGTGACTACCTTTCTAAAACTTGGGATTTGAGGCCCCCACGCCTCAGCCCCACCCTATCAGAGAGGGTCGGAGACACTTTATATTCGAAATATTCAAGTCGAGACCTTTAAAATGATGTATCATCCGACAACCTTTCTAAAACTTAAGTTTTGAGGCCCCAACCCTCAGCCCCCTCGGGTAGACGCAAATACCAAATATTCGGACTACATGCGTCAATACCTTTAAAATGATGTATCACATACCAACCTTTCTAAAACTTGAATTGTTTATGCCCCCCCCCCCCCCCTCCCTCTCGGGGAAGGACAAATACCAAATATTCGGACTACACGCGTCGAGACCTTTAAAATGATGTATCGCTAGACAACCTTTCTAAAACTTGAATTTCTTTATGCCCATCAGCTCCACCCTCTCGGGAGGAACAAATAACAAATATGCGGACTACAAGACTCGAGACCGTTAAAATGATGTATCACACGAAACCTTTCTAAAACATGAGTTTTTGATGCCCCTCAGACCCACCCCCGAGAAGAGCCGATCACCTCATTCAACCTTTACGTGCTGAAACTCGAACACAGTTCCTGAACAGATAGATTTGCCATCTGTTTCCATCTTGTCTTCAACATTCTGTTCTTTAACTTGCCTCGTTCGTAGTCATCCAATACCATAGTCTTCTACCACCCTCGCAGCTTTGTACCATTAGTTCCTTGTACTATTACTATTTGACTTGTAGCACTTCTGCAGGCATGCTAACTATCTCTGATTGATCGAACGACTAAAATCCCATCGAGCAAATAAGCCATAGAGTAATTGGTCGAATGAGTGACTCCGCATACGACTCTTATCTTCAGCTCGGGAAAAAGTGGAGCCGTAGGCTAGACTTTTTCAAAAAGGGATTCCGTAAGGATTCCATAAAAGGTATTCCGGGATTCCATAAGTGGGATTCCAAGGCCCTATATATCTCCTGCGCAGGTGGTCTTACCATCGGTTTCAGCCTTCCGGTCTATGACTAGCTTGTACTGTAGTACCGTATCCTACAATCTTCTTCTCCCCTTCTACCATTACTGCTGATTGAAGCACTACTGTAGGTTTGTTAACTGCCACATATTACCTCTACCCTAGGCCGAGTCTTAGAATGTCAAGGAACCATCCATACCCTGCTAGGAGACTGGACACAAAGCATACACAATATAACAGTACATTACATACAACCTATACCATATATGGGATAGCACACCAGCCCAGGTGGATTGTTGTTCCAATGGTTAAGATGGGACCTAAGATCGGTATATACCGTCCATACTATTCTACTGCACTACACAAGACATTACCCCCGCCCACAATAGCTCTTCTCCTAGCATTACGTTCCACCTATACCAGCCACAGAATAATATGAAGCATTAGGTCGATTACTAGTACCAAGGGAAAAGTTGAACCAACAGGGATATAAACAACACATCTTATACTTCCTACCTAGACAACAATGGATTACCCCTACTCAACAATACTGCTTGGCCTAGCATTACGCAATACCTGTACCACCTGCGGGTCAGCACACCGTCCTAGGTGGATAATGGTGCTGCTACCATTCTAAACTTCCAGGCCTTACCCCCACCCACAATACTGCTTGTCCTAGTGACACGTACTGTCTATACCAGTCAGACGATAATTTGAAGCATTAGGTGGATTAATAGTACGAAATGCAAACATGGGACCCCTAAGGTGAGGAGCGTACATCCCATACTGCCACACTAGGCGACCATGCATTACCACCACCCACCCTACAATACCGCCTGGCCCAGCATTACATACTCCCTATATCAGTCATAGGAGAGTACAAAGCAATCGGCAGGTTGATACAACACGGATAAAGATGGGATCTATAACGCTCATATTATACTGCAAATCCAAACAACCAAGGACTATTTCGCAATACCGCACGAGACGACGACCATGCATTACCCCCACCCAACAATACTGGTTAACCTAGCATTACGTACTACCTATATCAGCCATAGGATAGTACAAAGCAATCGTCAGGCTGATACAGCAAGGATTAAGATGGGATCTACAATGATATATAACTCCCACACTATACTGCAAATCCAAACCACCAAGGACTATTTCGCAATACCGCACGAGACGATGACCATGCATTACCTCACCCGACAATACTGGTTAACCTAGCATTACGTACTATCTATACCACTCGTAGGATAATATGAAGTAGTATACCAAAAGGGGTATATACCACCCTCACTATACTACGATATTAGTCCAGTACGAGAACCCAGACACACCCTGACCCGAAAGACGTCATATCACATTGTGAATGGTACAATAACAGCGGTCAACGTGTATCTGTTGCCATGGTGCGCATAATGACGCCATGACGTCCATAGCAACGTCAACCCTTTCGCGGGATTTGTTTTTCTCGAGAAACCCCACCTTCACCATTAATTTCCATCACATCCCCACACTATTTTTCCATAGCCCTGTTTGTACATATATCACTGCACATATCATAGCATTCTATATATGCAGTACGTACATCACATACAGGATCTGGTCAGATTGCAACCCAAAAAGTCCGGTTCCCTTGTGAATTTAACACTAGCAGATTCCTCAAAAGTCCGGGTAATAGCGAACGATCGGGTACATACTATACTACTAACCAATAATCGAAGGCTAATTAATTTGTAAAAGCAGTCTTCTAATAAACTCTAAAAACAGTCTCCTAATAATCTGTAAATACAGTTTACTAATCTGTAAAAACAGTTTATTAATCTGCAAAAACAGTCTCGTAATAATCTGTAAAAACAGTCTCGTAATATTCTGTAAAAACAGTCTCGTAATAAACTGTAAATACAGTTTACTAATCTGTAAATACAGTTTATTAATCTGTAAAAACAATCTCGTAATAATCTGTAAAAAACAGTCTCGTAATAAACTGTAAATACAGTGTATTAATCTGTAAAAACAGTCTCGTAATAATCTGTAAAAACAGTCTACTAATCTGTAAATACAATTTACCAATCTGTAAATACAGTTTATTAATCTGTATAAACAGTTTATTGAATGAAAAGGTCCTGACCCTAATACGCTGCCGTAATACGTTTAGTAATCTGTAAAAACAGTCTCGTAATAATCTGTAAAAAACAGTCTCGTAATAAACTCGTAATAAACTGTAAATACAGTTTACTAATCTGTAAATTCAGTTTATTAATCTGTGAAAACAGTTTATTAATCTGTATAAACAGTTTATTGAATTAAAAGGTCCTGACCCTAATACGCTGCCGTAATACGTTTAGTAATCTGTAAAAACAGTCTCGTAATAATCTGTAAAAAACAGTCTCGTAATAAACTCGTAATAAACTGTAAATACAGTTTACTAATCTGTAAATACAGTTTATTAATCTGTGAAAACAGTTTATTAATCTGTATAAACAGTTTATTGAATTAAAAGGTCCTGACCCTAATACGCTGCCGTACCTAATAATACATTTGTCAAACAATCAAGTAATATACCATTCTATAATCGTGTATGTTTGTGGGTGGGGAAGGGTTAGCCAATATTATAAAAAATAATGTTTATACCTACTCTTTTAGAGCGGGGCTTGAGCATAAATTGCCAAAGTGTATTCAAGTTAACAAGGGCACATATAAATACCTATCGCTTTGTGAGCAGGGCTAGTGTATAAAATTGAGTTCATTTGAAATTAAAAGAGGTACGTTGAGGACATCTTTTCTTTTTTAGCAGGGCTCGTGATAAAATTATAAGGTTTATTCGAAGGTAACAGAGGTAAAACACGGATGATATCTACTGCTTTTGAACCGAGCTGGGGTGCAAAATAATAAGGTTTATTTTAAGTTAATGGCGGCACTGAGAGAACAAATATTGTTTTTGAGCAAAAAGCAAAATTATCTCAAGTACTACTATTATTTCAAGTAACTACTTGGAAAACTTCCATCGCAGTGCAGTGACGAAATCGATAATTCTGAAACCTTATGAGGAGTGTACGATATTCTTTCTATTATATACACTGCGATGTTTTCATTGTGATTAAAGAAACCCAAACATATAAACATACGGAGTTATATCTATCTAAACTTATTGAGTGATGCACATAATTATCCGATATATACTCAGTTTCGTACAGTTAAAACTATAAGTCCTGTCCTGAAATGCGAACAAACAGCACGTAGATCTGCGTGTTAATCTACGCGTTATGACCATAGTAAGGCTATCAAATTATGTACATGTGGTCTGTGCACAAGGACTGTTTCAGCCAATGGACCTCCGGGTAACCCAGAGGTCCATTGGCAGAAACATTGCCTGTGTTTGCTATGAGTAACCAGGAGAACCTGCCGAGCTTTGGATGCCATTCGATATGGCAATTGCGCGCAATTCATGCGCGCAACTGAGCCTAGATAAGCGCACAGTTCGTGACAGGACATCTAGTTTTAACTGTATAGCATGACAACAGATAGCGAAAATAGTTGTTAGGCATTTCGTTTCGACTGTTTTATAAGGTTACCTCTATTCAATGTATTATGACAAATTAGAAAACATTAAACAAAGAGGGCGATTTACTGGCTTAAGCCACGGCACTCGAACGTAAATAATGTATCATTATACATTAAATTAACATTACCACCAATACTTAACAAGAAAAGGAAAAGATAATTGGCCAATATTGGCCCGTACTTAGTAGCCTAGTATATGCCACAGATGTGCGGTATTGGAAGCTTGAGTTCAGTATCGGTTTCTGTATGTTTTGGGATATATCGGGGTATCGGTTCAGTATTCGGTGTTTGACTTGGCCGATTTGCTGGTGGTACAAAAGTGAAATTTCCTCAAAGAAAATATGGAAAAAAAATTGTTCTTGTATACAGTACGTGGAGAGTGTATTATCATTAAATCACCCGCAGAGTGGGATTCCACCTGAGCAATAATTGCAAATTTGTTGCAAAGCACAACCATCACAAGCAAAGTTCCAGCCAATGGACCTCCGGGTTGAACCCGTAGGTCCATTGGCTGAAACTTTGCTTGTGTTTTTGTCCATACATGAAGAATTTGAAAGTGATACTTTTGGTGATAACTCCACTCCGCGGGTGATTTAGTTACAATCCACTCTTCACGTACTGTAATTCTACCACAGAGCTACAAATTCCACTTCAAATGAGTTTAACATTGGAGTACTTTCGCCGACATAAATCACATGTACACTAATTTTATGACTTGTTCCAAACAAAACTGTACCATCAAAGTCCTATTCCAGGCTTTTTGTGATCTCTAAAAATGTACCGTTAACATGCCAACAGGAGGAGGTCCTGCCAACTTTAGATACATCACCTGACTAGTGATTTCTAGTTAAGTTTTGGCTGTCTGTTGAGGTAGCTAAGGCCTGACTAGAATCCCATTTTAAACAACTGAACATGTGCAGGTTGTAGTCAAGTAGGAATTGAGAAGAACTTCCCAGACCCGAACAGAAAATCAGTCCCTTCTTTCATGACAATGAACCGTTCAACTGCAATCAAGCCCCAACAAGACCCTTATAAGTAGCGAATGTAGGGCAATATAAAAAAGTTATGCAGTTTTGGTATTCAGTGATTGGTTTGGCTCGGTTTTCGGTATTCTCATGAATCGTAACTGTTCGGCCTTTCGGTATATCAGAGTAAAACGCCAATAACAAGCTATACTTGTTAAAAGGGTGCATTCGTAAAACCGGGCTGAGTTTCCACACTTGGTGTGCAAGAAATAAACAATTTAGTTTGCATCAGATGTTTGAAACACTTCGTTTTAGTGAATAAATGTGTATCGTGAAAACCAAATGTTAGGAGCACATGTATTTCCATGACAACATTAAAATGAGTACATTAGGAAGCTGATAATAAAGTCGTCATTTGGCAGAACGACAAAACATGTAGGCTAGTATCACATCACCGGACTACAAGCGACACAGCTTCCGGTTCAGCGGGTGAGAAGGTTATTTCTGTTTGAGAATGCAAATCTGACACGTTCTACTGAAATATCTACCCTGACACTAGGACCTGACGTGTTTTTACTTAATTGGAATGATGAGGATAAAAATAAATAAATAAAATAAAATAAATGGATCTGTATCCCTTTACCAAACGCACATGATATTAAAATTTGTTCCTTCATTTACTTCTTCATTCATTTTATTCATAAAATTTCTACAAAATCATATCATGGACCCATCCTTGGAGCGACTTCGACCGGAGCTGGAGGGGGGCACGTGATGATTTTTAAAAGTATTGTTTTCAACTGCTCAATTTGAGGTTCGAGGTTACGAGCCGATTCGTTAGGTTAAGGTGTTATCAACATATGAAACTCATTGGCGATTAACTCCCCTTATTGCACCTTCATTGTTATTTTAGTGAAAAACGGCCACCAACATCAAGTGTGCAGTACTTCTAAAAATGGCCGGGGGTTCCTAAAAGAAGGACAGGCCATTATTTTAAATAATAGATAGTTATTGTTCTCATCAAAACATTCATCCTGTCCTTGTCGAGTTTCTAATGAAATATCAGTACCCGTCATCTTCGAGGAGTTATCCAGGACATACCAAACAGCCACCGATCAAAAACACCAATGTTGATATTTTCCATTTGTTTCCTCCCTAGTATAATAAAATTATTTAATTTCTTTCATATTAAAACAAGAATTTAATGTATATAGGTTTCTTGTAAAGGCCAATATGCGAGACCCGGGGTATTCGGCGAGATAATGGTTGAGGGCGAAGCTCGAGTAAGAGGGTATTTATTCGGCGAGATGATGGTCGAGAGCGAAGCTCGAGACCATTATCTGGCCGAATATTCTGGTTTGAGTGAATGACCCGACTTAAAACTCACTTTACATTAAATTCATGTCTTAATGCTAATATTGAAATCATTTTATCACTTTGGGGAGAATAAAAATTGTAAATGTGAAATGTTTTTGATCAGTGGGTTATCGTTGTCGGGATAATTCATCAACGACAACAGAAAGCTGTGCAATGATTTTTCGGTAGAACCTCGAGGTAAAAACTAGGTGACGTCAGGTTGAACGTATTATTCAAAAGAATGGCTGGCGTTTCTTTTACGAATGTTTGGACATTCTTAAAATATAATGCATGCTTGTTGTTCCTGTGGGTTATTCCTTCGGATGACAGCGAAGGGCGAACAAAAGGGGTTGTTGGTAGTGGGTTTTAAAAATCAGATAACAGACTCGATCCAGATTGTTCGACAAGATACGCTGTGGCCTCCGCCGTTATCTGACCGAATACCCTAGGTATCGGGCATTTATCCTTTACGTAAACATACATATAAAAGGTGCGCAAGATGAATGCGTGTGCCGATAATGTTTCAATGTTTACAGAATTGATAATAGTTCTTTGACGGATAACTGAATGGATCTATCTATTCTTTGAAGAACTATACATACCTGAAGCACCAATAGGATGGCCTTTTGAAATTAATCCACCACTGGGATTTATGACATACTTTCCTCCATATGTATTGTCATCATTCTCCACCAATTGTGCTCCTTCACCTGTTAATTTAACATAATAATTAATTGATCTCTTTCTATATTTTAAAGATGTTACGCCTATTTACTTGGTTCGTTTTCTTTTATCTTTTAAAATACATATTTGGGTATTCAAAAATCTTAAAAATAATTTCCATCTGTGTAAGAAATTTGTTCGGTTAACGTGATCAAGAACACACTATACATCAATCAGAAGCTAAAATGCCACCTTAATATCTCATAGATCCCTCCAAATGAGTACCAAGGTTGATGTACTCACACACACACACGTTGCAGCACGCTAGTCCTGTTTGCTTGTCAGATATTTCGCATTTGTGTTTGAAACAGTTATTTATAGAACGAATCCACCCCTGCAGTTCCAGCAGTGGAAACTTTACCCCATGGCACACTGATCATTTGCTAGTATCCTCGAAAAATCGTGAACCTTTCCAGAATTGGACGAGTTCGTTCAAATGAGCGTTACATGATATACTTGTATTGAAATTTTCTGAAAATATATTTTTTTCAACTTATTGATTTGTAGATTACGATGGTGATGGGTCTGATTCGTTAGGCAGAGTGTTAATGTCGTTAGTTTGTTGTTTATTTAACCACTTTAGCCTGTTAGTACGACAGGTCAACCAAACTTCAATTTGAATGCATTCAATATTTTTTTTTTTTTTTGTGAGCGCGTTTGTTATTAAATATCACAGTCGAGTTAAACAATTAGTTTTGTCCAATTTGTCTCCCATAGTTATGCGCCTTAGTTCAGGGGAGGACTGGATCAAAAACTTTGCAGGGAAACGTACCAAAAGGAGCCGGTCCCAGATAACCTTCTGATATTTCGAACTGAAAGAACGCTGCTCTTTTGCATCCATGTGATCAGTGGCTGTACAGATAGAGGGTATTTCGATGTCGATTATTTGTTTCATCTTTGTCGCTCATCTTGCAAAAATGGTTGCACCATAGGCGACCACGGACAGATCGGGCCGACCATAGTTCTGCCGAATGGGAGAAAATATTTATTTTCCGAACCAAAAGAACGCTGTTTCCATGCATCTGATCTCTCGATGACAGAATAGACTGCCGGTATATCTAAATGTCCTCTATATGGCCTGGTAGTGGCAGTCCAAATAGAGGGTGTTTTGATAAACCGACAGTCTATGCAATCAGATCCATTTCGCTCTGTGGTCATTTTGACGAAAGTTCATGCACCGACGGGCTACATCAATTTTGGGGGGCCAAGGGGGGTTCCCAATATGGAGAACACTAGGCAACTGATGCGCCTCTGCCTTCGTTTACTGATTCGTCATTTTATTGTATGTTAGTCGATAAACTCCAAAGGGTCAAATGTTTTTTTCTAAAAAATTGCAGTTTGTGAGTCTGCTTTCAAAATATCTTCAACAATTTTGAAAACCAGCTCCAGCCATTTTTTCTCGTGAGTTACGATCTTTAGTTTATTAATTGTTCGTGGTTTTAAGTTGTTTTTTTTCTGCATAGTAACAAAACAAACGTAAATGAACTTCAACAAATCTTTGTAAACAAGTGCGTTACAAGAATTTTCTTTTTTTTTGCACATTCTGAGAAGAATCGGTAATATGTACAATCTGTTGCAAACTTGTCTTCAGTTAGTAATGTAAATTACCCATTTAAACTCTACAGGGCATTTCGACATTGTGCAATTCCACAATAAGGGGAACTGTTTAGTTCCACACAAAATCAGATTACTTGATTCGCTAGGCGTCGTTTACGTCCTAGTGGTTACTTCGAGTAAGGTGGAAGGAGCTTATTGTCCGTTTATGCCTTCCCTTTGTCACAATTGTATCGATAACTCTGATATCCAATTGAAAATGCTTGAAACATACCTTCCATTTATTTTTTGCCGGAGAGCCAGGCTCTGATTAGTGCGTGTGATGATTCCAATCTGAAGAACGTGAATCTCGACGGGAAAATCAAAGCACATCGTTGTTTACTACTACTTATGAAGCTTCTAATAAGTCTTAACAGTGTCATACCGTGTATCATTTAGTCGTTTCCAAGGAGAGAATATTGAGAACGGTAAATTCTCTTGTACTACCGATAACACGTACATACAGAAAACATGCGCCAGACGCGGACAGGCCGTATGGTTCACCGGGAAAATTCCGGAGGGTCCCCAAAATTTATGCAACCCAACACCTCTTGGTAAATGAGAAATCGCATTTGACAGTCCACATAGAGAACATTTCGATATACCAACAGTCAAGTCTGCCATTGATCGCCCAGATGCAAGTAAACAATGTCCCCCCTTCAGTTTAAAAATCAAAATGTTCTCCGTTTGAGTCGAATTATGGTCGGCTCGATGAGTCTGGAGCCCTCTTGATGCCACCGTTTTTGCCTAATGAGCAATGAAGATGATACAAGCATGTCATCGAAATCTCCTCTATGTGGACGGCCATTGATCGCTCAGGTGCTTGGAAGCAATGTTCTTTCAGTTCGAAAAATCAAAATTTTCTCCGAGTCCGGTCCCCTTGGTCAATTTCCCGGTAACTCTTCTTTGTCCTGTCAGCCTCTGATATGCACTTCTAAAATATGTCTGTAAGCGGATAACGTCTTGCTCATGTTTAAAGTCTTTTTCGTCAACATAATTAATAATATTGGCAAAATCATAGTACACTTTACAGTATAGGCAGAGAGCTTAGGCCATGCCTCGACTATTGCGCAATATTTTCGAAATTACCTGTGCGCTATTGTCTTCCCGACATTGCAGCCTCCCATCGGCCGAAAAAAATGCGAGAAATGAGGGGATTGAATTTCAGATGTTCTTTACGTTTTTTTTGAATGTGCCAAACCACTGTCTTCGCCTCAACACCATTTTACTGCAGCCAGTGATGTATACACATCTGTAACAATTTGACA
Source organism: Pictodentalium vernedei (assembly GCA_031216915.1). Taxonomy (NCBI): domain Eukaryota; kingdom Metazoa; phylum Mollusca; class Scaphopoda; order Dentaliida; family Dentaliidae; genus Pictodentalium; species Pictodentalium vernedei. Next base: position 521,649,884 of record CM062293.1, read on the forward strand.
AAGCGTGCAATTCTACCACCATTGTCCCAAGTCCTATAGACATTGGGGAGGAATAGCGTTGAATATATGCATGTAGTTTTAAAATGCTTCAAACTTGAAAACCAGTGCTGGGCCGAAGGTGGCGTTAGATACAGTGTGTTTGTCGAACCAGCAAAAGACGTAAGCTTGGAATCAAAATGAAGAGTGGCAGTTGAAGATGGTGTTGCGACGAGGTCAGCAACAATAGAATTTGTTCTGGTGTACTGTAACCAGTCACTGTAACATTCACTCAAAAGGACGCTCAACCTGTTTCTAAATGAACAGCATCGACTTGGTTGAATATATCTGTTGCCTACCTTCTCCACAAAGTCCTAAAGCTTCATAGGTTAATAGTTCATATGTTGAGAACCAATCATGGAGTTCTATAACATCAACATCATCTCGTGAGACGCCTACAACGATAGATATTTAAGTTAGTTTATCTAGGTAGCACGTCAAACAAATATCTATTATAAATGTGGAGTGTGTAATTTGGTCATTTTGCCCAGCTAGAAATTCAAAAGTATGATATACAATGCAACTACGAATGCTCTGTCCCGCGGGCCAGCTAACAATCATGGGTTGGATCAGCCCGCTAGTTTTATACTAAATAAGTAACCGTATTTGAAAGATTATATGTCATATGATAAATAGAATATGAAATGAGTGTTTTCCTCATATAATATTTATGAAACTCGTCCGAATTTTCCGTTTGGGCTCGTAAATATTATATGAGAAAAACACTCACATCATATCCTCTATATAGGCCAAAAAGCCAATACCGTTCCTTCCAGAGACTTTGAGAACTTAGTATTGTTAAGGATATGACACGACCCCCCCCCCACCCCCTCCCCCACCCACCCCATACACACACACACATATATATATAACATTTCACTGTCACGTTTCCCGTTTTTCACAGAAAATAGAAATCAATGGAACCAAACATCAATTTGAATGGTAAGCATGTAATAATTGATCCAACTAAAAATATCGTACTGACAGTTGTGTAGATTTCTACTGTTTAAGATAAACCATGCGTCATTGAATAGAAAAACAAAACATTTTCCCACCTTCCTGGCCTTTACGATAATTTCATGTCTGTTAGTGGAAAACATAAAAAAAAAAATTGGTATGTTCAAGATTTGAAGTATTTTAAGATCATAAGAAGAAGGAGAATAGACATAAACCTGCTTGTTTAAAAACTCTGTCAGCTGCCAATTTTACCATGTCGTGTCCAACCTAAAATGACACATAAATAAGATAACAGTAAATAATAAGAGGAGAAAGTCATCAAGGTGATTTAAAAGTATCGAATGCTTACAAGAAGACAATTTGCTGTTATTATATCTGTTAATTTTCTGCTGAAAACAGGAGTATTATACTTTACCATTTGCAACATTTTGCTGACCAGTAAATACTATAAAACGTTTACAATTCAATTTTCCATAAACGTATTTCTAGTTTTGACTTTAAATGGGATAAAATGAATCATTAGCATTTGATCTGGCATATAATTCTAGAAAATACAATTGTAAAAGTTTTATGGTATTGGCTCCTGTTCGTCGGAAAGAAATGAAGAACATAGTTTTGCTGTTGGAAATAGAAACAAATCATATTTAGATTTCATGTGCATCAGCCAAGCCAGTTCCCTGTGTCCAAATGGGTCGTAGTTTACACCATATCCCAGAAATTATAAAGCGAATCCGACAAAAACTATACTTTAACCTTGATATTTGGCCTATCAATCCTTAAATAAACAACGTGGTCAGAATAGTATAGGACTAAGTTGTGACCAAACTATGACCACTCTTTCTCTAACGTAAATTAAAAAAATACATATATACTAACAAACAAACATATGGATAAACAAATAAACGGCACAGAAGCGCTTTAACCCCCCCCCCCCCCCTCCCCTCACCACCACCTCACGCTTGCAACACTCGTGGCGGCTTGTGAGAACTTTGCTCTAAATGCAACGCTAATGTCTGAACTGAAGTTATTAATCCTAGGGTTGTGAAATTTTACCTATTGAGCGTAAAATGCAAACTGTATCATAACACCTCAGAGCCAAGCTCCTCGTGATTAACATTTTTTTTCGATATACGTGTTGCAGAGATATACAAACAGTATATTTAAAAAGCGTGTGACAGACATACCAACGACAACAATTATTATCGTGGCGTCCAAGCTTATTATAATATTAGAACGTTCTTTTTCATGTTCTATCGGTCGATAGTACCTGACTTTGTGCGATTTCTGAAATACAACCTGAAGCAGTGAAGCTGCTGGAGGTTTTATTTCAGAAATCACACAAACTCAGGTACTATCGACCGATAGAACATGAAAAGAAACGTTCTAATTATTTTATTATGCCGAACAAAAAAATAACTTTCATTGTTAAGCGTTAACTGCAACATGCCATCAATCTTGTAATAACAATGTAGTCGAATTCAAAAACATGACGTCATTTCGAACGAATGACGTCTCTTTAGGAGTTTCGAGATCAACAAATTCGAAAATGACTTGTCACAAGTGCCGTCGCTTTTGGAGTTTTTATATCACGAAAGGCCAGTGTTTACAACTGCACCATGCTGTTCATGTCATAATTCATTATTAATGCTTGTATGATAAATGGTATAAACTAATGGAATATAAATTCATGTTTCTTGGACGACGACAGTTTATTTTGAACTTGATAATTATAATTGATTGAAGTCATAACTCATATTCAGGATTCACTAAAGTGGTGAACAACACGTAAGTTTTTAATATTTCTGATTCTTTTGATTCATTGTTTGCAGTTAAAATTGAAAACACTCCCACTGAAGATGATATATTTGTGTCTTTCGGTGACGAAAACAGTTAATCAGACATAGCGCCAGTGTTTAGTGTTAAGAAATTCCAATCAGAGCGTGCGTAATCGACACCGATCAATGGTAGTAGGGCTTACATTTTCTTTGTTCTCATGTCTCCAGGGAAGAACGTTCCGATAGTACCCGTGTTTTTTCCCCAAAACTCCAGTACTATGACTTTTAGAAGGCGTCAAATTAACCAATCGCGGCTGATGTTACAAACGTGAGTCATAATAAAAAATAAATACTGTAGCTGATCCTGGTGTAATATCATGTACCAACATTTTGTTACGTGCAATCTCAACCTTGATACCTGGTACGTGGAATATGACCCAACTGTACCATGATGTAATGTATGCATGAATGCGACTTTATTTACAGTATGCATTTACATGGGATATATTGAACAATTTACAAAAATGTAATAAAGGGACAGTACTGTATGGCCGCCTTGGACTGGTCACTTTCCAAGGGTGGGCAATATTACCACGGACGCAATAATATTTTATTACAAAATAATTATAGGAATAATCATCAAAAACTTAATTAATGAAGCACCGGGTACAACCCGGAGCTTCATTAATTACAATTTTGATGATAATGATATTTGTTACCTGGTAAACGCATGCGTGGACATTACTGCCTATGCGTGGATTACGGCCACTCCACGGAGACTATACTGTACACTGCATGGAAATAGCATAGCCCACAGTCTTCTTGCCATTCAAGAATCGCACCACTGTACACAATTAAAACCGTAATTAGTTCTGTAATTAATTCTGACATCAAAGTTGAAAGCAGTTTGCTTCTTTGCCAAATCATCGAGGAATAACTTAATAACTAACTAAATAACTGACTGCAAGCCTCACTCATTCAAAAGCAGTGTGATACTGAGAACGTCTCAACCCTACCGAATTGCACCACTGTAACAATTAAAACCGTAATTAATTCTGCAATTAATTCGGACATCAAAGTTGAAAGCAGTTTGCTTCTTTGTCAAACCATCAAGGAATAACTTAATAACTAACCCTTTACCCAACTCATGCAAAATAATATATTTTTAAGAAATTGCTTTGACGTAAAAGTTTGAAATTTCATTTTCACTCTCAATGTCTGCTCCAAATTAAGTCTACAGCCCCTCAATGGAGCGAGCGCGATGATCGCACCTGACGTACCGGTTTACAATGATTACTATGACAAACAATACATATAGTTCTGCGCAGGTGTATGCATCAGCACCGTCGGGTGAAGTACGTGTAAGAGGTGATTTTGATTGATTCACTAAAACTCGAAATGTTTTTCTAAGTTCACCTGCCACCATGGGAGCAAATAAAACGTAATTTATGACACAACCATCAAACAAATTCAAAATATTACTTCCTCCTAAGTTTTACGAGTTAGTGGTGTAACATGTTGAGTTACTAATATATATGCGCATTTTATTCATATACAGTACGTGGAGAGTGGATTGTAACTAAATCACCCGCGGAGTGGGGTTATCACCCAAAGTATCATTTTCAAATTCTCTACATACGGACAAAAAATACAAGCAATGTTTCAGCCAATGTACCTCCGGGTTTAACCCGGAGGTCCATTGGCTGGAACTTTGCTTGTGCCTATTATGCTTTGCAACCAATTTGCAATTATTGCTTCTGTGGAATGTCCACCCTGCGAGTGATTTAGTGATAATGCACTCTCCACGTACTGTATGTAGATTTGATGAAACTCTTGCCTCAATATATTTAATGGCGAGCTCTCTTTCAGCCTGGCGTGTTTGTGAAATATCGAAGGCATGCCTTAAATATGCAGTTGGTATACCTGTCAATGGTGATGATAGCTACACAAATCTGTTTTTGGATAAATACATTTTCTATTTCTGATGCATGAGCTTCCCAATTTCATATTTAGTTACCACGGTGGGACACCGACATCCCCTTTCAGCAACAGACCCCCATTTGCATTTGGCCGACTGGGTGTGTGTCATACGTCCAAGACACAAATTAGTCCCTAAGAAAGTACATGAGTGCCAGAATGTGTTAATCCACATCTAAGCCACAATCCTGATGGAAATGTCCCACCTGGGAAATTATTGGAGGAGTGTGAGTTTCACAATTCCTACACTACCATAATTGCATAATTACGCCTCTGAGTAGATGCCACGAAAAGTATTTTTTTCCTGGGAAAGCCTGCATATCACAAAGTCATTGTTCCTGTTTATACAGTCGTTCAGGCTGTTGCGTGTAACCGCTGAACCCCTGCCAAGAACAGGTAAACCAAACGACGATTTGGCGCCGCTAAACGAATTCAGCCTGTTATCACAAAGCACCGATTTCCTCAAACAATGGATAGTGTCTCTTACACCTTGAAATACACCCGATTCTCTACGTCCTTACACTTGCAATGATTAGAGTCTGAGGTGCGTGATCACACTTGCACATCCACTGCAAGCCTCACTCATTGAAAAGCAGTGTGATACTGAGAACGTCTCAACCCTTCCGAATCGCACGACTGTACACAGTTGTGATGGTTGATCAATCGCTGTGGCATAGGCAAAGTTAATTATTGCATCGAGAGAGTATCATTCCATATCAGAAACTTTCTACACAATCACTAGTAGACACACATCCAGTATCTGTTGTGTGGTATATCGTACTTATTAACTGATAGGGTGGTGGAAGCCCATATTTGGGCTTTGTTCTGAAGTGCCGGTGCCACAGCTTGAAGGCTCATATTTAGCGAGTGTGCTTTGTATTATCTTTTGAAGTGATATTATTTAGTCTGTAAAGGTTTGCCCAGTTACAATTGATGGAAGAGCGCCCATACTCTCCCATCAATTGTAACCCGGCAAAGTCATGTGTACAAGATGTGATAACCAAAAATAGTTTAGTACTCTACCAGTAAAATTGGTAGCGTGTCGAAACGCTATGACACCTGTTCTTGGTACCCCAGTTCCACAAGTTACAATTTGTTTGGCGTTTTGTTTTGAATCTCTCAAAGCCTCAAACATTTCTCCCACCAAGCCGAGCCAGGATCAACTCATAAAATGTCATAATTCAGTATTCACGGCTTCTGATTCATAAAACTGAATAAAAACAGTGACCAAAGCTAAACGGATGCCCCTCCCCATTACTCGATCCACCGCAGGCACATGCATATACACGACGAAACTTCAGAAGGACCAACACATTGGATCAGACGCCGAGCTAGTTTACAAAAAGGCAGTTATTTCCACCAATTCAGTACACAATGATATGAAACGAATTGGTAGGACCCATCATTCTCTTCACGCTTCTATCATGTTATTCGCTAACTACTCTAAAAGTCCCCTTTCAACTTGAATGTCAACTGTTGTGCACTGTAAAATCACCGAAAAGTAACTACTAATCAATAGGGTGATGTACATAACTTTAACAAATAACTGCAATCAAATGTGACTTCAAGAAATTGGCAGCAAAACTAAACTTAAAACAAAACTGTCGATCAGCAGGATGGACAGCGCCTCAACACAACTCATGAAAGGTTCTAGAAATAGCAGCCCCAGGGGGACCTTCAGATAATTACATTCTCTTCCTAATTTCCTATTGAGAGGCGTGCTTTCATCGCTCGTCTTTGGATTTGAGAATCTAAGAACGGAAGTATTGCCGTGAAGCTTTTTGGATCAATACGCTTCAAACCCTCTGGCCATTTGGTATGAACATATTGGAAGGAGAATGCGAAAGGAGGTCAATCATTCCTTTCACTTTAACATACAACAGAATGAATATCGAAATAGCAAAAATATTAAAAGATGAATTCAATTTAAACAATGCTAAATTAAATGAACCTTTGAATCTTCGACCTGTCATCGCCTGTAAGAAAAACAATAACATCCTTGTGAGGACGAAACTGGAGCCCATCAATGAATAACATCAATTATTCAGTTTAACCAGTTCCTTACGACTTGTTGTTTTATCTTTCGTTCTGGTTGAGACAAAAGTCTCCAAATCGGGTAGAGAAATCTTAACTCATTGTTTTTGCGAAGACATGGAGAGAATAAAGATAATCTTTGTGGAAACTCAAAAAAAAAACCTATTGTCGAGATTCTTTAAAAATCTGGGACATTGCACCCCATCGCCACAATAAACACATATACACCCTCTCCATCAATCTTGTTTTATCGCTTTTGAAATCCACACAAAATTGTGAAGTCAAACCCCAACACATTGCTTTTTTTGCGAGGAAAACCAAGAACATATATGTGGAAACCAAACCGCAACTATTGTCTAGATTTTCACAAGTTAAGATGCATAAACACGTCGATTTCATCACTTAAATGTTGCGAAATTGAGAGCGAAGAGCAAAAAACAAAGGAAAATTGTATCTCGGATACAATTTGTTCTGCGCTGCGTTTTCGATAAGGAAGATTCTACTATGCTATGAGGTGAAAACGGAAGATAATTTCGAATAATTTCAAAGGTTGAAATTTATTGTCAGCTTTGTTGATCGCAGTACTGTATAAACATTATTGGTATCATAGATTATCTCCTTGGTCACTTTCTCTTGGCCTTCCTCTCAAAATCGAAACAAGTTTTCAATTTTCATAATTAGAGACAGAAAAATACGTGACGAGGTTCCAACCACAACCACTGGCTAAGTGTAAAAGGAACGTCCATGATTAGTATTTGGAAGGTAAACGATTCAACTACATCTTGGAGTGAACATAATGGCGGTAGATTACTGTACCATTTTTATGCAGCTATCGTTAAATGCGCCTGGTAAATCGGTTGTAAGCTCCATGGCCAAAAACTCCACTGCTTGATCTTCTAGGCCATGTTGCTTTACAAAATCTTCACTTGCCATCACAACCGCTGCTGATCCATCAGACAATGGACTGTAAGTACATAATTCCAAAACGTAAATAATAATTTTGAAGAATGAATTATTATGTAAAATACAAGACTGTGGGTCCCTTATCATACCTACCACTGTCGCAGACATGCTGGCACTCTACTCGTAAGAATAGAGTTCGGCCAAACGATTGATTAACAAACCCACACAACCCATAAATTAAGCCTACAGTTAAAAGTAGACGTCTTGTCACGAAATGCGCACAAATAGAACGTCGATCTGCGTGTTAACCTACGCGTTATGACCATAGTGGGGCTATCAAATTCAATACATTCGGCCTGTGCACAAGCAATGTTTCAGCCAATGGACCTCCGGGTAACCCGGAGGTCCATTGGTAGAAACATTGCCCGTGTTTGCTATGAGTAACCAGGAGAACCGGCCGTGTTTTGGATGCCGTTCGATATGGCAATTGCGCGCAATTCCTACGCGCAATTAAGCCAGGAAAAGCGCACAGTTCGTGACAGGACTTCTCGTTTTAACTATAAGTAATAAAAAAGCAACAAAATACAACTCTCCCGCATTCAACAAATACAACAAAACTGTTGCCGCATTCGTAAAAAAACCCCACCAAAATCCGTTGCACCATGCGGGATATCTTATTCGTTGTTAAAAGTAAAAAGCACTGCGAAGGCATCGTAAACTGTAGATAACAGCGCCACTCCTTCACCATTTCTCTGTATCGTTTTTCTTTAACCAGTTGAGGCCTGGTGGTATCTTCCATGTCAGTTCAAATGCAGCAAACAGAAAAGCCCATAGTCATTATTTCGTGGGTAGACCAATCAATATTTTTAATGCGTTGAAAATATAGGTGGGGCTAGCCCACACTTTCACTTAGCAGCCGTCCCCTTTAAGGAAATTATGACGTATCATCGTAAACTGTAGATAACAGCGCCACTCCTTCACCATTTCTCTGTATCGTTTTTCTTTAACAATTTGAGCCTTGGTGGTATCTTCCATGTCAGTTCAAATGCAGCAAACAGAAGAGTCCATAGTCATTATTTCGTGGGTAGACCAATCAATATTTTTAATGCGTTGAAAATATAGGTGGGGCTAGCCCACACTTTCACTTAGCAGCCGTCTCCTTTAAGGAAATTATGACGTATCATGCTTCTAGCCAGAAAAGCTGCCGTTCGGGGTCAATAGGTTAAATTTTCTCTTGTGAAGTAAGCGTATACAGAAAATTAACACATTTCAATTAGTAAGAGATCAAAGAAACTAGAGCATCAATACTGCGAAAAAATACACAAAAAGTTGGAATGTCCAAAAAGCATAATTGAAAAAGTGTCACGAAAACTCTTGGTTTACACAGAGTGGGCAAAGGGCATGTTAAACCTAAAAGACGGATAACACAAATGGATTTCATCAAATATACTTCAAATATCTTTGACTGCGTTTATTTGTATACTGGTTTTAAACGACACTTTCAACAGGTAGGGTAACGAGGCCTCGTGGTTGTAGGTTGAAATGTTGTGTGGTCTCTGTCATTGATTCACAGTTTATTTATATTTTCAGATATTAATGTTGTGTGGTCTCTATCATTTATTCACAGTTTATTTGTATTTTCAGATATTAATGTTGTGTGGTCTCTAACATTGATTCACAGTTTATTTGTATTTTCAGATATTAATGTTGTGTGGTCTCTAACATTGATTCACAGTTTATTTGTATTTTCAAATATTATTGTTGTGTGGTCTCTAACATTGATTCACAGTTTATTTATATTTTCAGATATTAATGGCGTACGTGGTCTCTATCATTGATTCACAGTTTATTTGTATTTTCAGATATAAATGTTGTGTGGTTTCTATCATTGATTCACACTTCATTTGTATATTAAGATATTAATGTTGTGTGATCTATATCATTTATTCACAGATTATTTGTATATTCAGATAATAAGATGAAGTGTTAAACTAAATATAATGTACACATGGGAGTAGGAAGAATTTCGAACTTTTTAAGAGGGGGTGAGGGAGGAACCGCCAACGACGAGCATCCATACACTGATATACATGTGTTGGCTCAAGTAGTTTGAACACATTTGCACAAAGCTGCGTTCGGGATTAGCCTACCATTTCATTGAGAACAAAACATCACATTTTGGGCTCCATATTTAACACATGTTTACACCAGATCGAAGATGGAAATTTCTGTATTTATCCTACCTATCACTGGCACAGATATGCTGGCACTGTATTCGTAAGACTTCAGGCCAGGCGATTAATTATGAAACCCCATAACCTAGTTCGAAGTAACAAAGCTAGAGTCCTGTACAGGCCTCCATACATAACACATGCGCAGAACCAGTGGAAATGCCATCAATAATCGTTATTGTGTAATACCTGTAAATAGTGTAAATAGTTCGTTGCGGGGAAGTGTGAGTGAATAACTCACGAGAGGGCAATTCCTGTCTGGGCCAGTGGTAGGTATGATAAATTCAGACTTTATTTTAGAAATTTCGTTTATTTATCCACCATTACCACTGGTCCGACGTGCTGAATAGATAAAAGGCGGCGGGGCGAATACCTCCAACAGTAATCGTTATTGATAAAAATAGAAATCACATAAGGATACAATAAACCTAGTTTGGAGTTATACCAACTATCTTCTGAGAAGAACAGACATTGCGCTATGGTTTAGTTTAAAGGAAACAGAATATAAATGCATGTAAGCTATTTTAAGATGATTTATTTTAAGATTAGCAATCATGAAATATTTTTGGGTGAACTTAAAGCACAGATGAGTATTCAAATATTAGTGTAATGTCAACGTATGAACAAAAAAGATAGAAACTCCAATAAACGTACTATTAGCGTCATGCGTATGTCAATACAAGTGTGTCAGCGCGGAAGGATAGAACGAGAGGCGCGTTTATAATTCTTTAATCCTTTATCCAACGTAACGGCCAAAACCGACCAGCGCTATTATCAAAAATCGCCAGTTAATTTTCATTATCTCTTACTTTTCTGTCTCAAAACATAGGTTATGACCCCTCATTGGAACGAGCTCGCCGAGCTCGTTCCAATGAGGGGTCATAACCTATGTTTTAAGACAAAAAATGAAAAAAAAATTAGCTCTTCAAGAATTTTTGCAAGTGCCGTCTGCTTTTCATGTTAGGTAAAGGGTTAAAACACAGATGAGTATAATGTCAATGTAAGAACAAAAAAACCTGAAATTCCAATATACATAGAACGTCATAATGTGTGAATACGACAAGAGTGTCAGCGCTCAAGGAAAGAACGAGGGGCGCAGCCTCGAGTTCTATCCTTCCCCAATGCCATGAGTGTCGTATTGACGAACGCATTCACACATCATGGCGTTCTGTGTCTATTACAGTCCTATAAGACATAGAATCCATTAATTTAAAATCTCGGCCTTATTTGTAGAATTTGACAGATTTGACGTCTGCTTGGAATGAAAACAAATACAAAACTCAGTTGCGATTGGCAAACACGTGTGATAGATCGATACGTAAGCAGAAAAAGATAAACGAAAAACTGTGTTCAAGTAGGTTATGTATTCGGTAGTCGGTGATCTCGACCCACGTCGATTTCGACCGAAGTGATTTCGACCCACTTCGGTGAATTCGACCCACTTAAAGTGATTTCGACCCATAGTGATTTCGACCCACTTCGGTGAATTTGACCCACATTTTTCGTCTGCATAAAATGGGTCAAATTAGCATTGAGATTTCGGCCCCAAGTGATTTTGACCCACTTCGGTGCATTCGACCCACTTTTTCTTCTGAATAAAATTGCTCAATTTCGACCCTGTTTGGTAAATTCAAAAATGGGTTGAATTTACGGAAGTGATTTGGTTTAAGATAACAGAAAAAGAGAAGACTGGTCCATATTCTATGTATGCTTATTACATTAACCCACATAAAAAAACATGTTCTATGCTGCCATTTATCACATAAATCACATTGAGCATCCTCTTGTCGGACTGAACCGTGTTTTTGGCACTGAATACAACTATCTGACATTGTACTGCTATATCGTCAGAACAGATTCTGATTTTGCCGTTAATGTCCTGGTAATATATAGTATATGTATGTGTGTATAATACAAACACTAATGTGCTATGAAAAGTGATTGGTCCTGAAATACACATAGTCATGATTTAGTCTGTGGGCTGATTTCGTTGATTGTTAACTCAGGATACTTTGATATATGCCGACAATGATGGACGATCAAAACACTGTCACACATTTTTGTTGCTATTACATTATGCAATTGGAAACAATCAGTCCGCTTGTATTATTTAGTCATATATTTAACGACAAGATGAACAATTTTTTATCCGTATCAAAACACTGTTCCAATTGGTTTGGCATTATTTATTAATATTCACCGACAGAAAATATTTTTAAGATGTATATCATAAAAAAATCAACGAATACTTATTTTTTTCACCGAGTTGGGTCGAATTCACCAAACTGGGTCGAATTCATCGTATTGGGTCGAATTTACAGAAGTGGGACGAAATCTCTTTAGGTCGAAGTCACAGTGGGTCGAAATCATCGGCATTCATTTATTCGTATTTTTAAGAAATTAGCTGGCGTCATCCGAGAGATATTCGCTTCAAAATTAGAAATTCAGTGTTATTAAATCACTCCTCATTTATAAATTAAGTTTAAATTCGTTGATTTTGGTGGATTTGAATAAAGACATTTCCCAATTCACATTCGATTTATTGGCTGCAACCACAGCCTAGAACTAGCTCAGAATGCGACGTTACGGAAGTTCTTTTGATGGATCCATGACATCAGGTGAAAGAATAGTCCGACAATGGAAAGCTGTATGGAACATGCGTTCCGTACGGATTTGTAAATCTGGAACTGTGGGAAACATAATTTGAGCGTAATTTAATCCAGAGAAGGTAAATAGACTCCCCACTTCCCTCTCCGTTTTGTGAGATTATATTACATGCACTAAACAGAGGAGAGGTGGTTAACAATATATGTACCAGACAGGCATAGCGGGAAAAACTAGAAGATTTTGTCAACTTGACAGAGAAACTAAAGATCTTGGTCAACTGGTACGGGCTGAAGATATCATAAAAGATATGTGTAGAAGGTTGCGTATGGAGAGCAGTCTTTATAATATCACACAGCGTAAAAGTATTTGAAACTCCCCAAGAGGAAGAAACAAGGATCTGGCCTACTTAGCAAAGCCATATCGTAACATTGAAAAAAGAGGGAGGTCAACAGGCCTACTGTTAAAAAAGGAAGTCTTATCTACGCTTAATTACACGTAGGAATTGCGCGCAATTGCCACATCGAATGACATTCAAACCACAGCAGGTTCTCCTGGTTACTCAGCAAACACAGCAATGTTTCTGCTAATGGACCTCCGGTTTACCCGGATGTCCATTGGCTGAAACATTGTTTGTACACAGGCCATATGTACAGAATTTGATAGCCTTACTAGGGTCATAACGCGTAGATTAACGCGCAGATCAACGTGCTATGTGTGCGCATTTCATGACAGGACTTCTAGTTTTAACTGTATGCAAACAATAAGACGATAGTAATATCAATACATGTAACCTCACCAAACTTTTACCCGAGGTGAAAATTTCTTACTCCGAGAGTAAAACATTAGTTACAATGAGTAAGAATACTCATATGGTACTATTGCTATTGTAACATAACTGAAACGTAGTTAATAAAGTGTCACAGACAGGGTGTTCAGGCACATGTGACTTCCTGTCACAAATTCAGGATTACTGGACAAATGAAAAGAACCCGAAAGTCTGAACCGATAGATAGCCTTCCACATGTGGGATAAACTTGCTAACACTCCGGATATTATTAAATAAACAATTAAAATAACAGACCGAATCCGCGAGGTAACGACACCCACAAATCAGATTGGTTAAAACATCTACTGGATCGAGTGAAAATGAACCCAAATGGGTTCATACTCACTCAGCCCAGTTGATTCGAATTAATATTTTACACAGCTGATTTTAGAGTGTGAACAGAAGGAAAGGAAATGCGTCTAAATGAGAACAGGTGCTTGTAAATAAAATGCAGGGGCAGCAGTATATCTCGTCGTGATTCGCAATTCATATCCGAACAGTAGAAAATAATGAGCATTTTAGTCTCTCAAAATTTTAAGAAATTCGTTCCCTGATTTGGCTGTAAAAACTAAGCTGTCAATCCAATTCACATGCCCGCATGCATTTCCCGGCACGTTACTATGCCTCGAGGTGGTTTGATGCAAATGTGTAATTAGAATTGGCGGCCCATTTCATATTCATGCGACGAGGGTGGAGTAAGAATAGCACAGACTTGATGAATAGCTAGCTAATAGGGGACATAGGACATTGTAGCATTCAGGCTACGAATCGTTGACCACCTGTCTGAGGTACCAACTGCTATGTCCGTGGTCTTGGCGGAGTGTTCAAAAACACGCGACATTGTTCGTTACAAATGGAGAGTGACCTCCACTTGTAAATTGCACCGAAAAGACGAGTACGTCTAAAAATAGAGTTACGGGTACAGACGACCGTGATCTTTGCTCCCCAGTGCATCTACATGAATGGCATTTCATAAATAGCGAAAAATCGCATTTCCGGATCAGTTTCCGTTGTTTCTGTCATTGTGTGTGCGTATCTGTGATTTTGAACCTTCTCACCACCAGACTCGCCCTTGACAAACGGGGTGAACGCTTCCGTAATGGCAATACAGAACACACACGGTCTTCAAAAAACGTCCAAACGGGGTCCCGCTCTTGATAACTTCAATTCTCTGTTAATTCGACTGGGAAGACCGGTTCAGATGGCCTTTATGAACGGGGTTACCCGGTTTGTCACGGCGAGCCCCTTAGTAGGTTCAAACTCTCAAATGAGAGCCCGCCGTCGGTGTCTGCTATCTCGCCCAACACACACGTACTGTGTTTTGTTAAACCTATGCCATGGATACTTGTAGGTTATTCTTCTGTACTCGTTGACAAACACGTCCTCGCAATATCGGGAAGACAAACGCTAACAGTTTGTTCTCGTCGTGGGGATATGGGGTAACCAAGGACAATACTCGTGGGGACGCAAACATGATTGTCTAGGTTCTCTCACCGTCTGGAAGACAAAAAGTCCCACCTCCACCCTCCCTCCACAGAAACATAATATTGGAATATAGATGAGGGGTCACAAGAACATGTATTGTACGACGAGTTTATCCCTAGAATATCACCTCCATCAATATCCACGCGAATGTACGAACACGCTACACATTGGAATGAGTATAACGCCAAATGACCGGAATGCGTCCGATTTGTTAGGTAAACAGTTAATGATATATCGGTTAATGGCATGGATTCCAGTATACTTAGTGTTGATGGGAGGTATTCACGTCACCGCACTTGAACACCGAGTCCATTGTTCTCTCGGGAGTATCGTGTTGGTTACCACTTCCGAAAATGCCAAAGAGCCAGGATATAACACTTCATACAATAAACTCCATAAGGAATTAATTATTTCTATGATATATGAACGGATGAGGTGTGGATTGCGCTGGCAACTGTTACAAGTAAGTAAAAAGATACTTTATTTTCATTCGTTGACGGGCAATACTAGGCAGGAGAAAAACATATATTTCGTGATACAGTGTAACATCTTGATGAGTATAAGGGTTGTGTTTAGTGTTGAAGTGGAGAAAGGGAAGTCTTTCTATTATAAATGCAGGTAACATACTGCCACGCGACTGCTAGATGAATAACATTTTGGGAGATATACTTACTGATACCAGGAGCCAACATGAAATAATTTTTACAGTTGGATTTTCTAGAATTGTATTTTCCAGTTATGACTTTAAATGGGTTGAAATGAACCAATAGCATTTTCAAAGACGTGGCAATTTGCCAGTTGGCAAATTGCCATATCTTTTAAAATTCTAATGATTTATTTTAGTCAGTTATATTAATAGGTAGCAAATACAATCCTAGAACATACAATTGTAAAGGTTTATAGTTTTGGTTCCTGGTGGTTGATACTTTGAATCTGAATTGTTCAACGACGTCAATTCGAAGAGACCACATTAATTATTGGGGGGGGGGGGGGGGGGGGGAATCAACTCATTATAGGTTGCTCTGAAGAAATATTAATTAGTGAACCCCACAATTCACTCAACCTCTATTTACTTTTAAAAATTAGGAGTTTATGACGTTTGGTGATCTCATCCAAGAAATGCGTTGTTTGTGATTCTCAGAGTTACAAGCAACAAGCAGATACTCAGTCCCACTCCTTACAAAACGTTCCTTCACCCAACATCGACCTGCGCCATTCACAAACATAGCCATTCCAATTTTATAATTATTTTCCACCTTTGTCTCCAAAACATTGCATATGGCCCACAATTCGGAACGAGCAAATGAAGCGATGCTTTTGAGGTTATTTATTTATTATTATTTATTTATTTATTGGTGTTTAAGGTCACATACTTATGCACAAATGGCTAATCATGATCGTGACACTTTTACGGGTGAAGGAAGCCGGAGTACCCGGAGAGAACCATCGAGCAACGACGAGCAGCTGCCAGCCCCCTGATTTCGAGGTAAAATAAAAAATAATAAGATTTTTCAGTTAGTCAAGAAATGTTTTGTATTTTTATATGAGATAAAGGAATAATAAACGAATTAATTAATACATCAATAAAAGCAAATGACTAAATGGTGAAACATTTGCAAATTCATTTTCTGTTTTAATCTTGTTTTCAGTTTTGGGTTTTTTTTCAAGATACGAATTATTAATTTTCTCACACTTGTGAGTACAGAGTTCACCAAACACCTCTGAGAAATATCACAACGATCGTACATACATGTATGCTACTTATGCTATCTTGTGTATTATTAGTATTTCTCTTAATATCGTATATATTCAGTGATTCATTTTTAGGAGAATACTTACCAGCACTGCAATCTTGTCAATGGATCGTGTATCATTGGTGAGTCTCGTATCTCCTCCATAGTGTAGGCTTTATTTCTTTCCGAGTCCCTGAATGTACAAAACCGAAGTTTGTATTGTTGCAACCCCTTTCTACTCACAAATGTGGTCATCGTATGTAGAGTGTGGATTGCGGTCTATGCTTCTAAATCCATTTAGACGCATAAACGCATTTACACCTGATGGTATACTATTAGTTACACATTTTGCTGGTGGCCTAATATGGTATATATGGTGTCAGTTAATTTCATATTGGACGAAAGCTTAACTGCCACCATATATACTATATTAGGCCACCAACAAACTGCGTAACTAATATATCTTACCGACTGCTGCATCGATGCACATAACTAATAACAACAGAGATCCAAATTAAATGAGAGAATTCTCACAATGTGTTCACGTGTCTTTGCCTTGTTACAATTTATGGGAGAGTACAGGCACTCTCCCATAAATTGTAACAAGGCAAATTCATACATACCAAACAGTTTCATTTCGAAGGTAACATGACACACATCCACAGAATATGAAGCCTTTTAAGTTGCCTAACCTGTACTTCAGACCAAATATGGGCTTCCAACACTCAATCTTTCAACTTGAAGCGTTTATCGGTTGCCGCCATTTTGAATAATCAATGAACAAAGGGGAGATTACCCATAGCTGTCAGCGTATATTGATGTTGACAGGCAGTATATGGTTTTATATGCAGTCTGCATGTGACGTCTTTGAACCAATGGAATTTCCAGATACTTGTAGGAGGTACTTACCTTGTAGGAATTACTTACGGAATTCACTTACGGCGATAGTACGTGGTGCCCACGCATGCGTATTCCTGGTAATAGAAACCATCAGCAGCAACATTTGAATTAATGAAACACCGGTTTGTACCCGGGTTGTACCCTGTGCTTCATTAATTAAATTTTTGATGATTATTCCTATAATTACTGTTTGGAATCCAATATTATTACATCAGTGGATATACTGCCCATACGTGACCAACCCACAGCACAACAAGTATTCTATAATGTGGAAACATATATTTTAAAATTAAGTAGGCAACATATTTAATTGGAAACGTGGGGCACAGTAGCGCTGTGTACTAAGGTGTACAACATGTGGATATTGCACCTGTGTTCAACCAATGCTAATCCTGCATGTGTGGAGTTAGTATACTGGGGAGTCTGGCAGTTACTCGCCGTTGTTCGGTGGTTCCGTTCGGGTTCTCCAGCTTCCTGCCCCCATATAATTGTCCGGCTCGAGGTGACTCTGGCTGTCGAAAGTGTTATTAAATAAATAAATAAATAAATAAATTTATTTGGTATGTAATGATAAAATAAAATAAAAAAATGATATATAGTCTTTTCTGGTCCTTCTTATCAGGCCATGTGAGTGGCATGGTTTATTTATTTATTTGGATTTAACAACACTTTTTGACATTTTATGTTGGATTGGCTTACGGGTGCAGAAAGCTAGGAAACAGAAATGCCAATTTACTAACCCCGTACAAGACGTGTTATCATTAGTTTAAGGCATGTGTGTCATTGTCGTACGGTGTATACATGCATACTGCGCTTCTCTGCTCCAGTGTGGGTAATTGTTATTAAGTCAGTATCCTGTCAAATGATACAACCCAGATGACACGAGCCAGTATCTAACCTACGACACTCCGATCCTAAGTTCAATACGTCATAGCTGTCTCGTCTAACGGTTATTGGAACCTAGCTTCAAGACACATCCACACATACTGAAATCGTAGATGAACCTCAATGAACTAAATGAACTAAACAATATGATATGTGTTTGGATGAACGTTTGCGCAATATCTCGCCGACTTTTAAGACGCATTTTGCAAACGAATTAGATATAAGGTCGATTTCTCAGTTACAAATTGAAAAAGCAAAGATCTCGCCTTCGATTTGTCCATCCTGTCCTGCCGTTTCATATCCAGAGGGCAACAAATATAGTACAGAGCGCGCACGCTCTCTAACCAAAGCCAGTAGACCAGGAGACAACACAGGTTCAGTAATACGTTACCATCCACCCCACCCCACACCTAACAGGTCGAGGTACCACATAATAACATCAGAGAGGATCTTCGGCTCCTCAAGACCAGCGAGCAATGAGAAAAGTGTTTTTGTGTCCCTGTCTAGCCCTAATGGCATCCTTGGTTATTATTAGTCCGACAGGTCACTTTATTGCTAAGAGTTGAGGCACAGTCGATAGCCGGGCAACCTACTGTGTTGATATTTGACCCTCGTGTGCTTAATGTTCGGACGACATTTCGTGATCATACTAATGCCCAACCAGCCGCCCCTCAACTATGTTTGGTCAAACATTTTACAATGCTTTGCCATCTGTGCACTTTGTTCAGACCTCGTTGGATTGAGTCATCGTGCTTGGTCAACAGTTGAGACACAGACCTCATAGACTCTCGCCTAATATCAAACGTCGGCTTCGGAATATATCCTGGGACAGACAGGTAGATCTGAGAAATTGCATGCTTTTTTAACCAAGCATGAGCTACATATTCTGAGACCTCGGCAGCCTCCTAGAATTCATTGGTGGCTGCAGACATTTTCCACTAGCCCCTGTCACTATAATATATGCGTGAAAGTATTGTTTCGTCCTTAGTAAAGTTGCATCTTTCTCTGAGGAAGCGATGTGTTCCATCAAAGTGATGAACTCTCAATATGCATCATCTAGCTGTTCAGACGGAATTCATATCACAACATCAGCAAAGTGCGTCCGGTGTCTATCATATATGTGATAAAGGTCCAGAAATTTCCTTTTTTAGAACATCGGAACATGCACCTCCACTGGTAAACCAGTAAAAAGCTGAAAGTTGGGGCCCAAGGCAGAGGAAGTATAGTTATGATCGAGACTACGGTCACTACCACCACTAACAATTAGAATGTACTCGCGCATTGACGATATAATTGAACAATAAATCGCAAATCGTTCTTACCAGTGCAAAGGGTTAAATCACGTTTCGGAGGCGAAGCACCCATCGTCATTTTCTCTATGCGCATATAACCTTTAGTCAAGCCAGATAGCACATTTGACTGGTATGCCGTATCTACTAGCATCATATAACCTTTAGTCAAGCCAGATAGCACATTTGACTGGTATGCCGTATCTACTAGCATCATATAACCTTTAGTCAAGCCAGATAGCACATTTGACTGGTATGCCGTATCTACTAGCATCATATAACCTTTAGTCAAGACAGATAGCACATTTGACTGGTATGCCGTATCTACTAGCATCATATAACCTTTAGTCAAGCCAGATAGCACATTTGACTGGTATGCCGTATCTACTAGCATCATATAACCTTTAGTCAAGCCAGATAGCACATTTGACTGGTATGCCGTATCTACTAGCATCATATAACCTTTAGTCAAGACAGATAGCACATTTGACTGGTATGCCGTATCTACTAGCATCATATAACCTTTAGTCAAGACAGATAGCACATTTGACTGGTATGCCGTATCTACTAGCATCATATAACCTTTAGTCAAGCCAGATAGCACATTTGACTGGTATGCCGTATCTACTAGCATCATATAACCTTTAGTCAAGCCAGATAGCACATTTGACTGGTATGCCGTATCTACTAGCATCATATAACCTTTAGTCAAGCCAGATAGCACATTTGACTGGTATATGCCGTATCTACTAGTATCATATAACCTTTAGTCAAGCCAGATAGCACATTTGACTGGTATGCCGTATCTACTAGCATCATATAACCTTTAGTTAATCCAGATAGCACATTTGACTGGTATGCCGTATCTACTAGCATCATATAACCTTTACACAAGCCAGATAGCACATTTGACTGGTATGCCGTATCTACTAGCATCATATAACCTTTAGTTAAGCCAGATAGCACATTTGACTGGTATGCCGTATCTACTAGCATCATATAACCTTTACACAAGCCAGATAGCACATTTGACTGGTATGCCGTATCCACTAGTATCATATAACCTTTAGTTAATCCAGATAGCACATTTGACTGGTATGCCGTATCTACTAGCATCATATAACCTTTACACAAGCCAGATAGCACATTTGACTGGTATGCCGTATCTACTAGCATCATATAACCTTTAGTTAAGCCAGATAGCACATTTGACTGGTATGCCGTATCTACTAGCATCATATAACCTTTACACAAGCCAGATAGCACATTTGACTGGTATGCCGTATCTACTAGCATCATATAACCTTTAGTTAAGCCAGATAGCACATTTGACTGGTATGCCGTATCTACTAGCATCATATAACCTTTACACAAGCCAGGTAGCACATTTGACTGGTATGCCGTATCTACTAGCATCATATAACCTTTAGTTAAGCCAGATAGCACATTTGACTGGTATGCCGTATCTACTAGCATCATATAACCTTTACACAAGACAGATAGCACATTTGACTGGTATGCCGTATCTACTAGCATCTTTTCTGTCGAAAAAACACGTGATTATTTCATATGAAACGGGTTGTGTTTTACCCTTCAATAAGTATCAGGTACCAGGTCTGGTACAACAGCCGGCGATCGTAGGACAGTAGCGACAGTTCAGTCGGTCAGTAAACATCACCCCCCATAACCAACAGGCCACCCATGATGTATGGCGTCCAGTTATGTGATGTCCCAGCTGGCCGCTCTTAGCTTCTTACACCCTCAAGCCGTTGAGACATGTCCCAGCTTACACTTCCTGTGTGCATTGGAACAACTGCATTCTGGCCGTTCTAGTGTATCGCTACCTTAGCCTCACGTAACTCTGCCATTAGATTCTCTTTCTCGCTCCACGGCCCCTTTCCGTTCAGCACCCACTAGGGACCTGCGAATTGCCAATTTTGATCGAATCGAATATCGACTTGAACTGGTGAAAACCAATCGAACTTCGAATCGAACTTCGTACCGAATGAAGGTTAATGGATGCGTCCCCAAACGAAAAGTTGTTTTTCTAAAATAACACCCCTGATTATTAAAAGATTCACATTTATATAGAGTACAGACTGAGATATAAACCAATATATTAGATATTGATTGAAGCTATTCAAATTGTTGGCTTTGCAGCTTCGAAACTGCAGCAATAGACACTTTTAAACGAACCTGGCTGATAAGGCTGACACCTCACTTCTATCACATGTTTTCTCGGAAAAAAACTCGTTTTAAATCGGATGGACTCCATTCCGGCGGTGAAGCCATTTGTTTTAAACAAAAACACGGAATTTCTGAAACAAAACGATAATTCAACGCCAAATGGAGTCGATCCGCTTGTAAACTAAAGCCTGCTCAACTTCCCTTTATACAATAATCAGGGGTATTCTTTTTAGAAAACCATTGCTTTCGACGATGTATCCAGTAACTGTGATTGAACAGAACAATACACAATATAGAATAATGTGATCACGCAGTGGCACAGATCATTTTTTGAAGTTGAACAGCTGCAATCTTGGCAATGGATCATGTATCATTGGTGAGTCACGTATCTCCTCCATAATGTAGGCTTTATTTCTTTCCGAGTCCCTGAATTTACAAAAAAACAGCTGAATAACTTTTCAAAGTTCGAAACTCTTCATAAATAGTCAAGTGGTCATGATGCACAATGTACGGCAGTTGTAGCTACATGGCTACAAACACTATTACCGCTAAAAGTCAGTTACATTCCGTCCCTTGAGTTCCAATGTGTTCTATGTGCCTGTGGGCACATAGAATACACTGGAACTCAGGGGACGTTTTCTACTCAGAACTGTCACTAGGTTATGGTTGAAGTATGTTCGAAAATATTCGAATTTCCGATTTCGAATCGAATATTGACTTTCGAATCGAACTTCGAATCGAATGACGAATGTTCGCAGGAGCCTAGCACCCACCTTCCCAAGGTCTGTCGGCAATCTGCTTTGAGCAATCCCTGGTTGATTGGTTAATTTTCTTGTTTGGGATTTTCAAACGAGACGATCACCCTCTTCTGTTGGTCCGTTTTGGCTGCCCTCTCCGACGGTGTATTCTCTGACATGTTGTATAGAGGCGGTCATCCTCTTCTGTTGGTCCGTTTGGGCTGCCCTCTCCGACGGTGTATTCTCTGACATGTTGTATAGAAATGGTCACCCTCTTCTGTTGGTCCGATTGGGCTGCCCTCTCCGACGGTGTATTCTCTGACATGTTGTATAGTCAGAGGACAAACATGTCCAATTGGCAATGCTCAGCTGTTGTAATGACTGCGGATAGAAGAGCTATGCAATGCACATACCGTACTTGAGGTACAGTTCACATTTGCGGTTCATGGTGCAGTTTTTGAGTTCCTCACTGAACAGCTGTACTTACTTTCTCACACGATTGAGATTTGATTATGCGCATCGTATTGTTATGTGAAACATTATAGTCGCCTGCCACCTAGGCCAACTCAAGATTTTGTTTGCTGGGGGAACAAACTGTTTTGCCCTCATTCCAGGGTAGGCATGCATCCCACGGCCGAAGGGCTGGATGGATAAACCGACCATCAATGGTGCATCGACCTGTGTGATCTTGAGGGTTGTGGTACGACTAACTATCACAAGACCCGTGCCAGCCGAGTCCACGAAGAGCATCAGAATGTCGTTCATACTTCTCATATGATGGCAGTTCGACCTGCGTACTGATTGCGAATCGGTCTGGCCAGGTCTGATATGGTAACCACGTCATACTCCTGGCTGATATTGCCGATGCTGTACTAGGCAGTAGTATCACGTGTGGCCTGGATAACTCGTCTGCAATCGTCGAAAATCAACTCATACCCTAGCTGTACTACGCACGCGCTGCAGTAGAAGGGAATAGAACTCTCCGGAAGTTCGAAATCTAAGAATATGAAGAACATGTTGTCATATGCGTGAACGGTGTCCTTGTCTTCTGTCTGTTTCTGTGGCGTCCTTATCACCTGCGAAGACCGAGTTTATATTGGGTGAATTTGCAGTTGGCGAATATATCCCCATAAAGGTAGGTGAGTAACATGCATCCCGCACTCTGATTTTCAGTGACGAATTTTATTCCATCTCGACGTGAATGACCCACTGGCAAAAAAAAAAAAAAAAACGTTCAAGATTGATTATTTCTGAAACGAAGTCTGCACATCAAGGGCCGTAACTCGTTTAGAAATATGTGGACCAGACTTTCCTGCAGCTGTTTGAAACATGTCTTTTGAACTGTGACTCCGAAAGTGGATCGAGAATTTTGACGGGATCGTGACTGGGTTGCGATCCGTGGAAACGGTCTGTAGGTTTTCATTCCCTACATCACTGCGGAATTCCAAGCTTCGAAAAATAAATTCGACAACATCGGCTATCTGATGTTATGCAGTACGCGGAGAGTGGATTGCAACTGAATCACCCGCGGAGTGGAGTTATCATCCAAGCTATAACTTTCAAATTTTGTCTACATCTGCTAAAACACAAGCAATGTTTCAGCCAATGGACATCCAGGTTTAGCCCTAATGCTTGTGCTTGTTATGCTTTGCAACAAATTTGCAATTATTGCATGGGTGGAATCTCCACTCCGTGGGTGATTTAGTAATAATACGCTCTCCACGTACTGTATATTATTGTTCTCGTTCCTCCTATAGTACGGCCACCGTGTATTGTTCATTTTCAATGGGTGGGCAATATTTCCACGGAAGCAATATTATGAGATTTCAACACAATTATAGGAATATTTATCAAAAAATTATTGTATACAACCCGGTGGTTCATTAATTAAGACTGTACTGTGGTCTAAATTCGCAATTTTGTATGCACCTCAGTACTGTAACTTAATTAAGCACCCCCTGTTTTTTTTCGCAGTGATATTAATAGAAACTGTAATTACTTTCATGCTATCTTTCAGATGGCAAAAAGTGATAATTTGCTGAACGAATGATCTATTGACAAATGAAAGACAATACAATGATGAAAATATGTAGTATTTTAATGGCTCAAATAACACATATCTGTCACTAATGTTTTTTGATGGATAAACTGTTCTCTCGACAAATATGACGCTGGGACTGTCCATGCTGAAACAATGCCGGTTATTACTGACAAAACATGTAACTTGTGATCTCCTGAAGACAATAACAGTGACCCTGACGTCAGTAGAGAGTATATCTACCACGTGCCCGAATGAACCCTCCTTCTAATGCTATCAGTGAGCCTTGTGATACATTCCGGAGGTAACTGCTGCCACTCGTCATGCAATAAGCTTCCAAATCGGCCAAATCCTGTACAGGCGGTTCATTTGCTTGCACATGGCGTCCAAGAAAATCCCAGATGTGTTCTAAGGGATTCAAATCGGGGCTCATTGCAGGGCAAGGTAGTGTTGTAATATTGTTGTTCCGAAGGAATGCTCTCACAGCATGGGGACGATGTGGCCTTGCATTGTCGTCCATGAATACATTGCGAGTGGCCAACGGGTGGTTGTCAAAATGAGGCAAGATAACCGGATTGATAATGCCCCTATTGTACTGATGACCATTGAGATTCCCACGTATAGTCACCCTATCAAGTTTACAATCATGAGAGAAGGATCCCCAGACCACTACTGATCCTCCACCATAAGGAACAGTAGGGCTGATGTTCCTGGGCAGGTCAGCAGTATTTCTATGCCTTCACACACTCATTCGACCGTCTGTGAAGTGAAGCAGGAACCTACTCTAGCCTGACCAACGGACCCTCCTTCACGTCCTGAGATTCCAATGTTTTCGTGCCATGCACCACTCCAAACGTCAACGTTGATGCTGACTGGACTGAGCTGGACGTTTGATGACCCTTCGGGGCCTCATGCTCAGTGCATTGAGATGGTTTCGGACCGTTATGTTGGAAAAAACGCCTGTTGATGAGCCAAATGCTTTTCAAAACCCCACTTCAAGCAGAGGGTTCACGCCTAACGAGGCGTTCAGGCTCCGAGGAGAGGTATTTTGGGGTTGTCCAGGCCTTGGTAGGTCATTAACATCGTTGGTTTGTTGTTGTTTTCGGACAAGTCTGTCGACAGAATGACTGTAGCCAAGTCGCCTTTCAATAGCTTTGAATGACATGCCTGTTGCATGCATGCCAACGATCTTAGTGCCTCTGACAGTCCCCTCCTTGCCATGTCAACATTTAGTGATAAAAGAAATGACAAATTTTCTTGTTTTATATCTAGATATTGCCCGTGGATGAGAGTGTTTTTAGTGACATCCGTGGGAAGCATGATTCACGTGGACGAGGGGATGTGTTTGTGGAACTCTATCATCCAGAAACATCATGTTTCACTAGATGCAATGTACTGCAAGACATATCAATCATTAAAACATAATAATCAGTAATACCAACTTCACTATCATGAAACATTTCAGAGCGTGTTTAATTAAGTTCCAGGTGTATATTTATTTAAGTATATCGCGATCTGATCGAGAGAAGACGGCATTTGTTACCACAGTACTACATGATTCTCCAGTGCATATAAATTAATCTTCAGCCTACTGTGCGGAAATATAAAAAGTACATGCCGCATGTTTTTCCCATAATCCAACTAGGATTTTAACAATTCAGTCACAGTTTAGCAAAGCTCAATGTGTTTTTTCAAACAAGACTGGATTGGCTAAAATCTTATTTACATTATGGGAACAATTGGTGCATAGAATTGTGTTAATTTTGTATTAGTGTGGCGAGGGTTAATTCTGCCGGGTCAATCAAATAATTCATGTAAAAATAAACGTTGATGACTTATATTTATTGAATCTTACGATAGTTAAATAGGAGAAGCAAGAGTTCTCGGAACAAAAGCAACTTCCTCTAAAAAATTACTTTAATTATCATTATAACCAAGATTTCTGATGTTCTTATCCAAAATTTGACAACAAAACATAACGAAACTTACAAACTATTGGCACCGTGTTTGTGATTCTTATAGGCAATTTTCTGGAAATGTTCTGGTGTTGAACCTGAAATTAAATGAAGAAAAAATAAAAGGAGAAAATAAAAACAAATACAAAATACAAAATAAAATAAGGTAAGAAGGTGTGGCTGGTTATGGTTGTCAGCCAGTCATAAAAGGGTATACACATTGTCGCTTTTCCACAAGGAAATTTATAAACGTTTGTGCTCTTTCGAAATGTATGGGATGCTACATTCGCGTCTCTTCGTGCGTCGTTTTTGTAAGTATTTGGAGATACTGTAGTTTTTGTCGACGTAAACAGTAAAATAAGAAATTTCCTCTTCAGTTGTTTAAACTAGGGCTGTCACGATTAATCGATTAATCGACTGTTGATCGGTCACGGCGAAATCGATTATTATTTTTCGTTGTCGAATAATTGGTAAATTGTATCCCGTTTTAGACATTTAATAATGAAAAGAAAATTTGATGAAAAAACTATTGTTTCTAAAGGTAAAGAGTTAAGAACATCGATGTTAAACCCCAAGACGCTGTTGAAAGCAATAGTCTTCCAGGTACATTCATCAAAGCTTTGATGTTCTGAACTTTTGAACCGTCAGTGTAATAATCAAGACCGGTCGGCAGTTGCGAAGTTCGCAACTGCCGACCGGTCTTGATTATTACACTGACAGTTCAAAAGTGCAGAACATCAAAGCTTTGAATGCACCTAAAAAGGATCGTCTTCGTTGTTTCCTTGAGGTAGGTCAACTGATTTGAAATTCATTTTTATCGACTTCAAAGAGAGGGAGAGGAGGGGGGGGGGGGTCATTTAGGTACGATTAATCGTCGATTACTTGCGACGATTAATCGATTCCTAAATTAAAAAAATCGTGACAGCCCTAGTTTAAACATTTTTGTATCTAATGTTACAAGGCTACAGCATAACTTAAAATAGCCAAGAAATAGTGCAAATACTATAACATGTCGTGACAGAAGAAATAGTCAGTGTATTCTTTCAAATATATTCAGAATTATAGACACATTTGCTGAAGAAATCTTTTAATAAAAACAAGATTCAGGAGAATGTACATTGTAAAGGGTCTCACAGGACAACCAGGAAGTGGAGGAGTATTTGTTTACTGTGGCCCACAAATGTATTTTGATTCATGTTTCATTAGCTGCTGACCAAGCACATCTAGTGGACGGCATTTGCAAAACCTATTTCGTGAATACAAAATTCAATTTTCGCCCCCCACATCATAGCCTATGATCTCTCGTTGTAACGTGCTCGACGGACTTGTTCTAATGAGGGTCATACGCTATATTTTTTAAGCCAAAATTTAAAAAACATAATAGAAGTTATGATAAAAAACATCTCAGATGCGTTATGGTTTGATATGAAATGTATGGACCTCAATCACTGGAACATATTTCCATCAGCTTAGATAAATACAGATTATCATGATAATGTGCATGTCCTGTGATTTGTATCAGATTCGAGGTGGTGTCCAGAATGGGATCTCAACCAGCCGGCTTTGCCGGCGAGTTGTGATCCCTTTTTTGGACACCACCGAGAAGCTGATACAAATCACAGGACATGCACATTATCATGATAATTCATTTATCTAACAATTCTGTCACACAAACATATTAAATCTTAACCCTTTACCCAAAGTAACGACAAAACCGGCCAATGCTATTCTCAAAAATCGCCAATTAATTTTCATTATTTTTTTCAATTTTTGTCTCAAAAACATAGGTTATGACCCCTCGTTGGTGTTTTACCTAGCGTCCTCCAAAAAGTCTGGGACAAACATTTTGCAATTTAACCCTTTACCCAACGTAACAGCCAAAAACAGCCAACGCTATTCACAAAAAAATCGCTAATTAATGTTTTTTTTTTTTTCATTTTTTGTCATCGTAAAGGCCAAAACCGGCCAATGCTATTCTCAAACATTTTGCAATTTAACCCTTTACCCAAAGTAACAGCCAAAAACGGCCAACGCTATTCACAAAACTTGCCAATTAATGTTTATTTGTTTTCATTTTTTGTCAACCTAACGGCCAAAACCGGCCAATGCTATTCTCAAAAATCGCCAATTAATTTTCATTATTTTTTTCAATTTTTGTCTCAAAAACATAGGTTATGACCCCTCGTTGGGGTTTTACCTAGCATCCTCCAAAAAGTCTGGGACAAACATTTTGCAATTTAACCCCTTATCCAACGTAACAGCCAAAAATGGCTAACGCTATTCCCCAAAATCGCCAATTAATGTTTATTTTGTTTCATTTTTTGTCTCAAAAACATAGGTTATGACCCCTCTTTAAACGAGCTCGTCGAGCTCATTCCAATGAGTGATCATAACCTATGTTTTTGAGACAAAAAATGAAAAAAATTAGTTATTCAAGAATTATTTTGCAAGTGTCATCTGCTTTTCATGTTTGGTAAAGGGTTAAATTATTTTTAAGCATTTTTGGGACATAATGTTCAGTCGATCACTGAAACGGACATAGAATGTATCCATGCGCCTGTTATGATAGCCCGTAGCGCTACCGGAAATGAGTCGTCTATATGATACGGAATCAGAATGAGTAGTCTATATGATACGGAATCGGAACACATTATGTGATACGCACCGTTTCTCGTGGTTTTCAGGCCAAAATCTATATGATTGTTAGATAAAAATAGTGAACTTGTTTGAGAAATTTCATATCAACTCATGAAAAAAATCTAATAAATAAACAAACACACAATAGAAAGAAGGACAGACCAAACCAAAAAATAGTGAAATATACCATATTTTTGCATATGTTCTCTACCGGCATTTCCAAATAATTGCGCAAGTGGCGGCGCAGACGTCAACCCATATGTTCTGTTAATAACAGCAAAGTGACTTCCAAGCGGCTCTGCGACACGACGATACTGAAGAGATACAAACAGACATTCACATTTAGTCAATTTTCGAAACTCTTTGAAAAATATGACTGGTATATTCATGTTATCGCTACAGTGATGTGATTTGGGTCGTAGTATCACGTCGAATTGACGAGATCAGATCGCCGGATCAAACGATTTTGCTTTTATTCCAATTTCAGCTGTTTTATTCATTTTGTAGACCGATATTCGAAATTAAACTTTTCTTGACAATGTCACAATTTTACATTCGATTAGTAGGTAGGTGACTGATATTTTTTTCTGTTAATTAGTGGACCCACCCGTGCCAGGACAGAAAGCACCGCCCGCTAGACGGAAAATTTATTGTTGCACCTCATATCATGGGTAAGGATCAATGCTTGAATCTCTAGCTGGACAGTCACCGAGTATAAGAATCACGGAATTAATACTCTTCCCTATAACATTAAAAGTTATGACCTTGTATCTCATTTCCAATTATCACCCCCATCATTTCCCACAAATGAGCTTCCGTTCACCTACCTTGGTTGTCCTAAACCCATCGGTCCATATCAGAGTCCAGCTCTTAGCAGATAGCGATTGGTAGCCTTCGTTTTCCTTTCTTTTTCATCTGTCCAAAATTTTGAGGTGAAATATTTTCATTCCAAAATTCGATCATGAATGCTTTAAGATTTGTTTTAGATATCTTTTAATATCGACTCATGTATCGCGTCCGTATCGTGCCCCTATTTCAATTTACGAAATATCATCTCCAATAAAAAATATAATCTAACAATCAACTTAATCTGCACACCAAAAGTCGAAAAAAAACGTTTGTATCACCAAATCCCACCTGCGACAACCGCGTTGTGTGTTTCGGCGATACACTTCACCCCACTGCCCACTTGGGGGCACGGTGGAGTTGTGTTCTAAGGCGTACTGCACGTCGACGGTGCACCTGTCTTCAACCAATGCTAACCCTGCTAGTTGTTGAGCTGACAGTTGATTGGTGCTTCTCTCCGCGTACTCCGACTTCCTCCACCGGTAAAACTGTCGTGGTCATGATTAGCCATTGTGCAGAAATATGTGACCTTAAACACCAATAAATAAATAAATAAATAAATAAATAAATAAATAAATAAATAATAAATAAATAAATAAATAAATAAATAAATAAATAAATAAATAAATAAATAAATAAACTGAACTTGTGACCGACACACATCCTGGGCTATGAGACACAGCCTTGAAACATCAAGTCGATTTGTTAATTGATTTAATAATAATAATAATAATATACACGTTTATATAGCGCCAAAATTATAGTTCAGGAGATGTAGAACCATATTCTAAGGCGCTGTGCATGTTACTGAGCTCGGTCAAAAATACAAACGGAATATATACAGTATCTTACAGTCCACAACATCACTTATAGGCTTTTTAAAACAGGTAGGTATGTTTTGAGATCTTTCTTGAAACGGTTGACATTTGACAGTCTTTTTAGGTGTTCTGGTAAATTATTCCACAAGTGAGGGCCAGCAAATGAGAATGACCTATCTCCAAATGTCTTACACCTATGTTTTGGAACATGTAGTAGCATTTTACCATCAGACCTCAGGTTGTATTGACACGCATACTTTGTATTAAGGAGTTCTTCTAAGTAGGCTGGTGACAAGGTGTTTTGTGTCTTAAAAACTAATAATAAAGTTTTGAAAATTATTCTGTATTTGACTGGCAGCCAGTGCATATCCATCAGAACAGGAGTGATGTGTTGAGATCGTGATACCCTACATATCACTCGGGCTGATGCATTTAGTACCCTCTACAGACGATAGAAATGATATTGTGGAAGGCTGAACAGTAAGGCATTACAATAACCCAAATGTGAAGTTACAAAGGCTTGAACTAGGATTTTGTGGAGTCTTTCGTGAGGAACTGTCTTATCTGTTTAACTTTGTATAGACCCCTGAAAGCCGTGTTGCACATATTTATAACACGTCTGTCAATAGACATGGAAGAGTCGAAGAAGGCACCAAGATTACGTACACTGTTACTTGCATTGATGGCGGAATCTCCCACCTTCACTGAATTGATGTCAACTTTAGTGAGATGATGTCGTGAACCAATTATTAGGAATTCAGTCTTATCATCATTTATCATTAATTTGTTTGAAACCATCCACGTGCGAATATCCGAAATACACGATTCAATAGTTTCTAGAGCTTCAGTTTGATCCTTGATTGATGGTCGAAAAGAGAAATAGACCTGTGTGTCATCAGCATAACCATGGACGTCAGGCAGGTGAGATTCAATAATGGTGAACATTTTTGAAATATAGAATAGAAACAGAACAGGATCGAGGCAACTGTCCTGTGGGACTCCACATTCAAGATGGAAGTCTTTTGACAGATTACCATTTATTGATACACGCTGCTGTCTATTCTTGAGGTATGATGACAGCCAGCTAGCAGCTACACCATTCAGTCCAAAATCAGAATTCGTTGTCTCTACCAGAGTTTTATGACAAACAGTGTCAACAACAGCACTAAGGTCTAAAAGAACAAGCAATGTCACCCTTCCAGGCTCCATATTAAGGAGGATATCATTCTGAACCTTGAGTAATGCCGTTTCAGTCGAGTGAAATTTTCTGAATCCAGACGTGTTGGCCGGTAATGGAGCATGCATATCACTATGTAGGATTAGTTGCTCAATTGCGAATTTTTCATTTTCACTTTTTAAAAACTCAATGCCTAATTTGATAAATTCGAGTGTTACTTTCCTTTCTTTATCATTTACTTTCAACAGCATTTCGATGCTCAGTCTATCAATTGTTTTTCAATGTAATCTTCACAAATAATCATATCTGAAATGTTTTGCCTTCCCAGGAAATTCTTAACCCTTTACCCAACGCAGACGATTTCAAAATTTATTATTTTAAATATCATTTTTTAAATTGTTTCAAAAAATTTCTACAAAACCGACGAGCTCGTTCCAAAGAGGGGTCTCATGATATGGTTT
Source organism: Pictodentalium vernedei (assembly GCA_031216915.1). Lineage (NCBI taxonomy): Eukaryota > Metazoa > Mollusca > Scaphopoda > Dentaliida > Dentaliidae > Pictodentalium > Pictodentalium vernedei. Next base: position 521,682,378 of record CM062293.1, read on the forward strand.
TGTTGAAATTTTTCGAAAAATATTATTTTCTCAGCTGCGGAATTTGCATATTACGCGGGCGGATACGGGCGATTCGTTAGGTAAATGGTTGATTACGACCAAACTGAGCCAGAATTGTTTTTCAAATATTGGGAGAGGTTAAGAAAGGGTTTGTAGCCCCAAATCACCATATACATTTCACACTTGGCCATACAAATGACATATTATATGTGTGAGTAGTTAGCAGGCCTACAATCATACATATAAATGACTTTCAAGTTCCTGCATGGAACAGACTAGGGAGCAGAAACAGATAAAGTGTGTGAGACTCCCACGGGGCGCTTGTCTCTGGAGTTCAAAATGATACGGCACACTTCGAAAAGGTTCATAGAAAGACACTGCAACTTTGGAGTAGCTGCTCCCAACAGTTTTGCCACAGTCTACTCTCAACAACGATGTTGTAACTTTGTGCGATACGCACTGCTTTGAAGCGACAGTGTGCGTCAGTAGACGTGTTATAGAGCGGCTTGGGATGCTAAAAGGCGACAAACACCTTGTCACAGCTTTGGGTACCACTCGCCGAGGGAGGAAGCAAAGGAACAACATAAGCTTCACGGACCTGACACACCACTCAGATGGAGAGGGCGGCGGGGTTAGTGGTGGCCGAAAAACGTGAGGAACTCTATCAACTTATGGTTGCAGACTGTAGTCGCGGTAGGCAAGCATATTATTCCTTCCTCTGAAGGGCCGATCGAACACAAGTTCAACGAAGTACTGGGTGAAAGTAGCAGTTCACATGAAAGGGGTTCGTTTAAAAGAAAGCCAAATGTCAACACTACACCCCCCCCCCCCCCCCCTCCCCCACACACACGCACACACATTGAGACGTAGGTCATGCTTTGTACGTATATTGAGTAACATGTCAAATCAATGACGTTTTAAAAGAATTCTGTCGACCTTCCCACAAAATTGCCATACTTTCAGCATCACACTTGGACTGATTAATTAATGAACATTTGGTCAAACCGTATCATTTCTGTGTGCCACTTCGATTGATCTGGAAGTGGACGTGGGTGCACTTTTCTGTCTCGGCCTTGAATAGCTTCGAATGCACTGCCTGGCGCGTTTATTCCGCAGGCCACTGGTGGCCGCTGCGATGCACATACAATATGCTTGCGCTCATGGCGCAGGCTGCTTTCGTTGTATAGCGGGATCCGAGAGGGTTCAATAATTTGACCCGTGGCATAAATAGTGGCATTTTGCAACACTCAAAATGTCTTATATTGTAATTCAGCAGTTAAATTTGTCCTCGTTCTTTCTGAATCTGTAAATTGATTGGCCGGGAGCCGGTTGACCCCGTGCTCTAATCTCAGGTAAATTCCCACTTACCGTGCTCTAATTGCCATAAGCGGGTCAATTAGAACATGTCTGTGTCCACGGTCCGCACTGGCAACGGCTCTGAACCGCTCATACCACATATCGAACACACTCCGGAGTTGTTTTCTATAGCAACGGTTGTCAGCGTCCGTGCTTCGAAGCACACATTGTAAATTAGATCCCGGCAAATAGACTGAGATCGAAAATGACAGTTTTTTATTGTTTTTTCTGCATAAAAACGGGTGTGGGGAATTTTTCACTTCTAACGATGACACGAATTACAATGAAGATAAACGTCTCTTGTTTCGTTCGACATTCGGGAATTTGACAATGGAAAACCATTTGTTAACTCGCCCTGAAGGGCTCGTTATCAAATAGTTTTCCTAGCCAAATTCCCGAATGTCCAACTTAACAAGAGACGTTTATCTCCTTTAACCCCTTTACTACCACGCCCACTTTAGGCATATATGGAGGACCTCAATGAACGCCTAAGAAAGTGTAATAACATTTATGACATACTTGAAACTCTGTCATCTGCTTATTCGTTGGAAAGGTCTCTCTGTGCCCTTTCTCACAATTAATCAGATGGCATGTTTGATCTGCGCATATCAGAACGTACAAACAATCATAAAATAGGTGACAAACTGTCACACAAGTCGCTTTCGGCGGCGTAAGTTTTACGTGGAAAACAATATTTCCCGCCTTACATACAAACATAACCTTTGATGATCCATTTGACAATACTGAAATCCCAGAGCAAACCACTGATAGGAAACATTTCAGACTACTTGCTCTTTCACGTATTATTTCACTTTGAAAACACTGATCCCTGATAAGTGTAAGTTTGGAGAAGGTACACAGTGTTGTATTTCGTACATTTTTCTAAAGCAGTTGATGAAATGAATCCCTACCCGAGGGATAATGTGAATATTAAACGACCGTCTATAACAGGTACACTGGGATTTGTGCCCTTTATGCCCCCATGCTGGGAATTATCAACATTCGGGTAACGTCTGCAATGTCGCGTTTCGAACAAAACATAAATGGCGAATAGTTTTGCCCATTTCCCTCTTAATTTACAAAGCCTTATGAACACGATGTGCTGTTGCCTTCTATTTCAAATGGAGTGTTTTTTAACCCTTTACCTAACGTAACGGCCAAAACCAGCCAGTGCTATTCTCAAAAATCGCCAATTAATTTTCATTATTTTTTTCATTTTTTGTCTCAAAAACATAGGTTATGACCCCTCGTTGGAACGAGCTCGTTCCAACGAGGGGTCATAACCTATGTTTTTGAGGCAAAAAATTAAAAAAAAAATAGTTATTCAAGAATTATTTTTTGCAAGTGTCGTCTGCTTTTCGGGTTAGGTAAAGGGTTAAAACGGATAAATCGGGTCGACCATCCCACACACGTTTGCAATTTTATTTGCCCGATTAGTTAATAGTTCATAGGCTCATTGCCGAGCTACAAATTTTGAGTGATGAAGGATGGGAAGGGAGTGTATATGGATCCTCAACCCTACCTCAGGGCCTGCCTTCACCGCGATCGCGGAATAGCTCTCAACAGGCTGACTCGGGGTATCTATAATAATATTATCGTAGAGCTCCAGACATGATCCCCATATTTGCCTCTCAAACAACATTAAATCTGAAATGTCCGTACACTTTGCTGCAGATGGCTATTTCACAATTGTGGACACAACTATCGAAGTGTGTGCACATTGTAAGGACGGAAACACAACTATCAAAGTAAGGACGGAAACTATATTTTCCAAAATCAAAATATTTACAGGAAAGTACAGTACCACTAAGTCACACTGTTGACCTCTCCATGGTCCCCATCAAGATTGAATATTTCTCAGCTCATGGGAAGCGAACGTATTATGTTTGCCGTATTCGACGCTTGACGATGGTCTGCACATTAAATGTCCCAAGTAGGGCTGCTGGTATCTACTTCTGATCTAATTCTATTTCTAACTCTCATGTTCTGGTGGTGGGTGTGTTTGGAGGTGGGGGTGGGGGTGGGGGGTGTATATACGAATCTATCCTAAGATATTTTCGTTTGCACACACACTCTTTGCAGATCATTCATTGTGGTGTGACTAAGAATCCCATAATTACTCTAATTTTTAATTAGTCAAAATGGTATGCAGATATTTTGTAATATGGTCGACTGACGTTCTACAGGCAGTCATTAGAATGAGCAAGTTCCGATTAGAAGACAACACAACATATCATATTTCTAGGGTTTTGTGAAATGAGGTTATCTCTGGCAAAACTATACGCTGTTTTGCAAACTCTCCACCGCAGCCAAAACAGAACATAATTTATCATTCTATAATTTGGAGTATAACTGATTCGTGTGCGGGATGATGCTTAGCTCAGAGATTCATATGTCTAGTACTTCTCTCTATCTAACCAAGACACACATAAACACGACCAATTCTATAGTAATTCCCAATACATACAACGCAGATTATTTGGGGTGTTTTGTGGCTTTGTTTTTTACCTCCCGTTTATTAATTATCATCATTTGGAATGGAAATCATTGTGGGTCCTGTTTTCTTTTTCGTTCGGCGTCAAGGGTTCATGGAGGCATTTTGGATTCATCACACTCATTGGTTACATATAAAAAACACTGTCGTCTTAGGAGTGTATCAGGGGACTGCTATAAATAAACTCATAAATACTCAACAACAGCAAACACCCTCGAATGTTTTCAAGTTTCTGACGCTTCGTAATTTCCGATGACTTTGACTTGCGACGTATTTCACTGACGTACCGTGCCCAGTTACGTTTATGTCATTGACACGCTACCTTAATATTGTGATCACATTGATGGGTTTGTCGCTGTCTGTAACCATTGAGGAAACGGGTAGTTGTTGTTGCTCGTCCCCTGCGTACCTACCCATGCCCCTCAATCTGTCTCTCTCCTCGCATATCTCTCTCTCTCTCTCTCTCTCTCTCTCTCTCTCTCTCTCTCTCTATCTCTCTCTCTCTCTCTCTCTCCCACTTGTTTACAGGTTCTGAATGCGAGATGGGCCTGCAGCCTCTGGCTAGACTCTAAATTTGGGTCTTCAGCATTGTTCCACGCCCTGTGTCTTCAAACGTTTCTCATAAAAATTATTTTCCAGTGCATTGTAAACCTGAGGCGTCACTTCTTCGTTGGTGGCTTTTGAAGTGACAAACCATACTTGCGGTATATCTTGTAACAACACGTACCAGGCCATGCACGTTTTCGAGAACACCATTCAATCTTCGAATAGACGGACAGAGCCTTGCAGTTTCTGTGGCGCGTTTACTCTCGTTTAATGTGGCATTCTAAAAATCAAACGTTCGAAATAAGGGGCGCAAGTGCTTGAATAACCGCTCATTTTCCCTGCATGTACACGCCTCTCAAAACCCCTATTCCAGCGGTCATGTTACGGTGAACCAAAATGCATTCATAAGAAACGATGAAGATAACCGAAAGGTAGTCAGACTGAAGACCACAACTTTTAAATGAACAGTATAAATGAAAAATCATACGACTATTAAAACCGTTTAATTAATTAATTGGACTGACTGAATGATAATAGTTTCATTTCTGTCACACACAGTCTTACTTTTTGAAAGACACTGCTATTCCAGTTATCACTTATAGCGGACAAGTGTCTGGACATTGGCGTCCATGCGTCCACCTGAATTCAACATCATGTCGTCAGTTTAGGAGGTATTGGTTGCCTCTGGCTTCGCGGTAGCAACTCTGTCACTACCCTTGGAAAGTCCTTGCGTTTGAGTGGTGTATGCAACATGCTGTTGAGGATACATAGTTATTTGATTTCAGGGGAGGAGAAGTGGCAGGGAAACATTTTCATGTTTAGTTCATACCGTATCACTAAAGTCGTGACCAGAAATCGATCTCAAATACATCAGGGCCAACACGCATGTAAAATGTAACAGTATCACCCCATGAATTTCTCAAGATTAGATTTGAAAGAGACATGTTTTGTTGAATTGTCGATTTTTTACTCGCCACAATTACTAACAACTTGATATAAAAATACTGTATACAGTATTGCAGTTCTGAGTACACGCCAATGTTATCGCAATTGAGAATGTGGGTGGGTCAGTTGAGGTGGTACGTCTAGCTGAACAAGAATGCTGGTAGAGAGCCATACGGAACATGACAAAATTCCTACTCTGCCACTGAGATTGCTTCGGCGCAACCGGATGATGGAACTTGGATAGACAAGGCACAACATTTAAAATTTTACAGAAACTTTTATTTCTAATTATATTAACCAAAACAATACACATTCGTATTCATCATCTTGCTTCTTCGATTAAACTGAATAATTTTGAAGGCTCGCTAAGTGTAAAAACACAAGGAAAAACATGACCGAACCGGACTGACCAGGGACCAAAAATGCATGGTGCATAAAACCTGGTATCATTGTTCCTGCTTTGAACAGCAATCCATCGCCCAATTCCCGCCAAACAGGCTCAATTAAATTTTCGAATATATAAATATATGCATGTATATATGTGAGTGGGGAAGAGGAACACAAATGTTTAATTTATTGCCGGGTGGGCATAATTTAGTGTTACTTTGGTAAGTATAATAAGAAATAAAATTTGGTTAAATTTGTAATTTCTTGAAATCATACCAAATAACAAAAGTGCCGAATGAACAATAAGTGGAGGGTATAGTCAAATATGTATAGTATGTGTCCGATATACAATATCGCCAGAGGCCATAGTCCGAGCGAGTGTAATAGTGTAGGCACTCTGATGAAAGCTGTATAAGTATTCAGCATTTTCAGAGAACAGGGCTTAGGGTGAAAATAGTGAAAATACTAACATCACCATTTAAACATGATCTGGACACGCCTCACAGTACAATATGTACATGCGTTAATCAATCCCAGAACACTGCAAAAAATATAGGTTCTCTTTAGAACCAAAACTGGTTCTAATCTTGTCCCTGAGATAAAACCAGTTCTGTTTAAACAGTATTTATTTCAAATCAAATAAATTTACCAAGATTAACATTCAATTTTAACAGAATATTACATGAACTGAAGTAGATTCAGCAGTAAACGTGGAGCTTATTCAACGTAGTCGCCAAACATTTTTAAACGAATGAGATATGAACAGTTGGCATATCGAACCAGTTTTGGTTCTGTATAGAACCAAAACTGGTTCGATATGCCAACTGTTCATATCTCCTTTGCTTACTAATGATTTGAGACAACCTGGTATAAGCTCTATACTTACGGCTGAAACCCTTTCAATTTATGTTTAATTCTGTTAATATTTAATGTTAATCTTTATAAATTTATTTAATTTGAAATAAATACTGTTTAAACAGAACTGGTTCTATCTCAGGGACAAGATTAGAACCCGTTTTGGTTCTAAAGAGAACCTACATTTTTTGCAGTGTAAGTCAGTATTACTCTGCTATGAAAATAGGCCTGGTGGGTTAATAATACCTATTCCTCAAGACATTATGAACAGGAAGCGGGTTTGGAAATGCACTAGAATATAAGCTTTGGAACACCCGCATGGAGATCTTGAAGGATCAAAAATTAACCTACAATTTTATGATTGATACATTGCAGTAAATCGAATATAGACGCTAGAAAACAATGCTGTGAAGAAAACACTTTTAAAGCCTAATTGCAATAAATCCAGCCCTTGAAGTGGGTTCCCCCGTCATACAGAGAACAAATATGGCGTGTCGCGAGTAAATTTGTCTTCTTTTTTGAAACGACTTGACCTGCAGAAGACAAACAATGTAAGACTAACGCCTGGAAATAAAAAAAAACAAATAAAAATTTATTATTAATGACTGGTCACAGTGACAGATTCTGCTGCTACTCCTGGTCTTAATGCATAAAGACCTCTAGTCTTTTCATGCAGGGCTATGCAATTCCTCCAGTGAGCAATATTTACGACGTCACTAATAGATACAGAGTAACATATGTCCAATAAGTAGTCAGGGCTCTAACCTAATGGGCAGAGATATTGTTTAAAATATTATGCGCTGGAGTTAATTGTTATATGCTAAACGAATGGCGGACTGAATCCAGCAGGAAAGAGGGAGTGAGAAGGTGTCCTTTTTGCTTGGAGTGAGGAAAAGGAAAACAATCCCTACCTAACATAATAAATTAACATAGATCCGAGTAGCTCAGACTATACGCAAGAGAGGTCTATTCTCAAAAGATCCATGGGGGATAAAGCCCCAATAAGAATCTTTGAAAGGGACTCAAAATGTACTTGGCTCTTAGCTAAAAACGCATCATTGGTTGTAAAAGTAACCATGTCCTATGCTACGAAAAATAGTGGTTAAATTGAGAGAGTGTGAAAATCACTTACGCTTCTAGCACAAACGGAAGACAACACATAGCGATAGCCGAGTGAGTAATATGTTAGTGCCCCTTAGTTAAAAATAAACTAAGAAAAACCGGCCAGTTGAGCTATAGACGGAAGATTGAAACTGATATCATTAAAAATGCCATTGTTTGCTGAAATAGAGGAAAGTGGAATGTGCATGATTGGTGGTAATTGGACAATGGGTTGCTGTTCACGTCAGGAATAACGAACACAAGCTTATTTACACCATGAACATTTGATCCCTGGTCAAACCGATTTGGTCACGTTTTGTCCTTCGGCATTTTCAACTCTCGGAGGGTTTTCAATCGTAGTGAGCTTTCAAAATTATTCAACTTAATGGAGAGTCTACTTACTCTGGCAAGATTCGAAGAAATAGGTGGTTGCAGAAAATTCATTTTCAGATTGTCCGGGTTGTCCCCTGAGTTCCAGTGTGTTTTATGTGCCTGTATGCACATGTAACACATTGCAACTCAGGGGACGAGGTGACTCATTAAGCATTCTGTGCCCAAACAATTGCAAAACATTCCACGTTTTTCTTCGCTTCCGCGTCATTATTCAAACTCTATGCAGGTCATAGTTCGTTGCTCTTTCAGAATATGGCTGTAGCCTTTGCAGGCGACGACGACGATGACGACGACGAACGACGACGACGACGACTAGTAGTTTATGTGACATGTGTTCACTCTTTGAACACCAATGATGAGAAGTTCGAGTTTGAGTGACAGAGTAGTCTGGGAGCAAGAAAATGTACGCCAGATACTTGTAAAGCTTGTGTTCGGTTCGTGTCCACTGAACATCGGTTGAGAGTTTCCACTCAAAACTGTAAACGCTGTCGACAATTTTAGTAGTCCCGATGTTATAACCTACAGAACTTCGAGGATAGGATTTATAACATGGTCGATTGGTTACACCACTATTGGCACGAGTTCATGCAACCGCTCATGGCTGGACGACACACAGTTGGATGACCTCAGCCAAATGGGGGTCTTCCAGCCCAAGACATACTATTAATGAGGCACATTTGACACAATATCAAATTGATGGTTGAATGTGTCATTATTATTATTATCATGTGTCATAAATATTGTAACGGAATAACATTTCTGTTATTTGCGAACAAGTGATTAGGATGTTTAGTCTTGGAACTCTTGTTAGCTACCTCGGAACGATGGTGTGGGAACGATGGTGTGGGCGAAAGGGACATTTATTTCAAGGTAGAGTCGTGGTCGTTTCTGCTTACAAAAAGTAGCTAACGAGTTCTCATTGGAACGAGCTAGTTGAGTATCTTAAATCAGAGATCAATAGCTCTATTTTGGGGATCAATGTTTATGTTTTTTTTTACTTTTTGCAAGTGTCATCTTATATTTGGGTTGTGTAAAGAGTTGAACGAACATAGCAATTTTGCCATCGGTGCTGCCACACTCTCTTTGTACATCTTTTCGAAACCAAATGCTAGAACACAGTCAGCTATTCCTGAAAAGATAGAAAATTGCATTTATATGTTTTTGAACGACGTAACCAGGGGTTCATGGTGCAAAGATTTTAATCGGGATCCCCATGTGACACATAATACATATGTTACATATTTCACGTTATGATAATACTCACCTCCCTGGATTAGCTGTTTACCGAGATAATACATTCGTTACACATTGCATGTAACGATTGCAACTTGGTATTTCGACGTATAATAAACTCACGCCCTTGCATTAATATATGTTATTTTATACAGATTTTTATTTCATGACGGTCTGTATCTGCCCATCCGGACTTGGAATTTTGAAAACCAGTTTTAATATTAATGAACTTTTCTACTTTAAAACATCTTCTCATCGACTCCTGTTCAATTTACCAGTTGTTAGTCAATACATGTTAGCATCCAAAGGGAAGGCCCATATATATACGTGCACGTGGTAACTTCTGTTGTAATGGAGTGTTGTTCAATACGTGATTGTTTTCTCGATGCGGCAGGACAGGTTGACCATCGACATACACATCGCCACCGTGCCCCCAAATGGGCAATAGGGATGAAGTACATTGCCCAAAGATACATCCCAGTTTCCCCAGGCAGGGATCGAACAGTGGACCTTTCAGTTTGAAGTCCAGTGCCGTAACCACTGAGACACCGAGCGTTTTGGTAACTGCCATACTTTCCATATTATCATCCTGACACAAGCAGGGTGGATATTGGTTGGAATCACGTGCTCCATGGGCATCAATACGACTGAATCACGTGCTCCATGGGCATCAATACGACTGTACACGTACAGCACGTCAACATCACATTTACCTTCAACCAGTGCCAACTCTGTGTCAGGATGGTAAATTAAACATCTGAAACGTTACTTGTCATTGCTCAGTGGTTCTCCCCAGGTACTGTGATTACCTCCACCGGTAAAAGTGTCCGGCATGATCTGAGCCAAGCTGTTGATTGTCCCTCTAAAGCCCAAGGAACAAACCAACAATTTAAAACTATACACATTTGACCTTTTGTGGGCCAGTATGTGGATGGGTGGGAGTGGTACTTAACACAATATGAGTAGTATATATCATTGTGTCGGTATAATTTATAACCGTGCTCCCCATGTTTGAAATACATCATCTGCCACTGCATCGATCGAACATTCAGCAGATATCCTTCGGATGTTTTGACAAAAAATACCCCCTCTGTATTTGCTACAAGAATTCCACAAAGCGGAAGTTAGTTGGTATAGGTTCAAAACAAATCATGTTACATCCCGACTCGTTCGTAATTTCGGTGTGGGGGGGGGGGGCTGTAAGCAGCGTGAAATACTTGATAGATCTAGTTATTCAAGAGGTGTCACTAGAATACCCATTGTCCTTTGAGTGCACTTGTTTTATTACATTTGTGTTGCCTGAACAAAGAACAGGAACTTTAACAGTTTCCAACTGAGGTCGAGGATTTCATGAATTTGAAAAACTTGCTGGGCCGCGCGGTACATTGTTAAAAGGTGTGTCGGTCAACATGTTCCTTAAGGCTTAATTTTGTTTTTGATGCGAATATTCCTCGGCCACAAAATGGGTTGTTCTAAAACAATTGGGGGTCACAGTTATTAAGAAAATATATCCGCACCAAGACCGGTTTGTTGCGTATAGTTAACCTAAATTTGGTTCTGTTTTCCTGTTGACTTGTATTTTATTACATCTTCGAATGACTGACAACAGTTTAGCAATACGTATATCGTTTTCCCACCAAACGCAGAACATAAAGAGAGAAAAGGTATTGTCGACTGAGGCCGACAATGTTAGAATTGGTATTGTCAGCCTCAGTCCGCGTTTCGCAAAAACAGGAGATGATAATTTCGTTTGATTCCATTCTGTGTGTAGCCTCCAACACATATATCACATCTGGTCAAATGACATTATACTTAATACCAGTAAATCAAAGTTTATTCTTTTCCACTCGAAAAAAAGAAAACGATAAATAGTTTATCGGCAGTCAGTCTCTTCAATTAAATGATACATCAATCAGCAAAGTCGGAAACGATGGCGATGAGAAAGCCGTATAACTTTCGGTTTTCATCGGGGATGAAACACTATCTTCCGAATATCGCGTGGATGTTCTTTGATCAAAAAACGGCGAAAACAATTTAGTCATCAACCATGTTAAAAAGACTCTCGCAAGAAGTGCCTTAAAGGTCTTTCGAATGTACTGGTATCCATTAATCTGATTCACTGTAGACAAGAATATTTCATCAAGCCACTTCGAAATAAATAGCACCCACTCAGTATACGTTTAAGAGAATCATCAGCAGTGCGCGTGTTAGATCTACAGAGATGATAAATCAGCCACCCCACAAACTTTTGTCTGCAGGGTTCTGCCAACATGATCGAATAGATCATTATCATAATACATTCACTATATATTGCACGAAATGATAATGCTCACCTCACTGGATTAGCTGTTTACCGAGATAATACATATGTTACATATTTCACGTTATGATAATACTCACCTCCCTGGATTAGCTGTTTACCGAGATAATACATCCGTTACATATTGCACGTAATGATAATGCTCACCTCCCTGGATAAGTAGTTTACCGAGATAATACGTTCGTTACGTATTGCACATAATGATAATGCTCACCTCCCTAGATTAGCTGTTTACCGAGATAATACATTCGTTACATATTGCACATAATGATAATGCTCACCTCCGTGGATTAGCTGTTTACCGAGATAATACATTCGTTACATATTGCACGTAATGATAATGCTCACCTCCCTGGATTAGCTGTTTACCGAGATATAATGTAGTAGAACCAGTCGCTGCATTATTGTTGACCTATAAAAATAGAAAAACAAAAAAAACAGTTGATCTTTTGGCTAGGAACACAACTTTTACAGCAAATTATTGCCAGAAGTATCCGTGTCAACAAAGCAGCCATTCAAAGGGACTTGGTCATAAATCCACACCCCGAAACAAGATATCTATACAGTGTTGTATTGGATGTCATCCTGAAGTGTGTACATGGGCATCTGTTGGGTTAATGTATAATTATATTATCTCCCTTGATACTCTCACTGGCGGGCAATGTCCCTTTGTTGTCATTCAGTGATTCATCTTCAATGTGACAGGACGTCCAAATGGTTAATCTCATCTTGCAATGTAGCCTCATTGCTATTATTAAATCAGTGGTTCATATGGTTTCAACCAAATTTACCATACTGGCGACGTGGATTTAAAATGGTACCGAGGAAACTTGTTTGTATATTTTGATTTTATTCTCGCCATTTCGTTGTCTGGTTTGTAAAACTGTTTTTTTTTTTTTTCTTCATGGAATGGTATGAGTGCAAACTTGAACCGGTCGGATCTTAACTGCTGCCTGATTCTCAAATTTTGCCATGGTTTCCGTGAACGTTGAGTTTAGTCATTTTCTGATAAAACGGTATTTTGTTTTCAATGCTGTGTGTTTTTCTGTCATGGAATTTGAGCCCTTCTGTTTCAAAGTTCCCATTTGTAAATTTGATTGTGTGTAAAAACCGTAATTTTTTTCTTTTGAAAAAGATCTTGTTTGGCTCTCCCACGGAAAAACATTGTTCAGTTGTTTAAATTATTGTGTAAAAATTACTCAAAACATTTCGTAATTTTTTGTAATTTTTCTGTCTTTTTATGTGATTCTCGGCGATATTCATTTGCACTGCACCATTGTTTTGTCAGTCATTGTTTGTAAATTTTGTCATTGTGGTCGATGTATTGTGAATACAGCTCACTACGAGCTCTACCGTTCAATGACTGTGTTCACTCTTATGCAAAGTTTTAGCCCAGTTGCTGGCTATCACATTTGGTAGACTGAACGCTGGAAATAGCTCATGTAAAATGTTGACATTCATTTTAATTGTTTAAAATTCAATTTCATCACTCCCACATTGGAAATATTGTAATATTTTAGACCTTTTCTATTAGTCTGTTCTTGTCATTGCAAACTTTACCAAAGATATGAAGCTAATAAACATTCAAACTGCCACAGCAGAAGGGTTTCAGCAAATAAAGAATATCGATGAGCGAACGGCCTACAAGTTGTTGAAATGTAGGGAAAGGAAACAATGTCTGGAACTGAATGATTTGGAACGAAAATCCGGCTTGCCGATTGAGTATTGGTCTCATCTGTTGGTGAAAGGGCAAATAAACCTCATACACCCATCATATGACAAAGCGTCACGAAACAATAAATATCCACCTCAAAATGAGCCCTGATATAGTGTAGTGCGGCTTTTGAGGGAGGAGGCGAAGCATTTGGAGGAGAAAGTGGAACACAAAGAAAAATTATGTGAAGAGAATTATTGGATGGCGGTAGAAGATACTAATAGTAAATGGGAATCACACATGACACAAAACTATATTCTTCACGAAGTGTCTCTGAAGGAAGTGAAAGAAACGGAGTGTCACTGGGAGGACAAATATATAAAGTTAGAAACGGAGTATCACTGGGAGGACAAATATATAAAGTTAGAAAGAGAATGTAAAGCCTATAAACATTACTTTCTAGAATATTATAAAACTAAACGAAAGAATGACGGGGGGACTTGAGAATGAAATCCTGAAATTTTCAGATGAGGAAGTTCTAACACCAACATGTAAACCGTTCCCAGACACTTTAGAAGACTGTGCTACTCAGATAACCACAGTAGATGAACAGCCGAGTAGCCATGATGAAAATGACATCACAAAACCTGTCCATGTCAATGCGGCTTTTGATGCTGATAATGCTTTTTTGCGTTCTAAGAAGCCAGCAAAAAGAGTAATTTAAAAGCTAAACGTCTCCTTTTGGTTTATTTCACCCGCCTAGTGTACAAAGCAAATGTGTATGTTCCGATGAGGTCGGTGTAAAATCACCAACAACAAATAAGGAGACTGATGATGTTGTGGATCTTGGTTCGTCAACTCGAACAGAAGAGCGCTGTGATGAAAATAAATCTGTTCTCCACAATGTTCCTTCTATGAATGTCAAAATGAAAACTTCTGCCCTGCCCATTGAGCAAATTCCAGCAGAACTAAACAATTGTCAGCGCATCTTGCTTGAGAAAGCATCAGCATCTGACATAAACCGCCACCATGCCTCTGATGCCATAAAAAAGTGCAAGAAACGCAGGCGTAAAAGATATTCTAGAAAAGTTAAGTCGCCTGTGGTGAAGGTGTCATCGAAAAGTGGCATGCCTTGTCATCTGAATGTGCAACTCAATCAAGTCTTCAATCCAACCAAGCATTCCAAGAGACGGCCATCGAACACTGAACAAGCACCGAGGCAATGCGTTCGTCAGAGAAGTAATAGCCAACCAGCCCGCGTGGTACCTAATGCCAGAATGAGAAGCAGAGACCCCCCTCCCCCCTCCCCGACATTGCGGCCGTCACAAAATGTACATGGTTGTGATGGTACGGTAATTATTGACGGCTTTATTCAACAAAACAACCAATTACCACAATATTGTCAACCACAGACATTTACAACACCGTCACTACTTCTGCATAGTACATATCAATTCATTCCACCCAGCAGCACAACGGTAAAGGCGCATCATGGCCTGCTTAATGCATATCTGACATAAACACTACCGAGACAACAATGTCCTGGTTCAGTTCTTAGTTTCGGTCCGCAAATATTGCAGACCTACAACGGAATTACGCCTTTTTTTCCATTCCAGTGATTTTCTTGAAATGTGTTTATGGAAAACGGAGATGCACACATTACATAACCACAATGATAACACTACTGCATATATCACACCTTTCAGTGCAGGAAGGCCTTATATGCCTTCTTGCCTGGATAACATTCACAACGCCCATAAAACATTACACAACAGACATTATGTTTAATTATTTAGATTTAAACAAACACATTACGTTTTCCGTAGGGAGATATTAATCGCTTCCTCACGGAGACACTTACGCTCACATTACACCATGCAACTTTCGCTCAAACACAAGCACACACTCCGTTATTTTCACCATCCGTCTGCAGATGTCTTTTGAAATCTTCGCCTTTCACCCACATCATCTTCTTCTTTTAAATAGTGTATTTAAAACTTTTAAAAATTGTGACAGTTTATCTCAAACAGAGTGCAAGGTTTTAAAAGTACTATGGACTATTCAGTGTAAACTTCTCTTTTGACGGTGAATATATTTTTATGAGTGGTGACATTTTAGAGAAGGCTTTTGTTGTTTTCTCCAGCGAATCCACATACCAGATTCATTGACATTCGAATGTTTCCCCATTCGAGAAGTAAGCGAGGTTTTCAACTGAAAATCCGTTTTATTTGCCCTCTAGTTTTAGTGGATGATTGTTCGTGATCCGCCAAACTTTGTATATAGTGCAGATCGTCTTTGCCACTAATGGTTATTCGTGGCTCGGCATAAATTATAGTTGTCGACAGTTTCAGAGGCTGGACAGATCTGACGGGGAGGT
Organism: Pictodentalium vernedei; assembly: GCA_031216915.1. Taxonomy (NCBI): domain Eukaryota; kingdom Metazoa; phylum Mollusca; class Scaphopoda; order Dentaliida; family Dentaliidae; genus Pictodentalium; species Pictodentalium vernedei. The sequence goes on from CM062293.1 coordinate 521,698,039, forward strand.
GATTTCTCCTACCTTGTCTTGCTCCTGTTAATGAATCTGTTGATGAGTACTCTAACAATTCTGTCACATAAACATATTAAATCTTAACCCTTTACCCAACGTAACGTTCAAAACCGACCAATACTATTCTCAAAAATCGCCAATTAATTTTCAGTATTTTTTTCAATTTTTGTCTCAAAAACATAGGTTATGACCCCTCGTTGGAACGATTTTTGAGAATAGCGCTGGCCGGTTTTGAACGTTACGTTCGGTAAAGGGTTAACTAACTTTTGCAGTATGAGCGTTTGCGAATATCCATTTCTGGCTACACGATTTGTTTCTAGACATGTTAAGGGATGGTGGTTGTCATTTCATAATATTTTAGTAAATAGCTAACCAGTACGACACTGACTTCTTGTAAATAGTGTATTGTTTGTAGATAATTTATATCTCCACCCGTTTGGACATTAAAACCCCCGTCTGTTCAATTATAAATTTAAATAGCTCTAAACGGGCAGGGGAGGAATATTGTACTGGTGGTCTTCCTGAAGTGAGTACATAGGCATCTGTTGGGTTAATGCATAATTGTAACATAATATCTCTCCCGATACGCTCAGTGGCGGGCAATCTCCCTTTGTTGTCATTCAGTAATGTAGCTTCAATGTGACAGGACGTCCGAATGGTTAATCTCATCTTGGAATTTAGTGTCATTGCTATTATTGAATCAGTAGTTCGAGTGGTTTTGACCAATTTTAACTAACAATCCTAGATTTTGGCCTAAAAACACGATAAACGGTACGTATCACATAATGTGTTCTGATCCCGTATCATATAGAAGACTCATTCTGATTCCGTATCACATAGATTCAACTTCCGGTAAACACTGTGCTATGACAAATAATAGCATTATGTGCATCGTATTGCGCATTAAAATATGAAATTCAACATTTTGACCAATTCCAACCCAATTTAAACGGAAAAACAGGCTTTATGTAAATTGTTAGATAAATGTATTATCACGACCAAATGCATGTCTTGTAATTTGTATCAAATTCTCGGATCTGATGCAAATTACAGGACATGCACATGGTCATAATAATGTATATTTACCATGATAGTCATAGTCATATCATCAAACGTCATAAATGTGATGAGTTATGGCGCCGATTGACTCAACGCTATTTTAGGGTTGGATGGGGTCAGTTTGACTTGCGAGGTTTTTTTCACTGACGTTCTAAAACTCCGCTGTAGAGAGATCAGTCAGCCCCCAGGCCCTACACCCAACCCCCACCGATATGGCGTCAGGTGCTCCCCATCGAAGTGAACTTTCACTTCATCAAACTTCAAAGTGTTTTCATAGCACGAAAACTAAAACACGGTATCAGCATTATAATATCGGCACATTTTGTCAATAATGACAAAATATGTTTGGTCAGGGCATGTAGTTAGCAGTGTTGGGTTGCGGGGTGGGGGGATATGAGGGGGGGGGGGGGGTCTTCCAGGGACATTTTTTGTTGTATGTCCAAACAGTTTGCTTTCCTTCTTAAAATTCGTTGGCCACCTGAACGCCAACATTTGATTTTCAAAAGCCAGTTAATTGATCAGGTAGTTTCTCAGTATTCGTCTACTTGATGTGACCTGGACAAGAATGCACTTCAATAATGGCATCTCCCTGTCTAAAGGCACACGGAAAACGTCCGTATACTGCTATTGTTTTAACTCTTTGAACCCGAGACAATGCTTTTCTGGCCAGGAACACGATACGTCGTAATTTCGTTAAGTTAAAAGGCTGCAAAGTGAATGTGTGGGGTAAACTAATCAATACTTCCAGTTTGCTGCCTTTCAACTGCACGCTGAAAAAATAATTGGCTTAGCCCAAGTTAATGAATATAGACTCTTCCAATTGACCTCATTGAACTGACATATAATATATCACCAGGGATCAAATGGTTTAATCAGTTACTTTCGTGATTTATTGTTTTGAAAAGGTGTATTCAATTAAAGTTTCAAGTTTCCAGAACCACAATACAAGAAGACCGCCGAACGGTTTTTGTCAGTAATTACTGGCATATGTTAAAATATTCAATTTAAATTACCACGCAAAATGTTAACATTATCAGCAATTTTCGCAGACATCAAAGAATATTCTTTAACCCTTTACCTAACGAATCGTCCGCATCCACCTGCGTAATATGCAAATTCAGCAGTTGAAAAAATATTTTTCAAAAAACTTCAACACAACCATATCACATGATATGGTTTTGTTGAAATTTTTTGAAAAAAATGAAAAAATTATATTTAAAATAATAAATTTTGATATCGTCTGCGTTGGGAAAAGGGTTAACCCTTTACCCAACGCAGAGAATATCAAAATTTATTATTTTAATTACCATTATTAAATTTTTCCTCAAAATTTCAACAAAATCATATCATGTGACTTTTCATTGGAACGTACTTGATGAGCTCGTTCCGATGAGTGGTCACATGATATGGTTATGTTGAAAGATTTTAAAAAACTATTTTTTTTTTCAACTGCCCATTTGCAAATTACGCAGGATGCGGCCGATTCGTTAGGCAAAGGGCTGAATAGTGATCTACGATTAAGGGGAGTCAGAAAATTGAAAGCTTTTATTGATCTGTTTATTTATAGCAATAAATCCATCCTCTCCACCCAACATGACTTCACGAGGGAGACTTATATTCATTTGACCGCTGAACGTCCCAGCAATTCAGGTGAAGAGAGATCTGACAATCTTATTTCCTAGCTTATTGAAACTTGAAGATCGAACAAATATATCTGTTATTCACCTATCCTAGATCAGATCATAGGTGATGCATCAATGCTATTGCAGAGTAGACCATACTATGGTACATCAACGCTACCCCAGAGAACATTTACTCTACTGCAGAATAAATCATACAGCGGAACATCAACGCTGGTCTAGAGTAGATTATACAGTGGTACATCAAGTAGACCATACGGTGGTACATCAAAGCTCCCCCAGTGTAGATCATACGGTGGTACATCAAAGCTACCCCAGGGTAGACCATACGGCGGTACATTAACACTACCCAAGGGTAGATCAAACCGCGGTACATCAAAGCTACCTCGGTGTAGATCATACGGCTGTACGTCAAAGCTACCACAGCGTAGATCATACGGCCGTACACCAAAGCTACCCCAGAGTAGACCATACGGTGGTACATCAAAGCTACCCCAGAGTAGATCATACGGCGGTACATAAAAGCTACTCCACAGTAGACAATACGGCGGTACATTAACACTACCCCAGAGTAGATCATACGGCGGTACATCAAAGCTAGCTCAAAGTAGACCACACGGTGATACACCAAAGCTACCCCAGGGTAGACCATACAGAGGTACATCAGCATTACCACAGAGTAGACCACACGGTGGTACACCAAAGCTACCCCAGGGTAGATCATACAGAGGTACATCAGCATTACCACAGAGTAGACCATACGGCGATACATCACCGCTATCTCAGGGTAGACCATACAGAGGTACATCAGCATTACCACAGAGCAGACCACACGGCGATACACCAAAGCTACCCCAGGGTAGACCATACAGAGGTACATCAGCATTACCACAGAGCAGACCACACGGCGATACATCAAAGCTACCCCAGGGTAGACCATACAGAGGTACATCGGCATTACCACAGAGTAGACCACACGGTGGTACACCAAAGCTACCCCAGGGTAGACCATACAGAGGTACATCGGCATTACCACAGAGCTGACCACACGGCGATACATCAAAGCTACCCCAGGGTAGACCATCCAGAGGTACATCAGCATTACCACAGAGCAGACCACACGGCGATACATCACCGCTACCCCAGTTTAGATTATACGGTTCTAAATTAACACTTCCCCAGAGTAGATCATACGATGGAGCCTTAACCCTGCTCCACAGTAGACCATACAGCGGTACATCAACACTACCACAGAGTAGTTCATACGTTGGTACCTTAACACTATTTGACAGTAGACCACACGGTGGTACATGAACACTACCCTAATGTAGATCATACGGTGGTGCATCAACACTACCATAGAGTCGATCATACGGTGGTGCATCAACATGCGCAGTGGAGTGCCCAGCGGATAATTTCGACTGGCTAGGTTTTACAATTGTATTTTCTGGAACTGTACTCTCTATCTATTAATATACCTGAGAAAAATGAATCAGTAGCATTTCAAATTGCAGCGTCTGGTAGAGTAATGGCCTAACAGTCAATAAAATTAACAGATGATAACGAAAAGCGTTCTTATTTACCCGCCCGTTTAAATTCGGAGATGAGATGAAAGTAGTATTAAGTTAGTAGCTAAGAAACGACATTCACGTACATTATATACTGGGATTCCTGTCATCCCAAGTTGATATACACTTTTCTGTCCACAGGTAGAATCGGCTGAAAAAATAGAGAGAATGATTTGTTTATCTGACTGCAATGACAACGTGTGGGCTGTGGCTTCAAGCTACATTATTCATTCATGTATAACTAATACGAGAGAAGTTGCAGTATGGGTGAACCAGTGGCATCACAATGTTCCACACAGGTGTTTTAGGGTCGTCTCCTCTCATCTCTCTTTGCCCCCATAAACTGGATAATAGGTAGCACTAACAGCAAGGTAAGGTTATATTTTCGGTATGTCAGTTCTTTCAACGTCAAGTTCCTGGATGAGATTGTCGAGTACAATATTGTCTGACGTATTAATCAGAACGGACCATCACTGACTTATATCGTCATGACATTCGATTTCCATAAAGTTATCTCCATTGAAATTGAAACGGACGTGAGGAAAGTCCAATTTAGAAGCAAGCAATTGTTGGGAAACACCGGTGACATCAACAAACAACAAACCCAAGTTTCCTTTTGTTACGTTTAATACACAAACAACATACATACAGCCTGTCTTCGTTATTAAGCGTTACAAAAGGAAACTTTTTTATGATAATTTAATTAAAAGCAACTACTTCACAGATAATCTGTCATTAAGAATATCTATCAGTATCACACTCACCAACAATAAATGTGTTAAAACTAGAAGTCCTGTCCTGAAATGCGCACAAATAGCACGTCGATTTGCGCGTTAGTCTACGCGTTATGACGATGGTAAGGCTATCAAATTCTGGACATACGGCCTGTGCACAAGAAAAGTTTCAGCCAATGGACCTCCGGGTAACCCGGAGGTCCATTGGCTGAAACTTTGCTTGTGTTTGATATGGGTAACAAGGATAACCTGCCATGCTTTTGGTGTCATTCTATATGGCAATTGCGCGCAATTCCTAAGCGCAATTAAGCCTAGATAAGCGCACAGTTCGTGACAAGACTTCTAGTTTTAACTACAATGTGTTCTTTTGCTCTTTATTTAGCGAATGTGTTTTAACAGTATTTTTTAATGATTTTCTTCGTCCTGAGAAAAAAATAGGAAATCTCACCTCCCAGACCTTTTTTTATTAATAGAGACAGTGTCTGTATTGTATGTCACGATGAGCACACCTGAAAAATAATACGTTCATGTCCACACGAATGAGATAATTCACGGTATTCACTAAAATACCGTAGATTTTCTTTTTGTGTTTGCTACGTGCCGTTTTACTGCAATATTCAGCCCAATTCGACTGCAAACAGTTTCAAGACAATATTTAAGACTGCTGATCGTTCCTTCAAGACGACGTTCAAGGCAAAGTCATGTGCCGAAGCGTGTGGACCTGAAAGTATTATTTTTGACTCGCGTAAGCACTCGAAATAATTCCAGATACGAAAATAGCGTAGAATATATATTTTATTATATGCCACGTTACATTGTACTGGATAATATTCAGCCCAATTCGACTGCAAACAGCTTCAAGACAATAACAAAGATCTGCTGATCATTCCTTCAAGGCGACGTTAAAGGCGACGTCAGGCGCCGAAACGTAACGTCATTTTGGAAGCTAGTGGAATAATTCATCGTGTGGACCTGGAAGTATTATTAGCAAGCGTTCTCGAAAAATAAAACTTTCGGGTCCACACTCACGAGACAATTCCCGACACTGACTAAAATAGAGTAGATTTTCTTTTATGCTGCGAGACATTTTATTGCACAATATTCAGCCCAATTCGACCCCAAATTTGTATTTTTCCAAACAATAACAAAGATCAGCTGATCGTTACTTCAAGGCAACGTCATGCGCCTAGGCGTGACGTCATTTTGGAAGCTACTGAGGAATATTTCTCGATATCTATCGAGCCGGTAGATATCGAAAAATATCTTTTAGATAATTTTCTATAATTCACAGGCTAGCATATAATAAAAAAGGATTGATATCTAAAGTTCGTCTCCTGAGTTCCAATGTGTTCTATGTGCCTACTGGCAGCCTACTGGCACATAGAACACACTGGAACTCAGGGGACGAGTTGTCTATTGATTAAAATCAATGTAATTAGAAATTAACGTATGTACCACAATCTGAAGAAAAAGGCTTAACAAGACGCTAATCCTTACGAACAAAAGATAACTGAGTTTTGCTTAAAAATGCCTATCAAATTCCTGAAAGGTACATAACATGACGGTTAAATATTACTGCAACACTTCCAGTAACCTGAGTCTAGAATACCCGAAAATACACAAAGAAACTAAAATCACTTTAACTCAAACATTTACAATTTAAAATTGGCCAACTTCGAGAAAAACATGGAGATTGTGACGGCAAAAACACAGAGTCAATACCTAAATTATAAGGATGTTATTCAAATAACAAAATACACATTAGTGAGAAGTTTAGGCCCAACAATCTGCAGAAAATTGACCTAAACGCCAATTCTTCCAACCAATGGGCAGCGGTGTGGAGTGACATGGCGCCATTGCCGCAGGTTTGATCGATAAAGTGTTAACATCTTTCACTTCATCAAACATCATGAACAATTTCCAAGCACGAAAGCTATTTACACTGCATCAACTTTCCAATTTAGACACACTTGTGCCAGTAAAAACTCATATTTCCGTGTTAATAATAGCTCATATACACAAAATATTTTAGTGACACCTCCAATAGTAACTAAATTATGTTGTATGTATTCAATTTGAGGACATCATCAACATATTTATTTGTCACAGTATTTGTCACATATCCTTTAAAAACTGATTAGCGTGTGCGAGGCGTCGAGAATTTAAAAACCTTTGCGAATTTTGTTTTTGATTGAGAATTGTCTATTTGTTGCAACTTCCGGTACCCCTTCCTTTCTAAGATGGCGCTGGTGGAGACTTTTTTTCTATATGCGACCAATGAGCATCCCAGCTGTATAAAGATCAGTGATTGTATTGTAACAATACTTACCGAATATATATCCTGCGAACACCTGCTGAATTTGATCGTAAGTTATTCTAGCATCTTCCAAAGCTTTTAAGACTGCAAAACAATTATAAGTCTTATGAAAAAAGAATGTAAGCGCATAACCGAATGTTGCACCATACAGTGTTCATCAAAAGTGCATCGAGTGTGCAATACCATTACACCGACAAACTAGTGTTTCTATTCGGATTAATGGCAGAAGATGCGCCTTATGTTTGCCCGAACATGACATGGTTCTGGTTCTCTGCAAGCTACTCCATCTTGTAATCAGACATGACAGTCTGTAATTGTCTACAGATGGACCAATTGACATATGACCAATTTATTCCCTAAATGGCCGTTTATTTAAACAATAAGGCCTTGGATAAATTTTTGCTTTATTCACCTAGTAGGGTGATAAATTTTCCCCATAGGTTTAACACTGAACAAAATTATTCCCCTAGTAGCGACGGACTTGTTGACCGATGGTCTCTACCACATTTGTCTAGCATAATTAAAAGTTCGGTTGTTGATTTCGTTATATCTTTTCGAAAATATTACACAATGCCAGTAGAAAACACCACCCATTGCCCATGTAATAAAGTATTTTTGCAAAGCTTAGCTCAAGTTTGTAGGGGAATTATTTTTAGGCATAAATGTATTACTGCTCCTTGTTTATTTTTGCCAATGTTGCTGGTCGATCGAATTGGACCAAGGTGCTCCTCACTTCTCGCTGTGTTTTGTAGCGAATTATAGCACGATTTTGCAGCGACTGCCCTAAAGATGATTTATGGGATAAACAAAATAAACGTATAGTGTTTTCAAGTAAAACAATTATTCTACTCGTAGAATTAAGAATGAAACCGACTCGCCAAAGGGCTGCTGTGGGCTCACACACAGTCGACCAGACAAATTGAAGACACGAATTAACCAATTAGGGCTGTTGTGGGCCCACACACACAGTCCACCAGACAGAGTGGAGACCTGAATTACCCAACTAGAGCCGCTGTGGGCCAACATACACAGTCGACACGAATTGCCCATTTAGGGCTGCTGTGGGACCACACACAGAGTCAACTGGACAAATTGGGAGACCTGAATTACTCAATTAGGGATGCCATAGGCCCACACACACAGTCGACCAGACAAACTGAAGATCTGAATCACCCAATTATGGCTGCTTTGGGCCCACACACACAACCAACAAGACACATTGGAGATCTGAAATACCCAACTAGGACAAATTGGAGATCTAAGATACCCAATCAGGGCTGCTTTGAGCCCTCTTACACAGTCGGACCGAATTCGAATTACCCAATTAGCGCAGCTGTGGGCCCCCACACACACTGGACCAGAGAAAGTGGAGATCTGCATCACCCAGTTAGGACTGATGTGGGCCCACATACACTGTTGAGCCGACAAACTGAAGATCTGAATTACCCACTTAGGGCTGCACTGGGCCCGCATACACAGTCGACCAGGTAAATTGGAGAGCCGAATTACCCAATTAGGGCTGTTGTGGTCCCACATACACAGTCAGAGAGACAAACTGGAGACCCGAATTACCCAATTAGAGCAGCTGTGGGCACCCACACATTGTGGAACAGACAAATTGGAGATCTGAATTACCCAATTAGGGCTGATTTGGGCGATCTTACCCAGTCGCCCAGACAAACTGAAGATCTGAATCACCCAGTTAGGGCTGCTGTGGGCTGCAGTTACACAGTCGTACAGACGAATTGAAGATCTGAATACCCCAATTAAGGCTGATGTGGGCTCACACATACAGAGTCAACTGGACACATTGGAGAATTGAATTACCCAATTAGGGTTGTTGTGGGCCCACATACACAGTCGACCTGAAAGCTGAAGATCGGAATTTCCCAATTAGTGCTACTGCGGGCCACCACACACAGTCGACCAGGCAAACTGGAGATCTGAATAGCTCATTTAGGGTTGTTTTGGACCCGCATACACAGACGTTCACACAAATTGGAGACATGAATTACCCAAACAGGGCTGTTGTTCGTCCACACACAGTTGACCGCACAAATTGGAGATCTGAATCACCAAATTAAGACTGCTGTGGGCCAACACACACCGTCGAACAGACTACTTTGAGACCTGAATTACTCATTTAGGGCTGCTGTGGGATCACACATAAAGTCGACCGGACAGATTGGAGAATTACCCAATTAGGCCTACACACACAATCCACCAGACAAACTGAATTCCCCTATTAGGCCTGCTGTGGGCCCACATACACAGTCGACCTGACAACTGGAGATCGGAATTAACCAATTAGGACTGCTTTTGGCCCGCATACACAGTCGACCAGACCAATTGGAGCCCTCAATTACCCAATTAGGGCTGCTGAGGGCCCAACTCACAGTCGACCAAAAAAACTGGAGATCTGAGTCACCCAGTTAGGGTTGATGACGGCCCGCATGCACAGTCGACCAGACAACTTGGAGATCTGAATCACGAACTTAGGGCTGCAGTGGGCCCACATCCCAATTAGGGATGCCGTTGGCCTACACACACAGTCGACCAGACAATCGGAATTTCCCAATTAGGCCTGCCGTGGGTCCACATACACAGTCGATCAGACAAATTACAGATCTGAATTACCCAATTAGGGTTGCTTTGGGCCATCTTACATAGTGTGCCAAACAAACTGAAAATTTTAATCACCAAATTAAGGCTGCTGTGGGGTCACACACACAGTCAGCTGGACAAATTAGAGAACTGAATTTCCCAATTAGGGCTGCTGTGGACCCACATACACAGTGGACCTGACAACTGGGTATCGGAATTAACTAATTAGGGCTACTTTTGGCCCACATACACTGTCGACCAGACAAATTGGAGACCCCATTTACCCAATTAGGGCTGCTGAGGGCCCAACATACAGTCGACCAGACAAACTGGAGATCTGAATAACTCAATTAGGGCTGATTTGGGCCCGCATACACAGTAAGTCAGAAAAATTGGAGACCACAATTACCCAATTAGAGATGTTGTGGGCCCACACACACAGTTGACCAGACAAACTGAGATCTGAATCACCAAAGTAGGCCTGTTGTAGATCCACATACACAGTCGATCAGACACATTATAGATATGAATTACCCAATTAGGGCTGTTTTCGGCCGGTCAGATAAAGAGGAGACCTGAATTGCCCAACTAGGGCTGCTGTGGGCCCATAGCCACAGTCGGCCACACAAATTGGAGACCTGAATTATCAAATTGGGGCTGTTGTGGTTCCAAGCACACAGTCGACCGGGCTAATTGGAGATCTGAATTACTCAGTTAGGGCTGCTGTGGGCCCACACACACAGTCGAACAGACAAATTGGAGATCTGTATTTCCCACTTAGGCCTGCTGTGGGACCGCATACGCAGGCAATCAAACAAATTAATGATCTGAATTACCCAATTAGGGCTGTTGTGGGCCATCGAACACAGTCGGCCAGACACATTGAAGATCTGAATCACCAAATCAGGGCTGCCCTGGGCCCACATACAAAGTCGGCCAGACAAATGGTGGATCTGAATCACCCAATTAAGGCTGCTGCGGGCCCACACACACAGCCATCAAGACAAATTGGAGATCTGCAATACCTAACTAGGGCAGCTGCTGGCCCACATACAAGGTAGACCAGACAAATCGGAGATCTTAATTACCAAATCTGGGCTGCTTTCAGCCCTCTTACACAGTCGAGTCGACAAATTGGAGACACGAATTAACGAAATTAGGGCTGCTGTGGACCCACACACTCTCTGAACCAGACAAACTGGAGATCTGATTCACCCAATTAGGGCTGGTGTGGGCACACATACACAGTCGACCAGATAACTTGGAGATCTGAATTATTCAATTTGGGCTGCTGTGGGGCCACATACACAGTCGACCAGAGAAACTGAAGATCTGAGGAACCACATTAGGACTGCATTGAGCCCGTGTGCTCAGTAGGTCAGAGAAATTGGAGACCTGTATTACCCAATTAGGGCTGATGCTGGTCAACACACACAGTCGACCAGATAACTTGGAGATCTGAATTACCCAGTTAGGACTGCTGTGGGCTCAAATACACAGTCGGCCAAACAAACTGGAGACCTGAATTACCCATTTAGATAAACTGGAGGTCTCAATTATCCCATTAGAACTGCTGTGGGCTCACACACAGTCAACCAGACAAATATGAGATCTGAATTACAGAGTTAGGCTTGTTGTGGGCCAAGACACACAGTCGAAGAGACAAATTGGAGATCTGAATTACCCAATTAGGGCTGCTGTGGGCCTACATGCACAGTCGACCAGAAACACTATAGATCTGAATCGCCCAGTTAGTGCTAGTGAGGGCTCACATGCACAGTCGACCAGACAAACTGGAGAAATGGATTACCCAAGTAGGGCTGCGCTGCTGTGGGCACACACAGACAGTCGAACAGACAATTTGGAGAGCAATTGCCCAATCAGGTCCCAAACACACAGTCGACCCATCAAATTGAAGATATGATTTACTCAGTTATGGCTGCTGTGGGCCAAGACACACAGACGACCAGACAAATTGGATATCTGAATTTCCCAATTTGGCCTGCCGTTGGCCCATATACGCAGTCAATCAGACAATTTGATGATCTGAATTACCAAATTAGGGCTGCTTTGGGCCATCTTACACAATCGGCCAGACAAATTGAAGATCTGAATCACCTAATTAAGGCTGCTGCGGGCCCACACACAGCCAACAAGACAAATTGGAGAACTGAAATACCTAACTAGGGCAGCTATCGGCCCACATACAAAGCAGACGCAACAAATTGGAGATCTTAATTACCCAATCAGGGCTCTTTGAGCCCTCTTACACAGTCGACCCGACAAATTGGAGACTCGAATTACCCAATTAGTTCTGCTGTAAATTGGAGATCTGAGTCACCCAATTAGGGCTCACGTGGGCCAGGGGGGGTTGGAAAAAAATTGCAAAACACTGATGCCGGGGTGGGTGGGTAGTCAAGGAGGACAAAAAAATATTTTTTTTCGATGCTTGCAGATTTTTTCCTCAGACACTTTTGGGCAAAATTGTATACCATAATCAGTGAAGTATCATTCAATAACCAATAAAAAGACATTCAATTTATCAGGGGGTACCTACCATGAGTTATATACGATTATAAAACTGTTATTACGGCTGAGCTATGATTCGGCTTATAGTGATACAATGTATGACATATTGAGTAATGCAAGTTAAAATGCGTCACTTAATGCAATTATCAAACACTGCACTCTAAGGATAAGTTATCTTGAGGGTGTTCTGTTTGATTAAATTTCTAATATGTTCACCCTGGTGAGATCGGCTGGCTTAGATCAGGAGCAAAGACAATTATGTGAAGTCAGGAACAGTTACAGATTTCAGCTGCAGGAACAATTCTGTACAACGATGTATCCAGACCTATTACGAAAACACCGATGACTGATATTGCCATTGTAAGAAGTATGTAACACAGAAACTACTAAACATTGAACCTGATTGAACTGCTAATTTATTTCAAACACATCTGAGAACACAGGTGTCAACAAAATCATGTACCAGAACTTCTAGCACTGGACTTAAAATAAGTAATAAATCCCCCCCCCCAACCCAGCCATGCCCCACCCAAACCTTCGTCAAAAAAATAAACAAACACATAAATGACTAAACTCATTGCTTTTTGCATACACATACCGTGGAACCTCTTTTGAGAGACCAACATTTTTGCCAGACGAAAGGGGTCTTTCAGACAGGTCTGTCAAGACTACCTGTCTCGAAAGACCGCTTTTGTCTGGCCGAAATGGTATGTTGTCCTGTGTTGTCCACATAAAACACGCTCTAGCACAAAAGAGGTGGTTCCTCAAAAAAGTGGTCTCTCAAGAGAAGTTCCACTGTTTATATGAATGGAGAACGCAATGGGTTCTGATGGGTTGAGTAATTTATGATATTTAACCCTTTACCTAACATTCTTTTGTAAAATACAAAAAAAATAAAAATTCTCATATAACCATTACTGTTCAATAAGGTTACTTGAAATAAACACATGTATGGCTAATATTAGAACTGGCTCGAAGAGTCAGTTCTAATGTTATCCATATTTGTGTGGCTTTATTGTGGGATATATTTGGATATATAATCCACTTTGAACGTTGTTGGTTTATTTTGGTTACATTTATTGTGGCCACTATGTTAGGTAAGAGGTTAATGCCTCTACCTGAGTGTTACATGAAATTTACACAGATTGAAATACTTTTAGGAATGACTCAGAATGACCAGGCTGCAGAGAATTTTTTTTTGCTACATCAACACCCTTCACTTTGATATTGAAGTATACTTTCTCATCCGCAATTATCTCTTTTCATGTCAGTCCATGCTGGTTCATGCATGTAGTCCAAAAAATCAACAATTTGTATGATGTTTTACAAAGCTCTCTGAACTCTGTCGAATACCATATATATTGTTGGTTTCTACAACGTGCCTGAACACATGGAGAGATAACTGTAGGTAAAAGTGAATGATATGATATTCAAGAGCGTTAATGAATTACAATAGAACATGACTTAAGAGACCAATGTCTTTTGGAGACCATGTTTTATATGGACACACCTGGACATATCAGCTTTACTCTATATTTGATTTGTTATGGGAGACAATCTGCCTTAAGAGACCACTTTGGTCTGATAAAACGGATGTTCTTTCAAGACCTGTCCTACTGTACAAGGTCAATCACTCAATACTGTATGATAAAACTGGTTATGGTGCAGTATGGTGGGAAGGATGATGCAGAAGCATGTATTTAGTGAGGGTGGGTGGTTCAGATAATCCCGGAAAAAAATTGTAAAACTGGAAAACATTACATGGGGTGGGTGGGTGGGTGGGTCCTCCGACTGGTCAAAAACAAAAAAAAAATTGGCATCGGTGTCTGCAATTTTTTTCCTACCGCCCCCCCCCCCCCTCCTGCGTGGCCCAAAATACACAGTCGACAAAGACAACTTGGAGATCTCAATCACGAAATTATGGCTGCAGTGGACCCACATACACAGTCAACCAGAGAAACTGGAGATCAGAATTACCCGCGATTAGGAATGCATTGGGCACGCATACACAGTCGGTCAGACAAATTGTAGACCTGAATTACCCAATTAGGGCTGCTGTTGGCCAACACATACAGTCGACCAGAGAAATTGGTGACCTGAATTACCCAATTATAGCTGCTTTGCGCTCTCATACATAGTCTGTCAGACAAATTGAAGATCTGAATTACCCAATTATGGCTTCTGTGCGCGCCCATTCACAGTTTACCATACCAGGCAAATGGAAAGCCTGAAGACCGGAGAAATTGGAGATCTGAATCACTCAATTAGGGGTGCTGCGGGCCCACACATACAGCCAACCAAACAAGTTGGAGATCGGAATAACCCAATTAGTGCTGCTGTGGGCCCACATACACAGTCCACCAGACAAATTGCGTATCTGAATTACCCAGTTAGGGTAGTTGTGATCCAAATATACACAGTCGACTGTACAAATTGGATATCTGGATAACCCAGTTAGGGCTAATTTGCGCCCTCATACACCGTCGGCCAGACAAACGGAAGATCTGAGTTACCCATTTAGGGCTTCTGTGGGTCCACATACACAGTTGCCTAGGCAAATTGGAGACCTAAGTTACCCAATTAGGGCTGCCGTGGGCCCGCACGCACAGTAGACTGGAGAAATATTGGAGATCTGAGTTACACAATTAGTGCTGCTGTGTGCCCACATACACAGCTGATCAGACAAATTGGAGATCTGAATTACCCAATTAGAATTACCCAATTAGGACGCAAACACACACACACAATCGGACATACAAATTGAAGATCTGTCACACTTGTAATTAGCCTAAAGTCTCAAGCACACGCACACAATCGGTCACACACGCTTGTAACTAGTCTGAGGTCTCAAACCCACATACATAGTCGGCCAGACTTATTAACGTTATGTTAACGTGTAACTAGTCTAAGGTCTCAAGCACACACATAGAGTCGGTCACACACGCTTGTAACTAGTCTAAGGTCTCGGGACCACACACCCAGTCGGCTAGACCATGACCCATTTTTTTGTTCTTGCACGTTTGGTGTTAATTAATTAAGAAGTTGCGCCACGGCTTATACATGTATATTTTATTTGTCTACAATACATTTTCAAATTACCGTTTTTCTTATATACAATATTTTGTCGCGAAGACAATCTCTTTTCTGTAGACGTTTATCTACGAGTCACATATTAGGTGTTCTGATTCAGGGTATGTAACATACATGGTTAGACCCCCCCCCCCCCCCCCCACACACACACACACCCGATGGGATATAGAGAGGTATCATTCTCTATTGGTATGTTTACCCTGAACAATAAACTTTAAAACTTTGTAAACACTTGGTGTTATTGAAATATTCCTAACGTTGTTTACTGTGCAACGATGTTACCAGACCCATGGACATAAAATAAATAAAACCAGAAGAAGCTGCAATGTTCAAGTTTGCTATCTTCCTCCTCGGCACTAGCATTATTAAACATACGATACTGTTACCAGAGAAGTGTTATTTGTGTAGGTCAAATCGCGATCAAGTCACAACACACTCAACACACCAGTCGAGAGATCATAAATAAATGGGTGTTATGAACAAATTATGTTTGTACAGAATCGGGACTCATTCGGGGGTCGATATATCATAAATACATTGCAGTTATGAACGCATTGTGTTTATATGGAGTCTGGATTCATTGTTGGTGTGGTGTGGGAACTTGGAACCCATCTCTATGTAGATCCCCTGCTGGGAATCAAACTCTCGGCAACCCCACCGGACAATCTGCAACCCAACACGTTAACCGCTAGACCATTGCGCACCGTCAAAACCGATGGCTGGAATCTAGTTTTTATGGAGGGAGCTCTCATGATTAAACAGTTCACTTTCCTTACAGCAGCTACATGCACGACGAAAGTGTTGTGTGTGATCTCAAACGAGACATCTCTGATATACGTGTTAAGATTCGCTGGACTGCAACAAGATCATCTACTGATTCTAACACACGCCCAGTCTAGGGCGTAAGGGAGACGACGACCCCGCCTTCAACAATTTGGGATTGACTGATGGAGAAGTACTGCACATCAAAGAGTCGTAGTTCGTTCCCCACATACTACCGAACGATGAAATAAATATGAAAATCTGTAAGATGATCGACAACAAAATGGCAGTTAACATGGAATGTAGAATGAGAAGGGCAATTCAATAACTATTCTCCAATCCACCCAACTCAGCTGGAGATTCACCGTGATGTTCTCTTCTAAACGGCCTCGCTTCATCGAAGTCACATTTCAGAAAGAGAGACGATGATCAAGACAAGAATTCATCCATATTCGACAGCATGAATAATATACAAGTTACGATTAATGTCATTAATGTCAGAAAATATCCTGTCATACATTTAAACGTGTCATTCGCCAAATATCAATTCGCTAGGATGTTTGGAGATTTGCTGACTTTAAATCTAAATATCATTGCGTGAACAAGTTTGATGAGCAATCTGAACATCACTTCCAATGATAACAAGGTGCTCTTTCCTCTCTTCGTGTTCGAAGATAGCAAACAAAGCGACACAAAACAGCATGTTGGACATACATATCAAGACCAAATTCCATAAGAATGCACCTAGAAAACCCGAGGGTTTCTCTCCTGTCATATCCGGCAGAGTGTTAACCCTTTGAACTCCAGAGGCCGTTTTTTCCGGACGGGTCACAAGCTATGTCATAATGTCATTAAGGGGGATGACTGCAAGGTAAATGTGTAGTGCAGCCCTACAACTGCTCGTTGAAAATATTAATTGGTCTACCCCCAAATAATAAATATGGACTCTTCCTATTGCTATCATGGAACTGCATGGAAGATACAACCGGTGTTCAAAGGGTTAACGTAACAATCCGATTGAAATAAATATCAGTCATTTATTACATGACCACAAAAGTATCGGATGGAAGCAGTAACGACTGTTTAAAAAATATAACATCTTTTAAAACTTTTTTCTCATTTTTTTGTTCGACCTCTCTTACGTTCAACGACATTTCCTTTCACATTATTAACTTGTCGAGGGCTTGATTATTTTTGATGGTCTGAATTTGTTATTCGACTTTGTATTAATACAAATTATTAGAGATTGCCCGCAGTCACTTTCCAATAATTTGTAGTAAATCATATTTATATTAACAATATATTATTTGCATTTGGCTGGAACGGAAACATGAGCAAGGGAAATTCTGATTTTCGCTCTGGTACACTCATTTATTTGAAACCCCTGATCGTAGCTTGTAGCACGTAACCAGTTAAGTATTCAACGAAGTTGGAATTACATTCAGAAATTGTTATCCTGTTTTTTACGTTTTTTTTTTATTCAGCCTTTTCTTTATACAGTTTTAAAGCTACACTCACGATATTTGGCACAAATATTAATGATGATATGGGTTAAAAGGCTGCGCAGCCAGATTTTTGATTTGCAACATTTATCCAAAACAATTTACAGTGAAAGTTTTTTCTTAATATTTTAATGTCAAGCCCTGTATCAGGACCTGTCTTTCAAAATTTGGAAATAAGTTCAAATAATAAAAAAAACATATCTAAAAATGCGGTACCAACGTAGGAAATTCCCAACCATTACGGTCCAACTCTTAGGTGACGTAATATATGATCATAGGGTAAAACATTGAAAGGCGTCCGATTTTAGTATGTTGTAGAGCTCATACAATTAGGAGGTACCTGTTTTGTTTTTTGTTTTTTTTTCTATTTATCGCCATTATTGACGCCATAACGTCACTTTAAAGGCGGGGCTCATTTTGCACATTTTTCATTGAAAACACTGATTTTCAATGACGCACAGTTCAGTATGAATAATGCCCACAGTATGAAATTTCAGAAGCCTTTATTTTCAGGATGGCACTATTAAATGTATTTTTTACAATTTCAAAGTTAAACCTTTGTACAAAATAACGGACATTTGACGTTTCCAATAAAATAAAAATGTCTAAAGATGCCATCAGTTTTCAGCTGACGGACAATTCGACTGGAGCTGCCTTGGGGTGAGGTTAACGTCCACAAGAACTAAATTCACCAATCTAAACCGTCCTTTTGGACACAAAAATGAACAAAATTGTTTGACTGAAAACTTACACTTAATTATCGGTACCACCTTCATGATGCATTGACGATCATTACGTCATCCAACGAAGCTGGTTTGACAAAAAAGCGACACCTATCCTTGTTTCTGCTCCGGACAACTCACGGCTACAATTTTCAACCTACACTCACGAAATTAGGCACAATTTTTAACGATCAAAGTCGCTTCCAATGGTGGAGCCACATTTTCCCCCACCTTTATCCAAAACAATAAGAAATTTATGCGTTTTTCTAGATCTTTTAATATCAACGCCTGTATCAAGCCTCCCACTTTCATTTTTTGTAAATCCCATTTTTGACAAAACCACATCTAGAAATGTGGTACCGATCTTGGAAATTCCCAAGAGCTATGGTCGAATTTTAGGATGACGTAACTGACGCCAACGCCGCAAACAAAAGTAAATCAAGTCTGATCTTCATAAAATTTTAGTGTGTTGTGCTGCACGAAAAATAAAACTATATGTGTTTTGGGATTTTTTCACCTGCTGTCACCCGCCAACATGGGAGAAATACAAGAAAAGCGTCGAAAATGCCATATTCCAGTTAGGAAACGAAAATACTGTAGTGAACCGCGTTGGGTTGGTCCTGTGGGTAACGGTTGTCCAGTACATTCCGTATCATCAGTTCGGTCTATTTCATTTCACGTATCTTCGAATCAGAAGGCTAGCATTAGGGATGGATGCTTTAAAAAGACAGACCCAACCAAGAAAAGGTGAATTCATTCTCCATATCCACTAAATTTGTTTTCCAACTACAATAGTACATTCCAGGGATGTTTGTATATTCATACATTTCCATGCTTCCATTTCTCGGTTAAACTCACTGTGCAAGCATGAAGCTTATTTGTGAAAGTGTTATGGTAAATGATGTACCCACGGGAAAGCGATCAAGACCGCCCCATAAAAAACACTGTATGTATGTATGTTATGCATTTTGCATAAGTTTGTTTTTGGAGGTGTCATTGATGCTGTGTCTGTGAATGTGAGGAGGTACGTACTCCTAATCGTCCACATCACACCGCCCCCATCCGCGGTTCGCCGGTTTTGGGTTTGGGGTTCGCACTGTATACAGATTATTGTAGGGGCAACTGATTGTGGCTTCTGGATTCCTTTGGTTTGATTAGATGGGACGAAAAGGGTGCGGTTGATCTGCCTCATCGAACATAAGTGGAATTCAGAACACAAGACCACTTACTGTCATAACAATCTTTTCATTATTTACCTTTCTTGGCCAGATTCACAGCACACAACAATGAAAAAACAACACACACACGTAAGCGAATTCATGTAATAAACACACCATAGGAACAGAATAACGTAACATATTACCAGAAGCTCTCCAGAGTAACAAACGTGAGGGGGTACAGTTGGGTATTGACCGCCACGCAGCGGCGGCCTCGGCGCGCAGAACCGAGCCGGGTTGAGTTTCGGGAGGGGTGTCCACTCCCGAAGTTGAGAAAATTTTTAAAACTTACGTTGTAAATGGTGTTCTCTGGAGCATTCTCAGACAATTAAATTAAAACAGTTTTATCCTTTTGAAACTTATTAGTTAGGTCTTTCAGTTATAGAAAACGTCGTACATGGTGGCATTTTAACGGAAGAACGTTGTTGTAAAGTGCGAGCACAAAGCACCAAACGACACTCAAATCGAAAATGAAAGTAGGCTGGATTCCAAACGGATGCGTTGCACGCTCTCGATTCTAGCATTCCTCGAATACTCTTAAGCGGTATGTTCAGACCGTTTGAACGCGGCACGCCTTGTTGCAGTTTGGGCCCTCGACTCTTGTTTGTTGTTTGCAGCTAATGTGTGTGTGGTGGGGGTGGGGGGAGGGGGCACACAAAAACATAATTTAAAAACGTCTCTGATTTAGTGCACTTGGGAATATGGAATTAAGCATACCCACCATTACACGGCAACGTTCAATACAAAAATTAAAATAATAGAATTTTTTTACTACGCTTGGCGAAAAAAGTAGAGGGGAGAGTACCGCCCCCCCCCCCCCCATCTCCCATACCCCCCATGGCGCCGCCACTGCAGATAATACAAATTGTTCGCATTTTTTGTAATTTTAATTAAGGGTGTTGAATTTATTAATATTTGCGCATGATTTTAAGAGGTAAATGAGTTTTTTTCGGCCTGGGCCGATAAAAAATGTGCATGTTGGCTCTTTTTAAAACATATCTCTTACACCCATGGAGCGTAATCGCAACGTAGGCCAAGACGTAATAGTTCGACAGCCGCGTTTGGGAGGATGACATACGGGTTTTGGAGAGCCACACTCTCATTTTCCGTCAGATCGCATTGAACTTGTTCAAAATAGCGGTAAGAGATCAATTTCCGTGTAAATTATTTAAGAAATTTTCTTACAACACTCGTTAATCGGATCAGCTTGCACAAATATCCTGGACTCATTCAGGTGAAATGGTTTAGTTTAATAGATTCCTTTCACGTATTTTTTGTTTATTTTTTTCCGATTGTCCTTGTCACTTCATTATATTTATCCATCTGCTCCATTCCCTTATGATTTATTTCATCTCACAAAATATCCTTGCAAGTTATTATGATGAATTGACGATAACATGGTATGAGTTTTGGGGCAATCTCATGTTAAATATTTCGCGTGGTAGCGTCAAACGGTAACATATGCTACTGTGGCCGTAAACATAGATAGAAAAACTACTCGAGTTCTCGTCCAATCGGAGTAGGAAAATTTTAATCTAATCGGAACATACCTGCTTCAGATACCATATCTGGGTAATCCCAGTCATTCCGTTGCCCTGATCTTTCAAACTGAAAGAAAATAATAATAATGCACAATTTTTCACAACGAATTAAAACTGTTGAACAGATTTGAGATTTTAGGGTTGATTTCCCTGACTGCAATACATTTGTTGACAGTTCATCTGTAGATGCTAATCCATAATGACAGATATTCCTGCAAAGCCATTCTGAAATAAATTGGACTGATATTCCAAGAAAAACTTGTTCGGGAAAACACTGCATCTTTTATTTTTAACCCTTTACCCAACCTAACGGCCAAAACCGGCCAGCGCTGTTCTCAAAAATCGCCAATTAATTTTCATCATATTTTCACTTTTTGTCTCAAAAAATAAGTTAGGACTCCTCATTGGAACTAGCACGTCGCGATCGTTCCAATGAGTGGTCATTACCTATGTTGTTGAGACAAAAAATGAAAAAAACTAGTTATTCAAGAATTTTGTTTGCAAGTTTCATCTGCTTTTCATCTTAAGTAAAGAGTTAATGCAGAGTGTTTAATAAAATAGAATCCCTATGGAGACCTTTGATTGGATAAAATCCGTTGGTCTTAAAAGTGAAACAGATGATCTTCTTTGCTCCGCCCAAAGCTACTCGGTAGCAACACGAAACCGCCATTAAGGTAGTTAGAAAGGGCGTGCCAACTCAAGGTGTTCATTTGATAGCTGACACAATGCGGATTTTAACTTACCAACATCTTGGTAGTGGATGTCTTGCTTTCGCACAAGCGTATCTAAAACACCATATTTATTATATTTATTTACTGGTGTTTGGGGGCCACATATTTGTGTAGAATGGCCAATCATGACAAGAACATGAAGAAGAAGTCAAGTTTAGTGAATTGTTTATATCAATGCTGCCCATTTTAGAGGACTTCCAACCCATGAATCAATAGTGTGTAAGTACAGGCTTAGTTTCGAGGTCAAAAATATTCGATAAGGGTACTCTCTTCATACAGAAAAGTTCAATTCCCTCATATTAGTACACAATATTAACGCATAGATTGTTTTGGTGTTGCATAAATATGGTATATATAATGACATAAACTGTACTGTGGCTTGGAATCGTCCGGCGAATACATTCTCACTCGACAAAATAGATAATGTTGGACACTACCTCATAATGTTACCCAACAATTTTGTATTGATCTCTAAAAATGCTTAATGTTTACATTATTTATTATTTATTTATTTATTGGTGTTTAAGATCACATACGTATGCACAATGGCGGTGTCATCGTGCCCCCATGTGGACAATCGGGGTTAAGTGCCTTGCCCAATGACAGAAAAAAACTGCAGTAATTTCCCATAGGGTCTCCAAGTGCCTGCCCACTTTTTGAGAATTTTGATCAACTTATGGCAGTATTTTTTTATTTTTTATTTTTTTTTTGGGAGGGGGGGGGGGGGGTGAGGGGGAACTGATAGGGACTCACATAACTTATTTGGGGACTGACATTTTTAGGAAACTTATGGCGTATATTTTGTAACACTTGAATTTCTCAATTGACCGATCAACGTGTGGCGTAAATTAAGAAGGTCAGTGTTAAAGATTTACGCCATAGGTTTCATAATTATGTCCCTAAAAATGCTATGTCACTCCCTATACGTTTCCCCCAAAATTTATGCCAAAAGTTGATCAAAAGGCTTAAAAAGTGGGTAGGGACTTGGAAACCCTCCGGAAAATTATAAAAGTTTTTTTTTTTCCGATAGTAAATTCCCATTAGTCCTCAACGTATCAAACACATTTTTGTGTTACACATACGTTTTTTTGGTGTTTTCAGAATTTGTGCAATTGATCTCATGGAATTATTTTTACCTGCACGAACTGTTTTTTTTTTTTTGTCATTCATGAGATAAAAATGAGCATCAATACCCTGTCTAATTTCTTTATTCAATAAATATTTTGTAATACAATTCAGTTATGTATCATTTTCAGAATGTCACTTTTTAATTGTCACTTTTCAAATATTAGAGAGTTTGCGATTTCAAACGTGTACGGGTACGGGTACGTGTAGCAGATAATTTGTGAAGTACGTCACGCTTCTTGCACACGCTTACACGTTTGCTACACGTAAAACTGCCGGGTTGAAATTTGAAAATTCCAGTGATTTAAAAAGACAAAATGTGTTTCAGTTGAATGCACAAATTCGTGCCAGCTACAATCCCGTTGTTCCTAGAAGCTTTCTAATTGCAACAATCGAAATAATGAGCGTGTTTGTGAAACAAATTAGTTTAATTTTGTTGTGACAAAGACATGTCAACACTGGCATTAATCACGAAATAATTCGTTTTGGTCAGGAAAAGTCATTACGTGTACATGTACGGGTGGACGAAAATCTTGTCGACAACATCATAAAGTTCGCTTACTTCCACACGTACACGTTTTTATTCAACGTGTAGAAGTAGGTTTACAAGTTTCGACGAACGGGTAGATATGGATTTGTTTAAATAATAATGGTTTCATTTTCTCTCTACATATATAATATAACATGTTATTCTAGTTGTAATCATTGTGTTCTGGACGAATTCTTCCCGGATATCAAGGGGAAATTGTTGTTGTGTTTGTTGTGGATTGAATATTTAAGATCTAAAACGCAGCTGTTTTCTCGAACAGTCTTGGAGAATATATTTTCCCTTTCTTCCAACGATGAATTAACACACGAGGATGTTTCTGTTACGTTGCCACTACGCCTATGAACGTTCACAGTTATATATTTGATTATTTTATTCTTAATGTATTTATTTTCGTGTACGGGGTGAGTGTGTGTGTGTGGTGTGAGTGTGTGTGTGTGTGGGGGGGGGGGGGGGGAGGAATTGATTTAGTAGTGGGGAAGTTCGATTGAATCAGATGGCTTACTACGATGGTTGTGGGCTAGGAACAATATGAGGGGGGGGGGGCACGTAAGTTGATTACTGAGCCGGAGGCAGATCCCAAAGTGCACAACACTGAGATGAGGAGTATGGGAAGGGTGCCCCTCCCAGTGTGGATAATCAGGAGGTTCTCCCAGGGACATTCAAGTCCCCCATTGATAACAATCGAACTACTGAATTATTTTTGAAAATTATTTTATATACCCTGTTTGTTTCAAAATTATTTATACCCTGTTTGTTTTTGTATTGTTAAATGCGCGCTTCATTTTAAATGGGAGCGGGTCATGACGTGGGTTTGTGTGTGTATGGGGGGGGGGGGGGGGGGGGGGTCTCCCAGGCCTGGCTACGTCACTGGGTAATGGCTTTCCGATGGAAGGTGTTTGTAGCAGGGACCTGCTGAAAGGTAGAGAGCAAGGCATAAGCATAAGGAGAGCAAAACAAAAACAAAACAAAAAAATAATTTTCACGTGCCAAAGGGGCGCAGGTACGACGTGAGATTTTAAAACCATTGCGAACCGAATGGCTATCATTGGATAAATAGTGTCAGACAGAACCAAGGAGGCCGGATAGAAACCAAGATCCAGCTCGTGAAAAGAGATTGCACATTGCATTGAATGCGTTTACCGGAGGGCCAGCCCCCACCAGCCACGTTATTCTAGGATGTGAGATTTATGCAGCCTGGATCACCAAGCTACCATAAGGATTCCAATCGACCAGTGGTTCATTTACTGGATGCTGAGGCACACAGGTGTGATGCGTTTATTGGGATGAAGTCATGGCATCTAATCAATGCCGCAAAACAATCTTCGTTAAAGAGAGAAGAAAAACACAAACAGAACGCTGCTTTGGGAGCAGCGCCAGCATGATTTCCATAGCGGTTACAAAATGGAAAGAACGCCACCAAAACAGACCAATATGACGGTTTGTAAAAGCTGGAATCATCCATTAGCTTACAGAGTGAAAGGTTGGCAATTCGGTTTCCTTTTGCGAGAACCGATGACTAAATACAGCAACCAAAAAAACAATCACACGCCCACCTTATGACCCCTCACATACACAACATGCCATTGTCGTGGGCTGGTTGTGGACATATTTATTTCCTTATTAAGAGAGTCAAACACTTGTCCTAGCCAGACAAGTTTCAATCATTGGCTTGCGTTTAGTCATTCTCTGTGGCTGTTGGCAAGTGGCGTGTTAGCTCACTTGACTGAAAATCAGGGTGAGCTATTCTAATCACTTTTTGCCCGTCGCGCGTCCGTCGTCCGTCGTGAAGGTGATGTTTGGGAACACGTTAATGGAATTTCACTTGAGTAGCGGCTATATAGGGGCATTTTTTTAAATAATAGTTTTGCTCGTATTGAGGAGGGGGGGGGGGGGTGGTGTGGGGCCAAAATGCGCCAATTGGTAAAACATCTTCTCTTAAACCAGCGGTAGCAGAGACCGTTATGCTGCTTCCCTTTGGGGTGTAGAACCCAATTTGTTTAAGAGAAGTTCGAGGGGCAATATTCACCGTCGTTATGGGAGGGGCAAGAATTTTATATTTTCTGACCGAGCGGCCGATTTGAACCAAATTTATTATGAAGTATATTAATGGGTCATAAGTATTCATGCCCCCAACAATTTCCAGTAGCCCCATGGGAACCGCGGCAGCTAAAAATAGAAATATTTTTGTTAAAAGCCCATATCTCCAAAACCACAATGCACTGAGATTTCTTATTTGGTGTGAAGCTTCCTTGGAACCAACCCACAGAAAGGAATAGTAAAAAAATGTCATTAGTTTTGTCGTAGAATACAGCTTCTGGACTTTGAAAAATGCTAAGTCCTGCATTTTTTAACACTGTGGATAATAGAAAAAAACATTTAAAAATCTGTTTTTCTTTCTAAACCACTGCCTCAAATGATTCATATTTGATATATGGCATCACTGTAAGTAGGATTTTCAGGTCTATTTAAATTGATCCCTTTGGGGCACATTTAGCGGGACAAAAATGTGGCCCATGCATGGGCCTCAAAATACAAAATAAAAAAAAAATCAAACGCAACTTTTGCTAAATCTGTACGTATCAGGTCATTGATATTTGGTATGGAGCATATTTGGAGCGGGTAGCATCCAACTGGCAAAAAAAACCCCGGGTTTTACATGGGTTGCCACATGGTGTTATGAAATATTTGGATATACAAGTCTGCGCAGCATGATGTACAACCCTTCTGTGTCAGATACAACGGTGCTATTCTCACAAACGATTGATTGGGGTAATTGGAAAGTGGTGTTAACTTGGCTAAACCGCCTTGTCAAACATAAACATTTGACGGCTTTTGTAAATCGTGACAAGTCAAAGCTTGGGTAATGAAACCTAATGTTAGAAGCTGAACGTTCATCACTTGTGGATAACAACACTAATTCTACGTCGTCTTCAATCGCACCGAACATCAGCAGATCTGAGGAAGCCATTGTTGGTCAACAACATAATGACCCTGAACTCCAAAAGTTACTGGCCCGTTACCCGTACGCGTACACGTTAATTAAAAAGTCGTTTCGCAACTCAATTTTTCTCAAATCCCAACGTGTACGGGTACGTGTAGCTACACGTACCCGTACCCGTACACGTTTGAAATCGCAAACTCCCTATTAATTACAGTTTCGTAGCCTGTTTCGACACTGTTGACTTACTCTCCTCAGCTTTGTTGCGTTTTCTTGAAATTCTCATAGGTTGTACCACTTTCTCTTGAATTATGTTTCTAATTCATCATCTGTTTTTGTTGCTCCTGGTATATCCATATTATATAGCAAAGTATCTACTTCCACATCAAGTCGTTGTAACACATTATCAACAGCCTGATTTGCTGAAGTATTAGGTGTTATGATATCCAGTGTTGAAATATTTCGTTCTGTCTGCTCCGGATAAATACCAAACCCTGCAATAGGTGTTGGAATAGCTGGTGTCCCCCACATTGGTTGATAAGATTTTTTTTTTTTCTTTTACATTCAGTAATCCAATGTCCTTTTTCATGACAGTGAAAACATGGTTCTCTATTGGGACATGTATTAGCCAGACGTTTGCTGTCTTTACAAATAAAACATTTTAGATCTTAAGGTTTTTTCGCCAACTCGTTAAGTTCATCTATGACAGTTCTTGCTTAATGCAGTGTACTAAGTATCATCTCACAAAGTTCACTGATAAGGCCTCTTACTTTGAGTTATATTTTCCTCAAAAAGGCAGTTGAGACATTGCACTTTGACATCTAGTGAATGATTTCAGCGACAGGTGAGTGTCTGACAAGTACACATTCTACGCACTGAGCTGCAGAAGACATGGATGGTCAGTCAGAGAATTTACCACATTCGGTCAAAGACCTCAATACTTTGTAAATCCTCCTCGGTTCGCGAGACAAGCGCGGATCCGACATGGCATACCCCTCAGCAAACTTCCTATATCAGCTTGACTGATGATATTTCACTCTTTCTGTAGTGCAGCGGTGAGTTCATGGACATTTGTATGGGGATGTGGGCGTTGTCATGGGCGCCTGCCAAGCATATCCCAGACGTGCTCGATTGGTGAAACGTCTGGACTTACTGCTGGTCAAGGCAGTGTAGTGAGGCAAATAGGGTTTGTAGTAACTACTGTTTGCATTGCGTTTTCTAATCTTCCATTTCTCATTTTATACATATTTGAAGCAAATCAGTTTTAACCTCTTGATAGTCTAAAAGCAAGTGTTAGGAAAAACTGGCCAAGGCCGTGTAGTTGTGTGCTGCTCCTGGAGGAACTCTGTAGAGACACTGTCCCTGTGTACTCTTATATTGTCATCTTGAAAAATGAATCGACGAACGCGACGTCGCGTAAATGGCACCACATGAGCTGCTAACACGTTGTCACTGTAGTACTGCCCTGTGACATGCCCTTGGATGAAATGTAAAGCTGTTCTGCTTGTTATGGTTTTGCCTCCCCACACCATAACCCATCCACCACCAAAACGATCGTGTTGCGTAACGGTTACGTCATGGTATCGTTCCTTCCGCCGCCGCCACACTCTGTTTCGTTTGTCGTGGAAGTCGGGAGTAAACGTCGATTCATCGGTAAACATGACGTTGCTCCACCGACGATTGCCCCAGCTCTGTCGTGCTCCACACAAATTACGCCTTTCTGCGATGTGACGTTCAGTCAAACGTGGAATTATTGGAGTTCGTCGAGCGTACAAATTCCATCTGTGTTGGCGATTTCGGATAGTCTGACCACTGACTCGCAAATCTGTCGCTCGGTACAGCTGCTGTCCAATTTCTGATGCACTTTGCTGGCGGTTACGTAATGCTGTAGTTGGGATCAAACGATCCTGGTTAGCAGTTGTCGCCCATAGACGACCAGGCCGACGTCTGTCATCAACATTGCCAGTCTGGCGGTAGCGTGACTACAACCTGCTAATCACTGATTGAGTAACGTTGAGAATTTGTGCCACAGCAGTCTGTCTGTTGCCAGCCCCCAAAATGCCAATGGCACGTAAATATTCATCTCGTATCAGTATGTATACCTCAAAATTTACGTTTCTACCCTTAACTTTTGATGAACGAGTTTATACCAAGAAAAGAACGATTGGACTTCCGAAAAAGCCCGGTCCAGTACTAATAAAAAATTCAAAACGTACACCACAGATATTAACCCAGCGCTCGTGCGGAAAACCTGCACGAAGTTGTCGTGGGCCGGTGACATTGATGATCTACACTTCACTTGGTAAGATATTGATGCGTCCAATCACACGTATCCAAAACCATTTTCCGAAAATATCAACATCAGTTTGGATATCCCCTACTTTTTTGAATAGTATACAATCGGAACAACGTTTGACAAAATGTTCATAGATGGTGCAGAAAATGGCGTTCCAGATTTACAAAGTACATCACCCCAAGATGTAGAAGAAAAATGGGATTAGTATGGTGAATTTTACGGATTTCTCACACTTGCTTTTTGGACGCCAATAAGACAAGACTAATGTTTCACAGCCTTATAGTTACAGAAGATGTCGAGAAGCTTTGAAAATTAAAGTGAGACAGAGAGCGAAACGGAGGATGTCAGTAGAGAGGGTAAGAGAAGATTAGAGAATGAAAGAGAATTGTATACATGCCATCCTCATCTGTAAACAACACACAAACACAATTATATTCAAAGTCCTATATATAGAATACAATTTAAAGAATTTAATGACAGGAATCCATTTGAAAACTTATCAAAAGTATTTGACAGCGTCATTGTAGATATTAAAGATAAATGTATCATTGTAGACATTGTAGATATTAAAGATAAATGTATCATTGTAGATATTACAGATAAATGTATCATTGTAGATATTAAAGATAAATGTATCATTGTAGATATTAAAGATAAATGTATCATTGTAGATATTAAAGGTAAATGTATCATTGTAGATATTGTAGATATTAAAGATAAATGTTTCATTGTAGACATTGTAGATATTAAAGATAAATGTATCATTGTAGATATTAAAGATAAATGTATCATTGTAGATATTAAAGATAAATGCATCGTTGTAGATATTAAAGATAAATGTATCATTGTAGATATTGTAGATATTAAAGATAAATGTATCATTGTAGACATTGTAGATATTAAAGATAAATGTATCATTGTAGATATTAAAGATAAATGTATCATTGTAGATATCAAAGATAAATGTATCACTGTAGATATTAAAGATAAATGTATCACTGTAGATATTGTAGATATTAAAGATAAATGTATCATTGTAGACATTGTAGATATTAAAGATAAATGTATATTTGTAGATATTAAAGATAAATGTATCATTGTAGATATTGTAGATATTAAAGATAAATGTATCATTGTAGACATTGTAGATATTAAAGATAAATGTATCATTGTAGATATTAAAGATAAATGTATCACTGTAGATATTAAAGATGAATGTATCATTGTAGATATTGTAGATATTAAAGATAAATGTATCATTGTAGATATTGTAGATATTAAAGATAAATGTATCATTGTAGACATTGTAGATATTAAAGATAAATGTATCATTGTAGATATTAAAGATAAATGTATCATTGTAGACATTGTAGATATTAAAGATAAATGTATCATTGTAGATATTAAAGATAAATGTATCATTGTAGATATTGTAGATATTAAAGATAAATGTATCATTGTAAATATTGTAGATATTAAAGATAAATGTATCATTGTAGACATTGTAGATATTAAAGATAAATGTATCATTGTAGACATTGTAGATATTAAAGATAAATGTATTATTGTAGATATTAAAGATAAATGTATCATTGTAGATATTGTAGATATTAAAGATAAATGTATCATTGTAGACATTGTAGATATTAATGATAAATGTATCATTGTAGATATTAAAGATGAATGTATCATTGTAGATATTAAAGATGAATGTATCATTGTAGATATTAAAGATGAATGTATCATTGTAGACATTGTAGATATTAAAGATAAATGTATCATTGTAGATATTAAAGATAAATGTATCATTGTAGACATTGTAGATATTAAAGATAAATGTATCATTGTAGATATTAAAGATGAATGTATCATTGTAGATATTAAAGATGAATGTATCATTGTAGATATTAAAGATGAATGTATCATTGTAGACATTGTAGATATTAAAGATAAATGTATCATTGTAGATATTAAAGATAAATGTATCATTGTAGACATTGTAGATATTAAAGATAAGTGTATCATTGTAGATATTAAAGATGAATGTACCATTGTAGATATTAAAGATAAATGTATCATTGTAGATATTAAAGATGAATGTATCATTGTAGATATTAAAGATAAATGTATCATTGTAGATATTAAAGATGAATGTATCATTGTAGATATTAAAGATAAATGTATCATTGTAGATATTGTAGATATTAAAGATGAATGCATCATTGTAGATATTAAAGATAAATGTATCATTGTAGATATTAAAGATGAATGTATCATTGTAGATATTAAAGATAAATGTATCATTGTAGACATTGTAGATATTAAAGATGAATGTATCATTGTAGATATTAAAGATAAATGTATCATTGTAGACATTGTAGATATTAAAGATGAATGTATCATTGTAGATATTAAAGATGAATGCATCATTGTAGATATTAAAGATACAGTACGTGGACAGTGTATTATCACTAAATCACCCGCAGAGTGGAGATTCCACCCAAGGAATAATTGCAAATTTGTTGCAAAGCATAACCAGCACCAGCAACGTTACAGCCAATGGACCTCCGGGTTGAACCCGAAGGTCCATTGGCTGAAACATTGCTTGTGTTTTTGTCCATATGTACAAAATTTGAAAGTTATAGCTTGGGTGATAACTCCACTCCACAGGTGATTTAGTTACAATCCACTCTCCACGTACTGTATGATAGAACCGAATGACCAGATGAGAATGCTGGTGAATCATCCTGTCTTGGATATACGTACATTTATTCCATTTGACAAAGCATCATCCACCACTGGTAATACATTGTCGGATGAAATTGAAAAGTTTGTGCAATCAAACGAAACATTATTATACATTAAGGGAAATTATCTTTACAAGTAACACACATTTCCTTACCACACGTGTAAGAGAAAATATAAAGCAAAATCATTTGAAACTGCTGGTAAAATACTGGTTGAATGTGTACAAGACAGAGGAATAAAACATTTTATCATGTGTCTCGTCCGTTTTGTTCACTTAAAAACATTTGATATGTTGTTTTCTTATTACTCAGTGATAAATAAAGCGTTCCGTCAATTTCATTGGTCAATTTCAAAACTAGACAATTTGATTGGCTGAACAAAATACAACTGGGCCACATTTTCATAATTTGCATAATTAGAGTTGGGAGCTTTCATTGATCAATTTCAAAACTGGACAATTTGATTGGCTAAATAAAAATACAACTGGGTCACATTTGCATAATTTCAGTAGGGAGAATTTACGTTATCTGTCCTATTTAGGGTGGGTTATATTGTATTAATCTTTTACCTACAAGAAACAGAATTTGATATGAAACATGCTTTATTTCAAAACGTCTCACAAAGAGTAGTCTGGTGTTATAGAGAATGACAAAAGGCCTACAGTGCACTTAAAGAGCGTGGAGACAAAACATTTATCGAAGGTATTCATGTCCTCATACGACAAAAAGGGCTTCTCCAGAAAATATATTCGATAAATGTCCTCAAATAATACAATACCAGGCCATAGGTATCCTCAAATACCGAAATAAGGCTACGAGGGACAGAAAATTAGGCCTCACTGAGGGATTTGTTCATACCCCTCATGGCATCAAAAGAAATGGGGTTAAGAGGGATGGTAAATTAGACCTCACTGAGGGATTTTCTAATGGCCCTCATGGCCTCATACGTCAAAAAAATGGATTCTGAAGAAGGTATCATCGATTGGTATTCTCAAATAATACAATACCAGGCCATAGGTATCCTCAAATACCGAAATGAGGCTAAGAGTCGTATGTGCAGTCACTCGTTCGAGTAAATACTCTATGGCTGACTGATATGTTTTGTTATCGGTGTTTAAAGTCACTTTTGAACACCTATTGACTATTGATACCGTATTCCCCTGGGGAACTCCACCCACCTCAGAAGATCCACCAGGTTGAGGGCCCCTCCTTTGAATCTCTGGTTTTCATCTGGATTACTCCGGAGCCTTAATAAAACGAAAAAGAAAAAATAGAAAGTTTGAGAGAATTGGAATTAGCAGTTGTTTTCCTTCTAATTTCAGGGTGCGCAGAGGGCGCTCAGTTTACATTTTTGTATTTTTAATGAATTCATTTATTTTCGATATAACAAAATAATTTTGAACTTATTTCCTACTTTTTGAATTAATTGAAATGATGAAATACTTTTTAACTAACGAATATATTTTTTAGTTTCGAGAATATTTTTTTTAAAGAAATGATCAAATATTAATTTTTTTCAATATTTTATACACATATATCGATTGCGAAAATTGTTTTGCCAGGCGCCAGAGCTACTGGAACTTTCTCTCGATTGAATAACTATTGAAAGAGATATATATATTAGTCATTCAGACACAGTGTATGGTTGAGAGAAAAGGCTCCGCCGAACAGGACCCAACACCATATATGTTCGAGGTTGCTGTTTCAGAAAGGTTGAATGAAGTTGGAAACGACCTTTAAGGGCGTTTCCATATGGTTCATCTGCAGTTAAAACATCTAAATTAAATTTACAAAATCACGCTTGTGACTAATTACAGTGTGTGTTTGGATATGAATTTCTCGGGTTTTTAACTTGAAGATTAACAGTTCTTCTCTAAACATCGATTGGTTTACTCTCTATATATTATATACACCAGTAGAAATAAAGAATTTGTTTTCTTCACTCACACTCGCGGATATCTACTGTTAGTAAGTTTTTGGTAAATTTTCGATTAACAAAAAAATGTTTTGCCAGACGCGAGAGCTGCTGTGAACATTCTCTTGACAAAATTACTATCGACAGAGATAAAACAAAAACTATTAAACGTTTGCTTAGCACCACATATTTGACACAACAGTGTGAAATTTTCTTGTGACACATTTGCGATATGTTTGGTGGATATGTCTGAGTATTGTATTGAGATGGTCCCCAGTGTTTACATTAGCTCTCATGACAGGCAGACTATTTGTGACAGTCATGGAAAGCATGTACCCCTTGATTCCCATGATGTTTTCGTGTATTGTCTACATGTGCATGAGATGTGTAGGGTATTCAGTCTTCATTTCAACACAAACCCTTGTGATTTAATGATTGAATATGGCGAATGCAAATGTAAGAAGACATTTGTCTGAAGCAGAAATGTGTTGGGCTGCAGGGATGGTGGAACAAGTGGCTACCCATCGTCATGTTGGTGAAGCCCTTGGTGTGCATCATACGGTGATCACCAGAGCCTGGGCAAGATTTCGTCTGTATGGCACACCAGTCAAACGACATGGTGCTGGCAGAGCCAGGGCAACATCTGCAGCTGAAGACCGGGTTTTGATCATTCAGGCCCGTGGGGTTGAACCGATTTGACACAGCAACCCAGCTTCGCAGTGACCTTCAGAATGCATCCGGGGTAAATGTTTCGACGCAGATTATCGAGGCAAGGCTGCACGAAGGTGGTCTCCGGTAGAGAAGACCATGTATTTGCATTCAGCTGCCCCAGAACCACCACCAGGAACGATATGAATGGGCCATGGATCACGTTGGATGGACCAGAGAAGATTGACGACCTGTCCTTTTTTCAGATGTGTCAAGGTGCTGCCTAGACACCACAGGTAGGCGTTCTAGGGCACGCAGAAGACCAGGATAGCGATTTCATGCAGCCTACATTGCTGAGCATGACCGCTATGGTGAAGGGTCAATAATGGTCTGAGGCGGCATCAACTGGGATGGACGTACAGAGCTCTGTGTCCTTGACCTTGGTACATTGACCACACAGCGGTATATTGATGAGATCCTTGATGCCCACGTCAGATTGTATGCTTGTGCAGAGGGTGATGGATTCATTCTGATGGACGATAATGCCCGTCCTCATGTTGCCCATGCTGTCCGGGAGTGCCGACAGAGTGGGGGGGGGGGGGGGGATTGAGCGTATGGACTGGCCAGCAAGATTCCCTGACCTCACTCCAATCGAACATGTCTGGAATGAGTTGCAGCGGGAAATTTCAGTCCGTCCAGTCCAACCAAGAAGTGTCCTGGAGCTTGATGCCATGCTGGTCCAAGAATGGAACAACATCCCACAAAGGACCAACTAGAACCTGAATGGGAGTATGAGAAGGCGTTGTCAAGCTGTAATTAACAATGAGGGGTCTCATACTCGACATTGAACCAATATCAGTTCACTCCGTCAACTTTTTGGCAAATTTGAAAAATTTCCTCTTTTACCAATAATATCCATTTTCCATGGTTATCGTATTCAAAAAAAAGCTAAAAAATAATGTCAAACACAAACAGAATCTCAATTTTTGTGCTTAAATTATTAAAGGTATAATTAAATATAAAATATATACACTTTTCATAACAATATTTCAACTGAAACGTAAAACAGGTAGTTGGATATACTTGGTGCTTAGCAAACTTTGGTAGTATATACTGTACGTGGAGAGTGTATTATCACTAAATCACCCACAGAGTGGAGATTCCACCCAATTAATAATTGGAAATTTGTTGCAAAGCATCACAAGCACAAG